>CM046426.1:19277556-19825056 GCA_025506505.1 Flaveria sonorensis
CTGATAGGGGATTTAACTGGCCCCGTCATCCTTATCCTCCTGGCGAGATAGACTGGGATCAGCCTTTCATACTACCTGAGCTCGATCCTTCGTGAAACTGGGATTTCTACCCCACCTACATAAACCGTATGGCTTATAGAGAGCGTGTACAACCTATAGCTTCTACCCGACCTAGGACTAGGTCATCGACCACCTCTACATTGCCTACTCTTCCTACCTTGGATATTCCTCTGGAGCAGGCATTTGCAGTCATGGTAGCCACTCTAGACACAGAGCGACAGCGTATCCGAGGACTCACTGATGAGAACTCTGCCTTATGATCTAAGATGCGACAGTTGCGCTATCAGGTAGAGACGCTTCAGGAGCGACTCTCGATGGCCATTGGTGGACATCATACCCTGGAAGGCAATGTTGTAGCACTTACTAGGGGCATGGATGCGCAGGATCACCATAACATAGTGATTGATGATAGGTTTACTAATCTAGTGGCACAGCTAGCAGCACTTCAGGTTGCTGAAGCCCCTGCACCTTTGGCGGACCCCGATGAGGAAGACCCGGAAGAGGAACCGGAGGAAGCCCCCAAAGAAGAACCAGCAGAGATGGATGAGGACAGTGATGGGTCTGACATGTTGGACTGATTCTACTTTTATATGACTTGGACTATATAGTGTTTGTTTCCTTTTGAAACCTATGTGGGAAGGGTTGTTTCCCACCAAACTAAAAAACTAAAATTTTGACATTGATGGAATATTTTATGAACCATTTACAATTTATTTATCTTTTGTTATTATTTCTATTATAAATGTTGTGGTTGTGATGAAATCCTTATTTCTTATTATTTACTGTACCTCAATGAGATTAATGTGTTGGATGTTACTCATTATTGTATTTGTGAATGTAAAGTGAAATATGGACGAACGTGGAAGAGGACGTGGATGAGGTCGTGGACGTGGCGCCAGAGGTCGTGGTGCCGGTGCGATAAACATGACACCTGCAGAGTTGGTTGCCCTAATTAAAGAGCATGTACAAGTAGCAGTGGCTGCTATCCAAACCGGACAGCCAGCAGGTAAATGATAAAAGAGGTTTAACCAAGTATCCTAGTTACTTGTCTAGGATACCTGACTAATGTATGGTTTGTTGAATCAGGACCTCCACCTTGTACTTACAAGTCCTTCATGGATTGTAAACTTCACACCTACAGCGAGACGGAAGGAGCTGTGGGATTAGTATGGTGGTTTGACAAAACTGAATCCGAATTCGCGTAATGTAACTGTCCGCCAGCTGACCAAGTGAAGTTTGCAACGGGAACACTTGAGGGTGCAGTACTTTCTTGGTGGAATGCCCAGGTGCAAATGCTGGGTCAAGCCATGGCCAATGAACTATCCTGGGATGAATTTAAGGAGATTATGACCGAAGAATACTGCCCCCGAAATGAAGCACAGAAGCTGGATGGCAACTCAAGATGCAAGGCTCAGAGATTAAAGCCTACACAACCCGTACTCATGAGTTGGCCACACTATGCCCGGGAATGGTCAATGAAATGCACAAGAGAGTTAAGCACTACATACATGGACCGGTGCTTAAGATTCAGAGTATGGTAACTGCTTCCAACCCCACTACCATATAGCAGGCTATCCGGACAGCCCACAGGCTGACTGACCATGCAATTGAGCAAGGACGGTTACCCAAACGGGGCGCGGTTGCTAGTGTGCCCGACAACAAATTAAAGTGGGAGAACATTAGTAACAAAGGTTCATCCTCCAGCAACCAGTCACAACAACAACAGCAACAGGTACAACAGCAGCAACAACCTCCCCAGTAACAAAGGAGGTTTGATAACAACCAAAATTTCAATCAGTCATCCTCGGCATCATAAGGACAAGGAGGCTATGTTGGGAAAAGTCCCAAGTGCAATCGATGCAACTACCATCACATCGGCAGGTGTGACAACTTCCGATTCCAACGCTGTGGTAAAGTTGGGCATGCAGCGAAGGACTGTCAGGGTGAACCGATGAAGAAGCCTCAACAATCTCAAGAAACTCTGAAAGGTTGTTTCGAGTGCCGAAAAGAAGGCCATTACAGACGCAATTGTCCACAGCTTAGGAGAAATGGAAATAGCAGGAACAACACTAGCAATAACAACAACAGCAACAACAATAACAATGGCAACAACAATGGTGGAAATAATAATGGAGCCAAAGGGAGAGCCTTCATCATTGGCTCAGGTGAGGCTCTAAACGATCCTACAACAGTAACTGGTAAATTTTTGGTTAATGGTAGTTTTGCTACCGTATTATTTGATACTGGAGCTGATAGAAGCTTTATTTCCACTAAGTTTAGTAGTCTTTTAAGTGATATGCCTTCAACATTAGAATCTAAGTACAACATAGAGTTAGTTGATGGTAAACAGATTCACGTGACCTATATCCTTAGAGGCTGCAAGATAGAACTTGCTGGTCATACCTTCGACATAGATCTCATGCCTATCACACTTGGGAGCTTTGATGTAGTGGTCGGCATTGATTGGCTTTCTGACAAGTAAGCGGAAGTCATATGTCACGAGAAGGTTATACGGATTCCTAACGGCGAAGAAATTCTCTAGGTTAAAGGTGATAGGAGTGGTGTAGTGATGGGCATCATCTCGTTCATGAGGGCACAAAAGTTGTTACGGAAAGGTAGTCTAGACATATTGGCACTTGTCACTGACAAACAGACAGAGGAAAAGAAGATAGAGGATATCCTCATGGTTTGTGAGTTTCCCGAGGTGTTTCCGGAGGACCTGCCCGAACTACCACCTCATCGTCAAGTCGAGTTTCAAATTGGGTTGACTCCAGGAGCCGCTCCGATTGTGAGAGCACCTTACCGGTTAGCTCCAAACGAACTGCAGGAATTATCTGCTCAACTCCAAGAACTATTGGATAAAGGATTTATCTGACCCAGTTCATTGCCCTAGGGAGCACCAGTTCTATTTGTCAAGAAGAAGGATGGTACATTTCGAATGTGCATTGACTATAGGGAACTGAATAAGGTCACGATCAAGAATAGATATCCCTTACCTCGTATAGATGATTTGTTTGATCAACTGCAAGGATCAAGCTATTATTCTAAGATTGACCTGAGGTCCGGGTATCATCAGCTGAGAGTTCGAGAGGAGGACATCTCTAAGACTGTGTTTCATACACGTTATGGTCAATACGAGTTCTTAGTCATGCCATTCGGGTTGACGAATGCACCAGCGGTATTCATGGACCTCATGAATCGCGTGTGTAAACCCTATCTTGATTAGTTTGTTGTTGTCTTTATCGATGACATATTGATCTACTCAAGGACTGAGGAAGAGCATGGAGAGCACTTACGGTTAATCTTGGAATTACTTAGAAAAGAACAATTGTACGCCAAATTTTCTAAGTGTGATTTCTGGATACGCGAAGTGCAATTCTTGGGTCATATTGTTAACGAGAAAAGAATACATGTTGATCCAGAAAAAATTGAAGCGATAAAGAATTGGTCGATTCCTAAGACGCCAAGTGAGATACGACATTTTCTTGGACTGGCAGGATACTATCGACGGTTCATCGAAGGATTTTCTAAGATTGCACGACCTCTCACGGCCCTGACTCATAAAGGAACACTGTATAAATGGGGCGAGAGTCTGGAATCCACTTTCCAGTTACTAAAGCAGAAGCTGTGTAGCACACCGATATTAGCACTACCTGAGGGAAGTAATGACTTTGTGGTTTACTGTGATGCTTCTGTTCAAGGACTTGGGTGTGTGTTGATGCAGCGGGATAAGGTGATAGCTTACGCCTCTAGACAACTAAAGGTTCATGAGAAGAACTATACTACCCATGACTTGGAATTGGGTGCGGTAGTTTTTGCCTTAAAGATCTGGAGACATTACTTGTATGGCACCAAATGCACTATTTACACCGATCACAAGAGTCTTCAACACATCTTTGAGCAAAAGGAATTAAACATGAGGCAAAGACGTTGGGTAGAGCTACAGAATGACTATAATTGTGCCATCAGATATCATCCGGGGAAAGCAAATGTAGTCGCTGACGCACTGAGTAGGAAAGAAACTACTAAGCCTCGACATGTGCGAGCTTTGTAACTTACCATTAGCACACAGTTATCGAAACAAATCCGAGAGGCTCAGACAGAAGCTTTGATAGCAGAAAACATTGGGTCTGAATCGTTAAGGGGAATGGAAAAACAATTGGAAGTAAAAGCGGATAGAATTCGTTACTTCATGGTTAGACTTTGGGTACCTCTACATGGAAATCTGAGAGACTTGGTCATGAGTGAGGCACACAAGTCTAAGTACTCTATACATCCTGGATCTAACAAGATGTATCATGATCTGAAGGCTCACTATTGGTGGCCTAATATGAAAGCGGATGTAGCTACCTATGTCAGCAAGTGTTTGACCTGCTCAAAGGTAAAAGTGGAGTATCAGAAACCATCTGGGTTGTTGCAACAGCCTGAGATTCCTATGTGGAAGTGGGAACAGATCTCAATGGATTTCATTACCAAGCTACCTCGAACTCCCACTGGTTATGACACTATATGGGTTAGTGTGGACCGATTAACGAAGTCTGCTCATTTCTTGGCAATAAGGGAAACAGACAAAATGGAGAAATTAACCCGACTTTATTTGAAGGAGTTAGTGTCAAGACATGGTGTACCGGTTTAAATCATTTCCGACCGCGATGCTCGTTTCACATCGCACTTCTGGAAGTCGTTGCAGAAATCTTTAGGTACGCGATTGGATATGAGTACTGCTTATCACCCGCAAACCGATGGTCAAAGTGAGCATACTATACAGACGTTGGAGGACATGCTACGTGCTTGTGTGATTGACTTCGGGAATAACTGGGAAGTTCACCTACCATTGGTGGAATTTTCTTACAACAACAGTTATCACACTAACATAAAGGTAGCACCTTTTGAAGCTTTGTATGGGAGAAAATGTAGATCACCAGTTTATTGGGCTAAAATTGGTGATAGCCAGCTAACGGGTCCTGAGTTAGTACACGAGACCACTAAGAAGATTGTACAAATAAGGAACCGTATGGCTGCAGCGAGCGATAGACAGAAAAGCTATGCAGATAAGCGACGGAAACCTCTAGAGTTCCAGATTGGTGACAAAGTCTTATTGAAAGTCTCACCGTGGAAAGTCGTGATTCGGTTTGGTAAAAGAGGAAAGCTAAATTCGAGATACGTTGGACCGTTTGAGATATTGGAAAGAATAGGTCCAGTGGCCTATCGACTAGCCTTACCTAATTCATTGAGTGGAATCCATGATGTATTACATGTTTAAAATCTAAAGAAGTGTTTAACGGATGAAACGACGATCGTACCGCTAGAAGTAGTCCAAGTAGATGAATAGTTGCGCTTCATTGAGGAACCAGTTGAGGTGATGGATCGTGAGATAAAGACACTTAAGCAAAGCAAGATACCCATAGTCAAGGTTTGTTGGAACTCGAGAGGTGGACCAGAATTCACGTGGGAACGTGAGGATGATGTGACAACTCACCCGAAACTCACTCGATTACTTTATGCCAATGCAGTAGACCAGTGATGGAACACATACCATGTAACGCAATTTTCGGGATGAAAATTCTTTCAACATGGGGATAATGTGACATCCGGTAATTTTTCGTTACCAAACTCCGTTAGTTCCGTTAAGTGTTGCATACATGTGTCGTGAGCACACACTAGTTGTCGTTGATCGTTGGTGACTTAATAATAATTAATAATGATAAACTGATAATACTTTAGTTGGTAATGTGATTATTCAGTTGTGCTTATGTGCTTACGTGATTTAAATATCAATTGTAAATTTTATCGTGTAACCTGAAAACGTGTGTATTAAATTCGTGAATCTTGTGACTAGTGAAAATAATTTATAGAAGTATTATTGTTGATTAATAATGTTTGTATTATTAAGTTTAAACCTTTTAATTAAAAGCTTAGTTTTAATAAAATACAAAACAATAGGGGTTTAAGGAGTAAATATGATTAATTAAGTAAAAAAAACCCAACCCTAGCCCCCACTCACCCCATCGGCCGCGAACTTCCTCTCCACACACACACACCTGCGAATTCAGCCTAGAACAAGCAATTGTGCTTCGGTTTTGGTCGATTCCAAAAACTACAACACGTTAGAGGCTTCAATTCTCACCCATTACGTTATTAAAGGTTAGTTTCTTTATTGTTTTCATGGATTTTTAGTCTTGGTCGAACCCTAGTTCGAAAATTGATGTGAAAGTTGAATTCTTGGTTGTTTAATGATATTGGGATGTTATTTAGATTGTATTGATGCTAGTTTACGCAGATTATACAAGAAATTCATGATTTTGATGCGTTGTTCATACGTTACTAATAATAGTAACTTTAATTGCATGAATATGGTGATTTGATGATGAATTGATGTTACTAGGGTATTTATGATGTTGTATGGATGTTAGAATGATGATGAGTGTGCTAGGAATCCAAGGATTGATAATGTACTTCATACATTGCCAAAAGTGGAAACTTTAATTTATGAAGATTTGTGTTGGATGAATTACATGTGCTTGATGAATGGTTATGATCTCTAAGGACTAGATAGGGTATGTTATTGATGTGTATGAGTTGTAATTCATGGAAGAATAGATTTTGGGTTGCACTTTCCCAAAAGGGAAACTTTATTTGCACAAAATCTTGAATATGATGATTTGGGCATGTTTGTGACTTTAAGATCATGTTAGCATGTTCATGGATGATTTCTAATGTGGTAGAATGCATTGTTTGGGTTGTAATAGATCATTGGTTTGTATAAATTATGTTGATTAGTGTGATGATGATTGTTATACACGCGTGCGAATATGAGGCCCCTAGTTAGTAGGATTGGCAGGGTTTAGGGTGTGAAGTCGTGAGTGGCTTCACATGGCATGTTGTGCATGATTTGATTTTGTGTATGATGCATGGGTTATGATATAATTATGTTGAACATGATGATTATTTGAGATTGTATGAAAATCTGGTTTTATATTGATCTAGGAAGTACATGTGGCTAATGAAGTGATATATGTGAACAATTTTGCATGAAAATCATTTGTGTTGAACTATTATGCTTGATTGAATGGAAATTTCACCTATAATGTCACCAACGGGTCAAACGGGTCAACTGGGTCAATGTGTTCGGTTTTTCCAAAACCTTGAGTTCTTTGGTTTATAGAGCACTTAGAGTTTCATTATGATTCTGTGTACACGTACTTATGTACTTGCATGTTCTAGGTGACCTCTAAAGGTTGTCTTTCAACTCTCTCTTTCAAGTTAAGCTCTTAAGTCTTTATTGTGCACACCAGGTGAGTTCATGCCCTACTCTTTTTCATACTCTCTTTTGGGGGAGATGGCATACTGGTTTTACAAACGCTTTACTATTATAAGTTGTGTATAGTATAATATAGTGTTGAATACCATGAAAGTCCTCACACTTTTGGATTGTTAATAATGATGATAAGCGGGAAATCTTGGGTAGTACTACTGGGTCTGACGAGCCCCACCTGTGCGACTCGAGGTCAAACGGGTGCAATTTTGTCCTAACACAAACATCATCACGACCTGGTAAGTCGTGACGGGAGGCAACAAACGAAACACAGTCAGCTTCAATCGCGAAATCACTATGATTATTACTGATGAACATAGACCAGCTATCTATTTCAATACACCTCTTATATTTTTCAACTATTACTGATTTATGATTAACGTAAACTCTTGAACTCACCAACCATTGTGTTGACTCTTTTAGTATGCTATTCTTAGGTTGAGGTTACCATTGCTTAGGAGCACATACACGGGTCAACATCATTGAGTTGTCAGCATGATTGAAACTTTGTCTTGGTTTGGTTATTAAACATTTAAGTATTTGTTGGTATTACTTTGGGCGTGTGTGTTTGCGCATTTTACATTATATTGTTTTACTTTGGTCTTTCTGGTTTATTAAACGCTTCCGCATATTTTAAAGTTAAACTCTGATTTTGAATGTTTGTTCATATAAAGTCGTTCTGAGTAACTAATGACTGAGATCCTGGTATGTCACACGCCTCGCGGTAAAACCCCGCACGTAGATTTTAAGGGTGTGACATGTATGGTTAACATTAACCAAAGTTAATCATTCCTAGAGATTGAAATAGAAAATCGAATCGGGAATGATCAAACACCTTGGTAATCAGATCAGCAATATTTTTATCTATTTAACTTGTTCAAGATAAATAAGCTTTTGATCAAAACAATCATGAATAAAGTGTATTCGGATGTCGATGTGTTTTGTTTTTGAGTGTTGAATAGGATTCTTAATGATGTTTAACACTGCAGAATTATCACACCGAATTTTGGTATTGTAAATGTTAAGACCATAATCAAGAAGTTATTGAATCCAAACGATTTGAGAACAATAGCTTGATACACCGACATATTCAGCTTCTAGAGTGGATGTGGAAACAGTATGCTGCTTTTGGCATTGCCATAAAATCAACTTATTCCTAAGGAATTGATATCCACCTGTTGTTGATTTCATATCCAAATTACATCCATCATAATAACTATCGGTAAAAGCATATAAATTGAATTCAACATTTTTAGGATACCAAAGTCCAAGTTTTAGTTGGCCCTTAAGATACTTGAAAATCTGCTTGAAAGCTTTCATATGAGACCCTTTAGAACTACTTTGATATTGTGCACACTAATAGACAGGAAACATAATGTCAGGCCTATTGGCAATGAGATACATGAAGGATCCTATCATTGATCGATGCAAATATTGATCAACATCTTCACTCATGAGATCATGAGTTAAAGTAGGATGAGAAGACATATGGAGTTGGTGCAATCTTAGAATCTTGAAAGTTATACTTATCCATAATACTATGAACATAATTTTGTTGATGTATTAGAATACCCTGGTTATCTTGTTTAACTTGAATACGCAAGAAAAAAAAATTTCACCAAGAAAGCTCATTTCAAACCTCTTCTTCATCACTACTTCAAATTCCTTCCATAAATCTTCATTAGTATATCCAAAAATAATGTCATCAACATAGATTTGGATAAGAATGAGGTTTTCACCAGTCTTCCTTAAGAACAATGTTTGATCAATAGCACCCCTTGTATAACCATTTGCAAGCAAATGTTCAGTGAGTGTGACATACCAAGCACGAGGTGCTTGATGTAATACATAGATTGCTTTGTCTAACTCGTAAACATAGTTAGGATGATCTAGATCCACAAAACCAGGCGATTGACAAACATACGTTTCCTCTTTCATTTTGCCATACAAAAATATAGTTTTGACAACCATCTGATAAACTTTGAAGTTCATGTATGAAGCATAAGCCAGAAATATACGTATAGCTTCAAGTCTTGCAACTGGAGCATATATTTCTTCATAATCGAGACCTTCAACTTGATAGAACCCTTGAACAACAAGTGTGGCCTTGTTGCGAATGATAATACCTTTCTCATCCATTTTGTTTCTGAATATCCACTTTGAATAGATCGGCAGATTATCCTTTAGAAGTTCACATAGATGCCAAAAAATTTAATTTCTTAAATTGCATCAGCTCGTTTGCATGGCCTCAACCCAACTATTTTCTTTCAAAGCCATCTCAATGTTCTTCGACATGATTTGAGATATGAAGCATGTATACAAGCATGTATTGATTGCTCCAGATTGACTTCGAGTGCGAACGCTTTGTGATAACAGACAAATGATTGATTTAGTTGGATGATCTTTATGTATTCTCAACTGAGGAATGACATCTTCTAAAATAACTGCATCTAAATTAGACATATGGCCAATAGGTTCGTCAATGGTAGTTCCTCCTTCAGGTAGATAAACAATATATTCCTCTTCAATTCTATCGTTATCAACAGATTAATCTTCAAATGGAACTTGGATTGTATCAATTGGAACATCTTGTGTCGAAGAAGCACTTGGATCAAAATCCCGTGGAGCTTGTTCAACTATTGAATCAACCTGAGTCAATTTAGGTTCAAAAACCTGATTTAGATCAGAAGCTAATTGTTGAACAGCTGATATAGTGGAAGAAGAAGGTATGTCTGAAAGTTTTCCTTTAGTCACAGATGAAATAGATCCAACATCATTATATAATGCATCTTGAATGGATGATGTCAAAGGTTGAGTAGCTGTAGACATAACAAAAGATCGATTAAAAGTTTAAAAAATTTTGACTTTAGAATTTTGATTTAGAATCAAATGTGTGCAACAAAGTACAACAACATCCAAATGTCTTAAAGTATTTGACTTTGGGTTTATGTTTAAAAATATTTCATAAAGAGTAATTTTTTGTTGTTTATTGATTAAAACATGATTTTAAACATAACAAACAGTGTTAACAGCTTCAGCCCAAAAGAACAAAGGTAATTTTGCTGCTGATAGCATTGTTCTAGCTACATCAATCAAAGTCCTATTTCATCTTTCAGCAACTCCATTTTGTTGTGGAATTCCTACAGAACTAAATTGTCTTGCTATTCCCTTTGAATCGCAAAATTCATTCAGAATATGATTGCAAAACTCCATTCCATTATCACTTCTGATGCACTTTATGGTTTTGTCTGTCTGATTTTCCACAAGAGTCATGAACTTTATCAGGAAATGAGGCATCTTATCCTTAGTATTTAAAAAGAAAACCCAAGTAAATTCAGAAAAATCATTAGTAATAACTAAACAATATGCACGACGTCCCAAACTCAAAAGACTTACTAAACCAAACAAATCCGTGTGTAACAATTGAAGGATTGATTTGTTTTTTGTATTAGTAACTGTTTTATGAGGAACTTTATGTTGTTTGCCTTCTAAACATGACAAACAATGTTTGTTAAGTTTAAATTCTTTCAATGGTAGGCCTGCAACATGATTTATTCTAACCAAATTATTCATATTCTTAATGTTTACATGGCCAAGACGACGATTCCAAAGCATTGAATCACTATCTGGGGCTTTTAACACTAAACAAGACACTGTTACAAATGAGTGTGAGCCATTCATGGCTAGTAAGTATGTGTCTTTGTCTCTCGGAGTTCTAAATAAAATCCATTCATCAGGGATTACAAAGCCAGGTTTTAGAATAAGACATTCTTTATTAGTGAAGTGTGTTGAATACTGTTTATCACAAATTTGAGAAACACTTAGCAAATTATGTTTTAATTCCTAACCAATGTTGACATCTTCAAAACTTAACACACCGTTATACACTATACCTTTCTTTGTAATTTTTCCTCCTCTGTCTTTGGCAAAATAACATACCCTATGTTGTAAGGTTGCATGATGTTTAACAGTGATATGCTCCCTATCATGTTCCTAGAACAACCGCTATCAATGTCCCAAACACTATTTAATACTTTCCTTGGTTGTTCCTTCACATATGAATACATTTATTCAATTTTAGGAACCCAAGCCATTATTGACTAGAGCATATTATTGTCATCCAACTATGTAGGATCGGTGTTTGTCTCACAACACAAGATAATCACACAAACTCACTTAATATCACTCGGGTTGATGAAACAGAATCCTAACCAAGTTCACAAGTATTATAATAAGTTCAAATAGAAAACATAAAAGCACAAAAGTGGTTTTCAAGATACTTGTATATATTACTTCTCAACTCGGTATTACAAGACTCTTACAAGTATAGTTACTAAGTTACATGAAGAAACTATATATACTACTATCTATAGCTAGTTATACTTGGAAATCCAGCCGGAACTTAAAACTAGACAAATACTTATATTCACTGGTTCTTAGTTAGTTCTTCCGAAGCTAAATGGCTTCGGAAGAATAAATTTTTCTATGGCCATTTATACTTCAGAAGAATCAACTTCTTCCGAGTGTTTGCAAGTCTTCGAGACTTTATTCTTAGGAACACTTTGTCTTTGGATCTTCTAAGTAGCATACTTCAGAAGAGTAAGAACTAAATCTCGAAAAACTAAGTTATTCGTTTGGAAGTTCTTCATACTTGAGCTTCGGAAGATCTTTGACTTAGCTTCGGAAGAGCAGCGTTGTTTCTTCTCCTCAAGGTCTTTAGCACCAGGGAAAGAAGGTATTTGTCTGTCTCTGAGTTCCTTTCTGATGTAGTGGAGAGGATGTTGTACAAGTCATCCGTGGATTGTAGATTAGTTGGTCACATTGGATGACATGTCTCCTCTGTTATGCCCCTCTGAAAAGAGTTAGTTGATGAGAACCATAGTCATATCCCCATTTGACTATTGGTTCTAAAGTTGATCCCTCAACCATTTGCAAGAATGTTCTTCCTTTGATGGTTGCTCTTTCCACTTCAGCCTGTGCTTTCAACTTCATTTTGTTGATATGAATGCTACTCAAATGATTTCTTATATGAGTAGCAATCTGAGAGTTGGAGGGGTTGGAGAATGGTCTCTCTACTAACTCAACAATAACAAATCTGCTTGAGTGTAGTAGAGCGGATGCATTCTTCATCTGAATTATGAAGCTTTGAGTAGATTCATCAAACCTCCACTCGACAATTGAGCTTCTGGCAGCGAAGGAGCTGGTTGGCTGCATATTTGTTTTTTTGGTGTCTAGTAGAGTCACCAACCTTCTCCTTAACTTCTTCTCCTTTTCTTCAAGAGTATCATTGTTGACTGCTAGAAGTTGGAGAGATTGGTCCAATGTTCCTCTAGGTAGATCAAGGAATGCATCTCTTATGCGGGAACAGGAAGAGCCTTTAATGTATTTCAATTTAGTTGACTCTTCCTCATAAGAGATGTTGCTCAAGGTTGTGCAGTTGATGAGCTTCCTTTTGATCTCCTTAAATTCTTCTAAGGATAGGGGCTTGGAAGGTTCAAAAGATAGTTTGGGTTAAGATTGGGTTCTGGGTTGTGTTTTGGGTTTAAAGAAAGGTGGAGGTGGAGGTTGTTTAGAGATAGGGGATGAAGGTGTGGGAATGGCTGATGGTGGGTTGGGAGTTGAGGGTTCAGAGGTTGGTTTTGTTTTGATGGGAAGGGTGAAAGTGTGGGAAATGTCTTTCTTGGCTGTGGTTTGGGTTTGGGTTTGGGTTTGGTTTCTATCTTCTGAGTGCTTTGTTTCTAAGGCACCTCCTACCTTCTTCCTAAGCGAATGTCAGCCTTTATGTCACTGACATGTCCCTATAAGGTCTTCTTTGACATGGGCTCCGCTTGCCTGCTAGTGAAGCCATTGGCTTTAAGGTAGGCTTTCATCCATTCCTTATCTCCTTCCTTCTTAGCAAAAGCAAGTATAGATTTTTCTTCTTTCTTCTTCTTCTGCCTTAGCCTTTCCCTTGGTGCCTTCTTTCTTTCTTTGTCGATCTCCTCAGTTTCTTTGTAGAAAAGATACACGATCATATCATGATCATGAGGGGTCAACTCCTCCTTAGTATAGCCTCTCTTGAAGAGAAAGGCTATCTATTCCCTCCTATCTTCAGCTTTTGCTTCCTCCTCCCTTTTCCTTTTCACCTCCTTTTTGGCTAGCCTTGCTACCTCTTCTCTTTCTCTTTGCAGCAAGGTTTCCTTCTCAAGCATCATAAGCTCATCAAGTGGGAAAAGAAGCATTTGTTCATCTTCAACTCCTAGGTTGATGAGCCTGTCAATGATCTCCACCCTCTTTTGATTGTTGATACTTTCTCTAGATGTTGTTGCTGCTTTGGTGCATGCTGTAAGCAACTTCTCACTATCAACTGTTCCTTTCTTTCTTAGCTTCTCCAATCTTTCCTCCTCTAGAAGCTCTTCAGCAGTTAGCTTTCTCTTCCTTTTAGGATCAAAGGAAGATTCTACCTTTGGAGATTCTAGTTTTGAGGATTCAGGTTGGGGTGGTGGAGATTGAGCTTGTGGTGCTGGCTTGAGAGGGATTGAAAGAAAGCCCTCACTGTTGACTTCAGAAGATAGATCAAGAATAGCTTTTGTAAGCAACAGTTCATCGGACATAGAGGACAGCTCTATAATTCCTTCCGCAGCTTGGACTTCAGCTTTAGAAGTAATTTCCAGAGCTTTAGAAATAAATAGAACTGCTTTCGAAGCTTGAGCTTCCACTTCAGAAGTTGTTCTCACATCCTTGGATGTAGCAGGAACTGCACTATCTATCCCTCTTGAGTCAATTGCTGGGCCATCAGCCTGTGTATCCCCTTCGAAGTCAATCTTGGGTTCAAATTAGACCTTAGGTTGACCAACTTCCTCCTCAGAGGTAGATGATGCAGTCAACCTTTGAAGCTCTTCAGCCCCAAAGTAAGCAATGGCAAGATTAGGTGAGGGTTGTTCAAGTGAGGAGCTTATCAGAAACTTGGTTAAGAAACTGTTAAGGTCGATAAGCATCCTTGGGTCCACTTGAACTGAAATGGAAGGTGGTTGAGGAAAGATGGCTACAAGTTATTGTTATTTGGTGTAGAAACAAGTGCCAGTATAGGGTTCCACTTGAGTTGATATCTCCTCATGAGTATGAGCAGATATCTCCTCATCATGTCTTTGGTTCTGTAAATTCTCCCCCTTTTTGGTAGCATTATCTTGAGAAGTAGATGAGCTAGAGGAAGAACTTAAAGAAACCTGCGTATGTAAATGCGTAGCAGACTTCTCAATCTGTTTCTTAGCTAGTTGAGCCTTGAGTTTTTCTATCTCAAGTTGTTGAGTGGCAGACCTATTTTCTAAAGTCTCAACCTTTGATTCAAGATTGGTGACTTTGGAAATTAGGTCTTTGATGGTGAGTTTCAGGCAACGCTTATCTTTTTTTGAAGAATCATCAGGAGATGGGATAACATACCTAGTATGTTCATCCTCATCACTAGTTATGGTTTCTTGGCACCCAGGATACCCTTACAGACTGATGTCTCTTTGAGAGGCATCAATAGGCAAGGTTGCAATAGATTCAGTCTGACTGATGTTACCACTGTCCTGAGAGGCTACTGAAACACTCTCAGTAGTGGAAGCTGAATCTACATGAGTCACCTCCACTTCGGTTGGACTCACCCAAGTTTGGTATTGCTGATGTGGGCTAGATATCAGAGGTTCCCTAGGACTCAGTTGATCTTGAGAGGGGTAAGGTAGATTAACATCATGGCCCTAATAAGAGATGATATCATCAGCAGGTCGGGTCAAAAGTTCAAGAAAGGATACAGAGGTTATATCTATTGACCCGGGATCTTGGTCAGCACCTAATGGCTATTCTGCAATAGCAGTTGAGCAAATGATGTGGCTATCCCTTTTTGGCTACTTGGTAGAGTGTTGAGACTCACCCTGAGGGCTTATGGCTTGGGTTATGGGCTTATCAGGTTGAGACTGGGGAGACTCAACACTGATATTAAGGTCAATTGTGGAGGATAGTTGTACCTCTAACTGAGTGGGAGCCCTGGATTCCACTCTAGCCTTTTTGGTTTGAACAGAGGGGACTTGACCAATCAAAGTAGATTGATCAAGGGTTCATTTATGGCATCTTTGGTATTTGATTTTGATTAGGTGAGAAGATGTGGATGGCTGTGTAGTGGTGGTGTAAGGTGGGGGTTCATCACCTGCTGGGCTTGTAGGGATGTCACCATGAGCCATTGGCTCAAGCACACCTGGAAGGAGATCAGTGAATCTTCTAGTAAAGTAGGTGGACACCTTCTTCAATGTCTTGAAGATGCAAGTCTTCATGTGAGGGACCAATAAAACATGAGCAAGTTGTAGTTTATCCTAGTCTAACTCACAGTTGATGATGTGCTGAATGAACCGAGGATAGATATAGAATTGCCCTATACTGATGTTGATCAGTATCTTCCCCCTTAGAATCAAGACTAAGATTATGTTTCTGGGTATAGGTGTCTTGGCTAGCTTACAATCTATCATCTCAAATCTCTCTAGATATCTTTGACATACTTTGATTGATTGATGAAGACATCTGCTTCACCTGAATTCCTAGGAAGAAATCCATCTTTCCCATGGAACTCATTTCAAACTTCTTCATCATGATGCTTTCAAAGTCTTTGCACATTTAGTCGTTTAAGGAACCAAATATGATGTCATCAACATAGACTTGTACAAGCAACATATCCTTCTCAGACTTCCTTATGAATAAGGTTTTGTCTATTTTGCCTCTAGTATAACCATTTTTGAGAAAGAACTGAGACAGTGTCTCATACCATAGCCTAGCTGCTTGATGCAATCCATAGAGAGCTTTATTAAGTTTACACACATAGTTGGGATGTTGTGGGTCTTCAAAACCGAGTGACTGGCACACATAGACTTCCCTGTCGATATCCCCATACAGAAATGCACATTTGACATCAAGTTGATAGATTATGAAGTTCTTGGATGCGGCAAAAGCAAGGAAGATTCGCACACCCTCAAGTCTTGCAATAGGTGCAAATACAACTATGTAGTCTATACCTTCCACCTATGTGTATCCTTAAACAAAAAGTGTAGCTTTGTTCTTGATGATCAAATCTTTATCATATCTTTTGTTTCTGTACACCCACTTAGTGCCAATAGGAACCTGACTAGGTGGCAATGGACAAAAGTTCCATACCTTTTGCCTCTTGAATTGAAGTAACTCCTCTTGCATTGCTTCTATCCAATTGTTTTCTTTAAGTGCTTCTTCCACCTTCTTTGGTTCCATTTGAGAGAGAAAGCATGAGTACAAGTAGACATTCCTATTATGGGTCTGACTTCTTTTTTTCACACCTTCTGAGACATTCCCAATGATGTTCTCAGTAGTGTTATGTATCCTAAGCCTAGGAATCACATCTAGTTGCATAGATAGATCCAAGTTTGAAAAGTTTTGCTTAGGATTTTGAACACCATCACCAGCTGATGTCTCATATTCATTCAATGGTGACTGATTCAATGAATGTGTGACAGCATCAATGGTATTTTACTGAGAAGCAGCATTAACAGTTGTTTGTTCCTCCTGATCACTATCTTCATCAGTTTGGTGTTGAATACTTGAGTTGTCAACTATTGAGTTATGAAGCTCAGTTGGCTGACAACTTGATGAAGCTCCATTGTTTCCTGAAATATTTAAGCTTTTAGGATTTTCAGTTGAAGGAGCTTGATCTTCATTTCTTCTTGGAGACATTGGGATACGTCTTGGTAACTCAAACATTTGATCTACGTAGGGGTTACCTTGAATTCTTGTTCCAGCCGAAACATTCTCACAAGATGGTTTAGAATAGTTTGGAAACAATTCTAAATTGAAGATATATTCAGGACCATTTGCCTTAACACAAGGTGTGTGCTCATTGACAATAATGTTGGTTGATTCATCAAATTGTTGTTTTGATATTATACACTCTATATGCAATAGAGGTTGAGGAATATCCAACAAAGATAGCATCATTAGACTTTTCAGCAAATATTGTTAAATTGTCTTTTGTGTTAAGGATGGTTCTACTACCAAAGGACCTAAGAAATCCAATGAACGGTGGCCTGTTGTTCCATAGCTCATAAGGGGTTTTTTCATGTGGCTTAACTATAAGAACCCCTGTTCTGCACATAACATGTAGTGCTGACTACTTCTGCCCAAAAGGTTAAGGGTAGTTTTCAGTCAGCTAACATTGTTTTAGCAACCTTAACTAGTGTCTTGTTTCTCCTCTTAGCAACACCATTCTGTTAAGGAGTTCTAGGAGCACTATATTGTCTGGCAATCCCTTTTGAGTTACAGAATAAGTCAAGAGCTTGATTCTTAAACTCAATCCCTTAATCACTTCTTATTATTTTTTCCTTATGGTCTATTTGATTTTCAATTTTAAGAATAAAAGATTTTAAAGTTTTAGCAGTTTCATCTTTAGTTCTTAAAAAGAAAATCCATGTAAATCTTGTGAAATCATCAACAATCACAAGGCAATATGATTTCCCTCTAATGCTCATTATATTAGTAGGACCAAATAGATCCATGTGCAACAAGTGTAATAGGGTGGCATGTGAAACTTTATGTTGCTTCCCTTTTAGACAGGCAACACAGTTGTCATTACAGATAAATTCCTTTTTAGGCACACCATGCACCAAATTATTTTAACCAATTTATTCATAGTTTTAAAATTAACATGGCACATTCTTTTATGCCAAAGAGTTGACTCATCACCATTTGCATTGGAAAGAAAGTATGATACATCACCCAGTAGATAAGCTTTGATCATTTCCAGCTTGTGCATATCCCCTCTCGTGGGAGATCAAAGAAGCACCAATTCCTGAGGAATTGTCGTCCCGGGTTTGAGGATGATGCACTCATGTTCTGTTAAAAGCATTTGGTGCTTTTAACCACAGAATTGAGAAACACTAAGGAGATTGTGTTCAAGCTGTTTGACAAAGTTTACTTTGTCAAATTTTAACTTACCATTGGATACACTACCTCTACCAGATATATATCTTCCGGCTTCACCTCAAAACTAAACAGGGCCTCCATCAAAGTGTTCAAACTATTGTAGGAGAGATCTGTTCCCTGTCATGTGCTTGGAGCATCCACTGTCTACAATCCCGATATTTTCATTCTTGTCATGTAGATGTCCCTGCACATAAGGTGAAATAGTTAGTTACTATTAGAACCCCAAGCCTTTTTGGTCTTGGGCACTTCCAATTCAGATGATATAATTGAACCAAAATGTATGCATGGGGGTTCAATTATGGTTTATGAAGAAGAGGATTGGGCTACAACATCTTTTCTGATCTTCCAATCCATTCTTTGGTTGATAAGGCTTGATAAGCCTGAAGAGGCTTGTGTAGCATAACTTGCTTCTGAGGCTTCTTTCTTATCGGAAGTAGTTGTCACCACCTTTTCTTTCGATGCAGTCTTCTTTTCGAAAGGTTTCGAAGGATTCCTTTTGTTCCTTTGTTTTCCTTTTGAAGCTAGTTTGCTTTTGGAAGTACTTGCTTCTGAAGGCACTTTAGCTTCAAGGGAAAACTTAGGAAGCTTTTGTTTGTTCTTTTGTTTGTCTTCCAAAGTCAAATTCACTTCAAAAGAATAAGCTTCTTCCGAAGGCAACTTGGCTTTGGAAACAAACTTTACTTTTCTAAACACTTGGGCCACATGATAAGGTCCAAATATGAAACCCTCCTTGACTCCTTTCTTAACATTAGATGCATAATGTGTGCTTGCTGGATTTTAGTAACAATCTTTAGCCATGTGGTTATGCAGGCCATAGATTATACATTCAATGTTAATTTTGTTAGGGCAGGTTGATGGTTGCTTTTGGAGCTTCTTTTCTTCATTATCAACCTTCCCATTCAATTTTTGATCCTCTTCAGAAGAAAAATGTTGGTACTACATTCTTTTCCTGAATCAGGATTTCCAACCACTTGAATTCCAGTTGATATGAATACACCCTTTTGCTTTGGGTCTATCTTTAACTTTGACTCAATCACCTTTTTGGCAGTTTTTCTTGTTGCCCTAATTTTGTTTCTTCTAGTTCTGGTGGTTAAGGGTTGAACATCAGCTGTGAGGATGAGGTTTTCTACCTTATCCTTCCCTGTGGTGGTTTCTATTATTACATCATTCTTCTGCTCTTTGGGTAATGGGTCAATAGTTAAAACCTCTTGCTCTTCTACACCACATCTAGGTTGTCTAATAGACACAAAGGAGTGTGGTGGAGCAATTTCATTGGTTCCCAACCCACTTTTGTTTTGATAACACATCTTTGAGTGGGAGGATGATGCAATGATAGTGTTGAAGTTATGCTCTTCAATGGCATACTTCTTAGCTTTAGTCTCAGCTATCACTAGCTACGCTTGAGCTTCAGTCAACTTAGAGATTAAATCTTTTATTTGAGCCCTATAATTTGAATGTTCATGTTTTAAAGAGGACACGGTTTTCTCTAACTCTTCTATTTTGAGTTTGTAGTCAGATTCTGCTCTCTTAAAATCAGATTTTAGTATATTCAAAGACTCAATATCAGATTTAATTTCCATGTTATAGTCCTGATACAATTTGACCTTAGCAATACAGGCTGGAGTACAGAGATGTTCATATACCTTAGTGTCTTCAGTTCTAGCCATGAGAGCTTGAGCAGGAGTGACATCTTGCACCATGAAACTCCAATCAACTTCTTCAGCAACAGCTGTAGTTTGTTACTCAATAGATTTGGTTGTAGCTTTAGGGGTAGCAGGATGTTGGGAGGCTTGAGTTGCTCCAGGAGTAGATCTAGGAGCTTTGCATTCCCTTGCAAAGTGACCAAGCTAGTTGCAACTGTAGCACTTAGCCTTTGTCCTGTCAAACCCAAATTTGTTGTTGGTTGGGTTTTGAGGGAACTGCCTTCCAGTTCTTTTGAAGAACTTCTTTGCTTTGTAGGTTAGGAGAGCCATCTGTTGGACAATGTCCATGTATTCTACATCATCTGGATTGAAACACTCCAGATCATCAAAACATAATTGAAAATATCCAGAGTGCTCACTCCCTGAAACAAAGGCATAGCTATCCTGGAAAGGAGTTTGATCAGCCTGTTAAGACCTGGGTGTCTTAGGGAAAGTGATGTAAGGCCTAGAACAAAATGATGACTGTTGGGGGTAGTTCAGGTTTAGCTGGGGCTGGGGAGTTCTTGAACCTTAACCAACATGTAGAGTATTGCTGATTGACAAATTGGTGATACTGTTCATCTGATGGCTTTTCTAAGATTCCATCTCCATACGGTATCCATCAAGGATTTCATACAATTTAGTCATGGTGAGAGTGTTGAGATTCTCAGTTTTTTTGATTGAGACACAATAGAAAGTCCACTCATGAGGCATGCACTCAAGAATTTTCTTACTATGTCTCTCTTCTCAAGAATCACACCCATAGACTAAAGAGAGGTGATCAAGTCCATGTACCTGAAGTATTGTTGGCTCAAGGTCTCACGAATAATATATGTGAAGTTCTCAAACTTCTGCTTCAGTACATCTTTCTTTGACTCCTTGGATTCAGCAAAACCAGAGTACATCAACTTTAAAGCCTCAAAGAGTTCTTTAGCAGACTCGAATTGCTTAAAGCCTATAATTATAGAGTTTGGTATAGTAGTAAGCAAAACAATCATGGCTTTGGAATCAATGTCCATTCTCTTATAGTCTTCATCTGAGTAGTCTTTAATGGCCTTCTTAATCATGGCACCATTTCCTGTTAGAGAAGCTACTTTTGGCTTGTATGGACCATGGGTAACAACCGTCTACATTCAGCTATCCTGGTACTTGATGAAGCCTTTAATGCGGATGCAACAGGTCTTAAAAGCATCAGGAGTGATGGTAGGAGCCTTGGTCATAGTTCCCATTTCAAACTCAGAGGACTTCTGGTTGTGAGCCATTAGAGTGAAGTGAGTGAGTATAAAGAAACAAGGGTGACTTGGGATGCTAAGATCTCATAATCAAGAGCCTAAAAAGCTCTGATACCAATTGCAGGATCGTTGTTTGTCTCACAACACAAGATAATCACACAAACTCACTTAATGTCACTCGGGTTGATGAAGCAGAATCCTAACCAAGTTCACAAGCAATATAATAAGTTCAAATAGAAAACATAAAAGCACACAAGTGGTTTTCAAGATACTTGTATATATTACTTCTCAACTTAGTAATACAAGACTCTTACAAGCATAGTTACTATGTTACATGAAGAAACTATATATACTACTATCTATAACCGGTTATACTTGGAAAACCAGCTGGAAAATAAAACTAGACAAATACTACATTGTTTAGAAGTAAGGTGTCTAAGATAAAATAATAATATCTTAGATTAGGTAGTCATGAGATGTCCATAACTTACCTTTTGTCACCAACTAAAAATGCCAACTGTACTAAGCTGAGAATAGTTGAATAGTGGATTAAAGTAAGGTCAATTACATGGGCGTGGGAAAGCGCCATGCAATCTATCAGAGTGGTAGCGGACTGTCAGACAGACCATACTTATGTCCACTGGTTCATAGTTAGTTCTTCTAAAGCTAAATGGCTTCGGAAGAATAAATTCTTCTGAGGCCATTTATACTTCGGAAGAATCAACTTCTTCCAAGTGTCTGCAAGTCTTCAGGGCTTTATTCTTTGGAAGACTTTGTCTTTGGATTTTCTAAGTAGCATACTTCGAAAGAGTAAGAACTTAATCTCAGAAGACTAAGTTATTCCTTCGGAAGTTTTTCATACTTGAGCTTCGGAAGATCTTTGACTTAGCTTCGGAAGAGCAGCTTGTTCCTTCGCAAGACCATTTGTTTAGCACATCAAATTATATCTAAGTGTTGTTTTGGTTGCACCAGCCTCATTAGATCCAACAAACTATGATACGGACTTCAAGATCATATCTCTTTTATCATTGAAAACATAATCTTCAACAATATCAGGCTCTAATTGTTTTTCCTTGATCTTCCATTTTTAAATTAGTTTAATCAAAGTTTTAACAATTTTCTTTAAGGTATTTTGCATTGGAATGAGATTACTTTGATCAACATGTGAAGATTTCTTGATTAAATTTTCATTGTTCAAATCGGTTTTTATCTAAACATTTCTTTTATCAGCAAAAATATTTGAATGATTTGTATTCTTATTAAATCTTACATTTAAATTTTTTTTTTTCTATTATGTGAAATCAAGTTATGAAATTTTGTTTGCCAGTTAATTGATGTTGATGAATGCAATTTCTAGCCATATGATTTGGCTTGCCACAAACATAACAACATGGTTTATGATACGCATTTTGCACTCGTGTATTTCCCTCGAACTGTTTATGATAACTACCAATGTTATCATAGAATTTGGCTTTAGTCTTTCCTTGGCCTTGTGATTCTTTAACAGCCTCCTATTTCTTTCTTTCATTAAGGACATTCTTAGCTGAATCCAAAAGAATTGAGGTAACTTTTTTAACAGATTGATTCATTCCTGAAGCCGATGAGGCATGAACAGTAGCTTTAATCTTTAGATCATACCC
Organism: Flaveria sonorensis; assembly: GCA_025506505.1. Classification (NCBI taxonomy): domain Eukaryota; kingdom Viridiplantae; phylum Streptophyta; class Magnoliopsida; order Asterales; family Asteraceae; genus Flaveria; species Flaveria sonorensis. The sequence goes on from CM046426.1 coordinate 19,300,439, forward strand.
GGATTCTAGGGTTTTGGGGTTTTGAAAAGTGGCAAAAATCATAAAAAAAAGTCACATTTTATGCATGAAATCATGTAAAAAGCTTAGATATAAGTTCATGGATGAAAAACTAAGGATTTGGATGTAAAAAGTTGAGATTTTGGGTTAAAAACGAGCTGGAACGTCATTTTTATGCATTGTGAGAAACTGTCAGTTCTTCATGTGAAATGTGGATTCATCATATGACACTAAGGCAATCTCCTTCCTGAAAAACTATAGTTTTGCAGGTAGTTTCACAAGTGCATAGGTAGACCAGTGGATTTAGCGAACCCATGAAATTCCAACTAAAGTTGGCGAAACTGCATGCGAAATGGCATGCGAAACTGCGAGCGAAATTTCATGCGAAACTGCATGCAAAACTGCGTGCGAACTGTGTAGAAAATGACCTGTTTTCATGTCAACTTATATGCAGACTGTGTACCGTGAGCCTACTTTAGGTGAAGTTATTTGCGTAGACTAGGTGAGTTCTAGATCCCCTTATTTACTAGTTTTTCTACGTTTTGGGGCTGTTATGAATACTAAATATACATTTTTTATGGCAAAGATCTCAAAAGGTGTTACCCCTTGGAACCCACTAGGGGCTGCTGCCCCTAGAACCCCGCTATCAGGGGTTGCCGCCCCCGAACCCCCGCTGTCCCGCGGAGGGTCGGATATTATTGTTTGTTATTCATTTTGATGAGAATATGAATGTATGGACTATGGTGAATTCATTCTAAATAAAAAAGGGGGTTTTCCTGATACTTCTTACTTGGTGTGATATATACTAATTAAGAATAAGTATTATGTAATGAAGTGAAAGTTAATATTAACGAAAGTGAAACCTAATGAATGAATGAAAGTCTTGCAAGCAAATGAATGGAGGTTCACAGCTATTGGGTAGTTAGCTCAACTGTGTGCGGTTTAGCTAACCCATGAGGATGCACACAGGGCTCAATCTTTGTGATTGACTAATACATACGAAATAGGATCCTTGTCGTTTGCCCCAGTACTGGAGTCAGCTTCGTGAACAATATTAGGGGTCTATTTATAGATTTCGGCCCAGTACCAGCCTCGTGCATAATGTTTGAGGCACAGCATACGACATCGGTCTAGATGAAAGTGGAAGATAATAATGAAAGTTCGAAATGTATAAAATGAACGAAACAAATGATATTAAATGAATATGATGATATGTATGTAATGATAAATGATCACACACTAAATGTAAAGGTTTTGAAATGTATGAAAAAGTATTTTATTATTAAACTAGAACTCATTGAGCGTCGCTGACTTTTTGTATGCATAATACTTGCCAGGTAATGGTTGATGCTGAGGTAACCAGGCATGGAAGCATAAGCTACTGGGGAAAGTTCAAGTCTGGCATTCATAGTTTTTAGGATAGTTATTGTATTGATACATTTTTTAGATGTAAACGAAATGACATGATGTTTTGGCACTATTTTAATTATTAACGAAAATATATATTTTTGCTGCAAAATGATGTGTTTTAAATGAATTATACTATGATTGACCAACTGTAGGCGCCCTGGTAATGGGGCCTTACATTTATTTTTAAAGAAACATGCATTCATTTCTTTAAAAATATAATCTTCCTTATCTATGTTGTCTTTGAAACAAATCTGTTCTTGAAATAAATTTTTAAGTCAGATACTAATGTTGTAATATGTTTCTTTCATTATCTTTATGAATGATCTTTGATTTCAATTTCTGTTGTTTGTTAGACACATTTGAACAAGCATTTGTAGAAACAGAAACATCAGAAATTTCATTGATAACAAGTGATGATTTACAAGAAGATTTTTCAATACAGCTTTTATTATCATTATCTGTAAAAACTATTTCATGATCACTTTTCCACTCTTCAACCAAACCGTCTATCTTCACACTTTCGGCAAAAGAGTGATCATCATTAAATTTACTTTCGGTTTTTGTGATAAGGTTAATAGTCAATGAAATGTTGACCGGAGGTTTTACGTCAGAAGTTAGTTGAAAACCAAATCTATAGTTCAGTTCTTCATCTGTTGTGGTAATGGATGTAGGCAAACATGTATAATCATGATTAATTGGTGGAGCAATATTGGAATATCCAACTCCACTTTTACCACCATTAATCTTCTGAGTCATTTGAGACTTGATTATACCTTCAACCATGTTTGAAGATAACTTAAACTTTTCAATAGTTAATTTCACAGACAAGAGTTTACTTTTAAGTTTGTTAATTTCCAAAGCTAGATCATTATTACATGAAGTCAAATCGTTGATTTCACAATCTTTATCATGAAGATTTAATTTTGATTGATAAATTTATTAGTTTAAACCTTCTATCTTTTATTTAAAAATCTTTTCATCATTTTTATATTTACGAGCTTGATATTGAAGTTTTTCAACTTCTAAAATCAAGTGCTCATTGTGAACTCTATATCTTTGGATCTTTTCTACACATGCATTAGTACAAAGATTGATATATACCTCATCTGTATCTTTAGTTTTTGTAGTTTCTTCAGGCATTGCTGTCACCATAAACGCCTTTATAACATCTTCCTTTTCTACTTCAGTTGCTGGAGTGATCTTAACAGGATTGACAATATCAAAATGAGCAGGTGCTGGAATTTTCTCAACAGCAATAACTTTCTCTTCAACCATAGCTTTAGTAGTCTCAACAGCTTCTTCTTTGCTTCCTTTTTTCCTTTGTCGATTTTCATTGATTGTGTTGGAGTAATCTCAACAGCAGATTCATTAAGCACCTTTTCATCATTCTTGATCTCTTCATCAGCAATAACACCAACAACTAAATCTTCAGACACAAACTCAGCAAACATTCCTCAACACTTTCTTCATCGTTCTAAATCTCTGCCAACAAGGCTATAGACTTGATATCCAAAATCTCCATTTGGTTTGATCAATCATACTCTTTATTGGTCTGAGAAACTAATACTTTGTTGTTTGAAGAACTTGCCTCATCTCTTTTTGCTTCAACCTTGACTATCAACATCTTCTTGCCACTTTTAGTTTGATTTGTCTTTCCCTTGGTACATTCCCTAGCAAAGTGGCCTGGTTTATCACTATTGTAGCATCTTAAGTTTCTCTTGTCAAACCCGATCTTGCTTGAGTTGTTTACTCCAAACTTTTTTCTTCCTATTCTCCTAGCAAAGTTTTTAACCCTATACACCACCATTTCCATCTAGTATTTAATGTCATTTTCTTAAGCATCATCAGGATTGACATGCTGTAATTCATTAACCCAGATGTTGGGTGCACTAAGTCTTCTAGCCAAGAATGCTTCATAGCTATTCATAAAAGTTATCAAAAGAGCCAAATGTTCTTTACCAATTTGGATTGCTTGCTTAGAGGGGTTGAAGTTGACAATAAATGCTTGTTGAGTGGGTTGTGATGGTTGACTATGGGGACTTGGAGAAAATTGGTTTAGATTAGGAACTTAAAACTGAGAAGCGAATGTCTCTTTGACTGAGGGTTGACTATGTGCTGATTGCTGTTGTTAACACATTTCAGAGTAGCTGGCATAGTAATTGGGATTACTTGTCATCTTTGCATATAGTGCAGAGGCTTTAGCTCCCATGATGTTTAAATGATTTGCAACTCTTTGTTTTTCATCCACCTCATATGATTTGATTGTAAAAAATCAGGTCACTGAGAGACAAGGTAAACACATCTTTGGTTCTCTTGATTGTTGTGCAGTTTTTATTTTAGCTATAAGGTAAGGAATTTAACAGCTTCTTGTTTAACAAATCTGACATTTGAGCCTCCAATGTCTCACCAATCATGTGGTTAAACATGTTGAACGCTTGGTTCAGCATATCTTTATGGCTTTCCCTCATGTCTTTGTTTCCCATGATCTGTTCCTCCATCGCATCCCTAGAACTTTACTCCTCTAAACTCTTTGAATTTCTATGATATCTCAGTAGTGAGTGCCATGGTGATTATGGCATAGGCTTTGTCATCGAGTTCAAGTTTCTTCATGTCCTTTTCATCCTATAAATGTTCAGGTTTAGGTACCAGCTCTCCCTTGTCATTGTTATACACGGTCCGTATTTGATTGACCGCAACATCCATGGTTAGGGGTAAATGACATGGTTCTAGAACCTGTAAACCCAATCTGGATAGTCATCTTCATTGAGAAGTCTTGGAGGTTTGGTGCTTGTCCTAATTTCATTGTCAAGGTTTAGTGTAGCAGGAAGTTTTTTAGATTTGCCATTTCTGAAACTCAAGAATTAAACTTTTCAAAAATTCTTGAAAACTAAAGTTCTCACGCGAACTGTCTTCACAAAACTTTTCGCGTGAACTTGTCGCATAAACTTTTCACGCATAAAGCTCTGTAATTGAATTTTATGAATAGTTGAACTACTCACGCAAAAGAAATCTTTTTCCAACAAAAATTTTGCGAATTGTTTTCTTCTCTCACGAAACTGATACTTCTCACGTGCGAAAATTGACTTTTTGCATGTTCAATTTCGTGCAAGTTTGAAGTTCCCAATCTTAATCTTACCACCAATTTGTCCAAAATTAAGTTATTAATCTTCAAATTAGTGATTTAGGTTCAATTATGATCCTAATTGTCTCTAATTGATTCAATTAAGTTCAATTAAACCATATAAACTCCATCAGTTCATCAATCAAACTGATTTCAGCTCTTGACATCTTCAATTTTGATCACAAATAGCATAAATCAAGCAATCTTCAAAAGGAAATCAAATTCGTAGTTCAAGAACACTTCAAAACTCTTCAATCTTCAATCCAATCGATCTAGAGCATACCAAGCTCTGATACTAATTGTAAGGATCAACAATAACACATCAAATCGATCTCGTGAGGAGAATGCGAAATGTAATCGCTCACGGTGTGAAAATAGAATGACTTGAAGAAATTATGAATAGAAATCAAGAATAAAATGTAAATAAACTTCAAGTATATTGTGATTTGAAGGGATTACAGTTGAGTATGAAATCAAGAAAATGCAAAAGTCTACTTAATTACATCAAAAGCTAAGTATTTATACTAACTCAAAAGCTATCGCACGAGAAGTAAGTTCTACGCGGATACTTAAGTTCTCGCACGACTTGATCTTTATTATCTTCATTTGATTTTCCGATCCTCTAGGTTCAATCCCTATATTATCAATGTTTATTTGATGTTATCTGAGCATTTGTCGGTTTTGGTGTATAAAAAAGTTAAACTGCGTAGCGATAAAATAATTTTATAAAACGACAGGGGTATTCGCTGTAAAAAAATATAAAAAACAACCCCAACCCCATTAACCCTAATTGGCCTCCCCCTCCCCTTGTTCCCTTCACACCATGGGACACACACACAAACAATCTCACACACTTTGAAATTTAATCTCGCAAATTGGTTGGTTAAATTGATTGTTCTTGTATCAAACATATGATACCTAGCATCTAAACATCACTACAAGTAAGTTTTATGTTTGATTTCATATTATTTTACCTTCAAGATGAACATGAACCCTAGATATCTAAAAGCACTTCTAAACTTGAAATTGATTGAAATTAATGATTGATTATATGCTAGTATGTAATAATATGATGGTTATACAGATTAGTTTTGTGAAATTGTGTCATTTAGATGAAAAATCAAGTTTCCTAGATAGAAAACTTTAATTTGGGGATTTTGTAGAAATTTTATCATTGTGATGAAATTGGATTGAATTGATAATTCTAGAATGTTAGTTGTTGCTAGAGGATGAAAATTCATGTTTTGAGCTTTTGAAATGAGCTTGGTTTTTGGGTACTTTCTATTAAAGGAAACTTTCTGAGGTGTTGGTTTATAGATGGTGTTCTATCCATGTGTTGATTAGTTGTGATAATTATTCTATGGTGTTTAGAACCTATGAATGGATTTGGAAGAACTGAATTGTGAAAAATGCTTCTTATGAACATGCTAGCTATTTATGTGATGTTTTATGACATGATGTGATGTATATTGAATATGATATGTGTAAAACATGATATGATGATGTGATTAATGTTAACATGATCATATTAAAATGTTAGTAGATTTTGATGAAATTTGTACAATTTGTCCATGATGATGTCTTAGGTTATGTTAACATGTTATGGGCGTTAGTTGGATGAAATACGTGTGTAGTTGAAATTCTTGTTATGATATGTTTTATAATCTTGAAATGGATTGCACACGTGTAACAACATCATATTTTCCACAAATAAAAACTTTCCAAAAATAGATTTTTGATATGAAACTTTACATGAATCATTATTTGAACTTGTTGAGCATGATGAAACATGTTTTAACTTAACGAGTCGTCAGGACAAACTTATCAACTTTGGTCAACAAAAGTCAACTTTTTCAAACTTGCAAATATTTCATAAACACACTAACAGTATACGTTGGTTAGATATAACAAATTTCATTTGACCATTATGTACACATGCTCACGAACCTATATTTGTTAGGTAACATTTAGATCTAGGCTTTTACACTTCATGTTTTTCCTACGCATCTTAAAGTAAGTCTTCACGGCCCCACTTTTATTTACTTTGGCAGAAGCATGCGAACTATTTATTGTAGTCTTAGTATTACTGGGATATCGTTTGTTACTACAGTGCAAACATTATCGTACAAGTCCTTATATTCATGAACCGTTTATAACGAGCTAGCGAGGTAATTTTGGGTAGGACTACTGGGTTTGACAAACTCAACCCTCATTAGTCGTGCTAACTCAACTGGAGGTCGAATAGGTTATTAATTTACCTAGACACTTGCTATTGTTCTAGGATAAGACGTGGCGAAAGGCAAACAAATCATAAACATTCAGCTTTGGTTTCGAAATGCTAAGTAACTTGACATATAGGCAAGCTACCTAGATATAACTTTGTTTACTTTTACCTTGCATGTACTCAAACAAATTATTTAAATTAAGATGTGAACTCACCAACCTTATGTTGACACATTTTAGCATGTTTTCTCAGGTCTTGTTGCCTTTTTGGTTAAAAAGTATACACTTAAGGATAGGTAGCACTTCTAAGGCTCATGCATTATCTTCACCGTCTAAACACGAACTTATTTACATTTACTACTTTTCTTTGGGCACCTTGTCTAAGTCATTTATTTATTATGGTTTTACAAACATTTATGTTTCTGCATTAATTACACTAAAAACTGTGTTTTACTCTATTTTATGAACAAACACTCATTTTAGAAAACATATAGTGTCATTTGATATGACTGTGTCTGAAATCCTGGTTTGTCATGTCGCCTCATGATAGCACCCTACCGGTAAATTTTGAGGGTGTGACAAATTGGTATTAGAGCCACTGGTTTTAAAGAACTAGGATTGATTAGCATTTAGAATATAGGCTTAGACACACCCTATCATTCCACATACTCTTAATTGTTTATTGTTATTATGCATACATATCAGTTCACACACACATAACTATACTAGATTTCCACATCGTTGTCTACACCCCTACATCCCTAGCATCACCCTAGTTAACAAGGAGGTTGATGATCCCACTCGTATGCCTTCTAAATATACATTTATTTCCTCACCATCCCGAGCTAAATAAGTATCAGCTCGAGCTTGCTAATAACTTCAACCAGTATGGGGTGTCATTCGGTATACAAGTTATTAGAGATACACAACATGGGTGTGTTTTCCTAATCTGATTGCTAGCTGAATTTGGGTGGAGTGAGTACCTCTTCCCCTTATTGTGGACACAACTGCTTCTACTCAAGCATAATCACCTATGCCTCACTTGGTTAAGCAATAATTCACCACCTTTAGGCCAATGATAGATCAAAAGATTCGCCAAGTGCATGAAGCAGCTAGTGAGATCAATGGGATACTAGGGCATCAACCCATAGTTATTGAGTATGCGGAGACTCTTAAGGAAGGCCTGGTAGAGACTTGCCAAAAGCACCATACTTTAGTTGTTGTATTCAAGGAAAACATGAACAAGCATAATTCACTTAATGACGTAACTAAAGGAGCACTAGAAAAGACTAAACACCCTCGATGCTACACTGCAGGATATGCCACATACTATCATAGTTGAGATTAGCTAGGCTAGAAGCCTAGGCTGTAGTTATTAACATATATGAGGAAGAACCAGAGGAAGAGTACTATCCCTGAAATGAAGTCTAGAAGCTTAAAGGGGGATTATGAAAAATTAAGATGGTGAGGTCAGATATCGAGGAGTATTCGACTAGTTCCCATATGTAGGCTACTTTATGTAATGGTGACACTAGGTTACAAGTGTATTAAGAAGTACATCAATGGATTAGCTCCCCTAATTCAAACATGTGTCACAGCACGGGGCATAATGCTTAAGCATGACACTATTGCTTGTTCATCTGACAACAAACAAAACTTCAAGCACTCCTCATCATCAGCAAGTCAGAGAGTTGAGAACTCCAGAAACTTAACACATAACAACCAAAATAATAGCAATGGTTAGAGCTAGAGTAGCTATGGTGGCAAATACCCAAAATGCATTAAGTGTAATATTTACCATCATGGCTTGGGTGATCGTTATCGTTGCCAAAGATGTGGCAAGATGGGCTATGTAGCAAAAGCTTTTAAGGGAGAGTTAATGATCATGTAACAACCCTAGTAGCAATGACAAGCCAAAACACCATAGGGTTGCTCCGAATTTGCCAATATCGGCTCACCAAGTTAACGGAAAACGATAGATCTGGTCTTGTGTGCAATGAGTATCTAAGGCACTCCACTTGTCTTCTATATTTTGTTGCCACCAGGTCTTGACTTTCTTGATCCTTTGAAAGATGAATTCCAGGTTCCCTAGGATATTGTGACATGTTGCATTCAAACATACCATTTTATTTTAAATTTTTCTTTGCATATGCTTCTTGTTTGATTGCAAGTCCACTTAGCTTTGTATAACTTCTATTCCAATGTAGTATGAAAGTTTACTCAAATCACTCATTTCAAAATTCTTCTCCATTTTGGTTTTAAAGATCACCACTTAAACTCATATTAAAAGTAAAGAGTTTTTAGTTGTTCTCCGCTATACCACGTGATCATGAGAACACTTTTGAAAGTCTTTAACGCATTATCCAAGTTGGTATTCCAAGCTCTTGGAGTTTGTTTTAACCCGTAAAGGGCCTTTGAAGGTTTATAAACTTTTTGTTCTTGCCTGGGTATAACAAAACCTTTCGATTGAAAAACATAAACATCCTTTTGCAAGTCACCATGTAAAAACACTAATTTTACATCTAAAATATGTAATTCCCACTTGTAACTCTCTGCCAAAGCAATAAGTAATCGCACAGTTTCAATTTGTGCAACGGGTGTGAATACGTTTTCATAATCTAGCCCGTGTTGTTGCACATAGCACTTTGCAACAAGACAAGCTTAATATTTATTAATTGAACTGTCAGGATTTCTTTTTATCTTATAAACCCATTTTAAACCAATGGGCTTTACGCCTTTGGGAAGATGTGTGAGTTGCTAAGTCTTGTTCATCTTAATGGATTCAAGCTCGGTTTTCATTGCCTTAATCCCTTATTCACAATCTTTGGCTTCATTGAATGAACTTGGTTCATAATCATTCAATAATAATAATTCACCATCTTTTTTCCTTTGATTTGGCCTTCCGGTCATCACAAAATCATTAAATTTTTTAGGCAGCATGGTTAGACGGGTGCTTCTCCGGGTCGTAACCTGTTCGAGTTCAGACATGGTACTGGGCTGCTGTCCTGGGTCGCTTTTTAGGCCAGAAAGAAGGGCTGTATTGGTAGGTCAATTGGGTTGTTGAACCATTGTAGGGGTTGCCCCAATGGGGTGATGCAGTTCTATTCGATTCTAGGCTGTTCGGCTGACCCGTCCAGGCTATTCCAGCCACCTACTCTTCACTTGCTGCTTTTGGCAGCTCCTTTTCATGTTCGTGAGGCTACCCAGTTGATGTTTCTTGCCAAGTGGCTTCAATTCAATAAAAAAACTCTTCTGAATTTAACTCATGTTGATCTTGTGCAAGTTTGTTCCAGTTCCATCCAAGGTTTTTGTCAAACTTCACATCACGACTTACAACAACTTGACGTTTAATTGGATCGTAGAGACCTAAATATTTTGAACCGAGTTAGGTTCCATGATAAACGAGTTCCATGCTTCTACCATCCAACTTTTTCAACTTTACATTTGGTACTTTTGCCTGGGCTATGCAACCAAAAATTTTAAGATGATCGATATTAGTTTTGGATCCTTTTTAAGCATCATAAGGGGTTTTTTCTTGTAATGCTTTTGTCGGTGCTTGATTGAGCATGTAAGTATCATATCAGATTGCATCTCCCCACATATATTATGAAACTTTCTATGCCTTCAGAATTGAATGAGTTGCTTCCAAAATAGTGCGGTTTCATGCTCCAGCACACCATTTTGTTGAGGTGTGTAAGGGCGATTAGTTGCCAAGTTATTCCATGGGTTTGACAATAACTTGTGAATTCATGTGATTTGAATTCACCCCCTTATTAGTACAAAAAATCTTGATCTTTTCCCCGGTTTCCATCTCGGTTTGAGCCTTGAATTTCATGAAAGTTCCAAACGCTTCATCTTTGGTTTTTAGCATAAAACTCCACATGTGTCTACTAAAGTTCCATGCACTAGTCACATATTTGTTGTTGCTTTAAAATTTGGGGTAGTCATCTCACCATGTTCTTATAGGAGAATTGCTTCAAGGAGATAAAATTTAGATGACCATATCTCACGTGCCAAATTCATGCTTCATCATCCAAGTGTGAGTGAAGGCAAATAGATTTGCCTACTTGTAGCTTGATCTTATACATACGGTTTCAAGATATTGCTACTTGTAAGATTGTTCTTCCATCCCGGTCATATAACCATAAAAATTCGTTCTTCATTCGAACTTCACGCTGGTTTTATGTGGCTTGACCTAGGCTTAGAATACTGCAATTTAGGTTAGGAATATAATAAACATTTTTTACTAACCTTTGTTCGCCATTTTCCAATGAATCAAAATTGATCCTTTTCCTTTAATCTCAACATGCAAGTCATCCCCAAAATTTACCACTCCCACTATATGATCATCTAGTTCATTAAAGAAGGATATCTCACCGGTCATGTGGTTGCATGCTCCACTATCAAGATACCACACATTGTTTTCTTTGGTGTCTTCTTGATATTTCTTTGGCTTCTCCTTGTCTTCATTAAGATATATTTCTTCTTGAACACTTTGAATCATAAGAAGGGTGTTAGGTTTTTCTTCTTTAGCATCAACAAAGTTTGCTTTATTTCCTTTCTTTCGTTCTGGACACGTTGAAGTGACCAAACTTGTCACATCATGAACATTGTACGTTTGATCTATCTTTACCTTTTCCTTTGTCTCGATCAGGTACCTTATTGTTGCTTGAACTTGGGTTTTTCCCTTGTCAGGAACCTTTACCACAACTTGGTTTCGGTTCTCGTTTCCACTTTTTTTTCCACATCCTTTGCCATAATCTAGGTTCCTAGATTTAGAAGAAGAATCATAATTGTTAAATAATAGCTCACCTTGGTCCCCTGGGTTTCCATAGTCTTTAACCTGTTCCTCATAAGCTTTGAGACGACCAACGGTTCTTTAAACTTCATGTCTTTTAGATCCACAACTTGTTCAAGTGATGCAACGATATGAATAAATCTTCTTAGAACTGAGCTTGGGAACTTCTTAACTAACATGATTTCATCCATTATGGAACCAAGCGAGGAGGATTTGGAAGCAAGGCCGGATAACTTGCTAGCGAAGGCGTGAATGGAATCTTTTATCCTTATTGCTTCAAACTCAGATCTCAAAGTTTGAAGGCGAGCTTCCTTGACTCGATCATCTCCAAGGTGACGAAATTTAAGCGCATCCCATACTTCCTTCGCGGTTTCGTATTGAGAGACTTGAAGCATGTGATCCTCCGGTATAAGCTGGAAAATAAAAGTTTTTTTTTTTAAATTGGGTATTTTCCCGAGAGGTATTTGAAAAGGGGGTAAAGTCTTGTCGGTGTTGCACTTCAGGGGAACCCGCCCCTGCCATGGACGGGTTCTGTGCATGCATCGGTCGCTGTGTGTATGTAATGTGAGTGTGCATGTGAGTGTGTGTCATGTCACATCCGAGGCAGAACTCGCCCTTGCCAAGGGCGGGTTCTCCTCCCCACTTTTACACCACACATTTCACCTACCGTATTCACCCACGATTTATATATTTAAACCAACGAAACCATATGCTTTTCGATCCATCTTCTCACACAATTTCAATATAATTTTCTCTGTATTTTCATACTTCATTTCAAAAAAAAATAAGCTGGAGAATTACATCAGATCCACTAAATAACGATTTGTTATTTTTAAGTGGTAAACATAGAGCTGATTATTATTTTCGAGATCCAGAAAGCGATGATGTTGATGATACCAACGCATGTGACACAGAATGTTGATGATACTTAACTTCCTCCTGTCACACAACGTTTACGCAGAAGGGGTAGAGGACGAGGGTGGGTTGGTCGACAAGTTGTTGATGATAATGTGGAGCAACAAAATATAACAAAACAAAGGGTTTCCACGGAACAACAGTTCAACTCCCCATTTTTAAGCCAAATGGGTAACCAATATTTTTTTTACGGTGGTACCTCAACTACTCAGTTTTCACAATCTATTTTTACATTTTTAATCTATTAGTTATAAAATAAAACTTTAATAATGTATTTTTACCTTTTATCTTTTTATCGTGGGTGCATATGGTAGGTGAAATTTGTAGTGAAAAAATGGGGAGGAGAACCCGCCCTTGGCAAGGGCGAGTTCTGCCTCGGATTTGACTCTTCACGCACTCACATGCACACTCACATCACACACTCACATCACTGCACAGAACCCGCCCATGGCAGGGGCGGGTTCCCCTGAAGTGCTACACCGACAAGACTTTACCCTCTTGTCAAATACCTCTCGGGAAAATACCCAATTTTTAAAAAAATTCAAAATAAAAGCAATTGCCAAGTTGTTTTTCTTTGGATCTACTGCTGCACTAACCGCGAGTTCTACGGCTTCCCACACACCATGGATATTTAGTATCAACTTGACTCGTATAGCCCACGTCATGTAATTAGTCGGAGTCAACATTGGACATTGTAAGTGCATGGATCTACTTTCTTTTACTTGGACAATCTGGTTTTCCAAGGTTGCCATAGCTTGAGATCATTTTCTTCTCTGTTAAGTTAATGGTGTTTTGGGTTTTTGATCCAGTACTTCGGATCACGGGTCAAATCTAATTCCCAACTTGAAATCAAATCTGAATATGTTTTCGTGGTTTAACAAGCGAAAAACAAACAGCAGTAATTTGGTCGCTAGTTTCGTTGCTGTTCTGGTCGCAGATCTGGATTATGCGATGACATCAGTCTTTTGGTCGCAAAGCTGGTCGCTATTCAGACTTTTGCTACCACAGCAATTTTCTGATCACAAATCTGGTCGCAGATCTGATTAGAAGGTCTTGATTGCTTGTCTAGGCAACAAGAGACTTAAGCGTTCGCTTGGTTTTGATCTTGATTGACTCTGATACCAATTAACGTTATGAATCGGTGATTGCAAAATCAAAACATAACGGTTTGTGGCTAACTCTCACGTAAATACTTCTCTTATTAACCAGAAAACTTAACTCAAAAACTGATTACAAGAGACACCCCTAACTCGGGTAGTTATAGACTAGTTATCTTGCCTACTAAGTATCCTAAATTGACTCAATCTTCTACCCTACAAAGTAGCAAATTTGAAATCAATTTAAAATACAAAACATACACCAACTAGGATTCCTTGACAGCCCCTATAAGTTACAATGAGAACCCATTAGTTTTTTGTCAGTCTAAGGTCATTGAAGTCACCCATATATGCAAACACAATCCATATGATCAAAATACGAGACAACAGATATGAGAGGCTGTAGGGCTTCGTTTTCACTTAACTTCCACTTTAAAAGAAGCCCATATCACATGAAAGTCCACTAGACTTAGGAGGCTTGTACTTAGAAGAAAAGATGTTCAGATGGCGTTCAAATCTGTGCCGTTTGTTTGCAAGAAGAGGGGGTTAACCATTTAGTCACATAATAGCTTTGATTTTATTCTTTGCAATTCATTTGTAAGGCTCATCATCCAAAATTCTACGGGGCCAGACATCTATCATTGTTATATATTTCTTATAAAAAACTCCAGGCTTACTTGACCCGGATGCCCATAGCCTAGGTTACCCATGTAGTCATCTCAAAAATCATTTTTGATAAATGTCATGATTAAACGCTATGTTAAGCGTTCTGTTCCATATATGTTTAAATTATGGTATTTTAACTACGAATTTCAATCATACATAAACAACTAACGGTGCATGCTACATGTGCAACTCAATATTATCATGTAACCTTGTATAAGATGGTTTTATGTTCCAATGTTTTTCTATGTTTTAACACGGAAAAATAATAATCTGATATGCTTTTAAAGTAGTCCCGGGAGAAGCAGGAACTGATTTTGAAACAAAATTTTAAACCAAGAAACAATGTAAAGAACACACTACATTTCTTCAACTGAAGTAAGAAACTGGGTTGACTGTGACACCAACTCTTTGACATCTGAGCTGTTGTCAAACTTGTTCACAAGAAAAGTAAAGCTGTATTGGAACCTCAAAAGCAGATATTTATGAGGAAGGAGGGAGCAACCCCCCAAGGAACGATGAGAACAACGCCAATGCACGCTGTGGCTGGTAGCTAGGAACAGTATGGCCGGCGCCCCTAACTGTTATCAGAAGCAGTCCTTTGTATGCCTCTAAATATCCTCCAACCTGTTATAACAAGATTTCATGTTTGCGACCATGTACAGAATAAAATTTGTAAGACATGCAACTTTTGTTTAAAGGTTAAAACCATAAGTTGCATGATAACATCTGTTCAATGGTTAAATGTACATCATTATTTATTAATCATTGGTATTGAAAGAAGTTATCAGTTCTGCAATAATATGTTGTATAAAAACGATTGGACATCAAATTAATATATATTCTCTTATACTTAAACATACAAATGACTTAAATACAATGGAATTCAGATTCTGGCAACTTCCTTTAGAACACAATGCGCATAACAAATAACAGTTAAGGAACATATTTTATGTTGTAAAATGGTTCATTCAGTTTCAAACAATAATGTGAAGAAGCAATAGAGTTCTTTAATTACCTCCTTATTGAGGTACCATGGCCGCCACTCTGCCTCAATTGGAAGATTGAGAGCGTTGATCGAGTACCTGGAAGAAGTAATTGGGACACGTGCATCCACATCCCCACTGCATAATAAAAATTCAAGCAATCATGAATAATTTATAGTTTTCAATCTGGACTGTGGAACTTAATTATCTAGTCAGTCATAGTGGTGGTAAGCTTGCCTGAATACCCAAAGCCGCTGCCCGTTATCAATCAGATATTTTATTATCGGCAAGATTGTCACAGCACTGTCGTTCCAACTTGTAATAACATTACTGAATGGTTTCCAATAAACATTTGTAATCAAGTTTCAAGTTATCATAACATCATTCATATTAGTCTATAAGACTTATCTGCTTATTATACCTGCATAAATCCCATGATGTAGGTTTCACATGCAATGCCTTTTGCACCATGGAGTCGTTGAAATAGAATGGAAGGATGTATTGCCAGCAGGGGTCAAAATTGTTAATCTGAAAGAAAGAAACCAAAACGATGATGATATCTTAATTTGTTAAGTTATTATGTAATGTATAGAGAGGACATACAGAACCAGGAATGGCAGACGTATTTCTTTGACCTGGGGTCAAGCAAATGGGTGCATAGATGTTGTATACATCAATATCTCCCATCTCATTCCAAGCTTTTTCTGTAGCATTCTCACACATTGCAGATGAAGATTCACTAGCAAAGTCACAGTATTTGATGATGGCATCATGTGTCGCATCTGAATTTATGGCATGAGTCCACCAATAATCATACAGTCCTTTTAAACTTGTCACGTCATCGATCCATGCATTTCCTATCTGCAGATTTGACACAAAGAGTGATTTTCATGTGTTCAATGATCCATGCATTTCCTATCTGCTAATTTTGATCAAGAATATAGAAGGTGTTGGTCAAGTGAACATACAGCGATCCCTTTGATATTAATGATTGTTTGGTTTGTTTTCTTGTTGTTGAGGAGGATGGTGTATGCAAGTTGAGGAACATAATGTCCGGCATAGCTTTCTCCAGTAATGTAGAAATCACGAGTTTTGTACTGAGGGAATCTCTCAAGCCAGTTAACAAGAAAAACATAGGCATCTTCAGCAGTGTTCTTGTCACCAGACTTATCATAATCAGAAGTTGTATTTGAATATGAGAAGCCAACTCCAGCAGGGGACTCAAGAAACAGCATATTTGCAACTGCACAAAGAATTGTTTGTGTTTATACTTAATAAATGCTCTCTAATAAGCCAGCCAATAGAAAAGTTGATAAGATCTTACCGTTGCTCCATGCATAATCATTGGTGAAGAGGGTTTTCCCATCACTATTGATTCTGAACGGTCCTAGCTCTGACATGGCACCGATCAAGGAAGAACATCCAGGTCCTGTTATACCAAAGCGATTGATGTTATTTGACAACAATTAAAACTGAAGCAAAGATGAAAATGTTGGTTCTTGATTCTGTTGGAATTATTAATTAATCAAGCGCTTATCATAACTTTTACTGTTATTATTTGTACTATAGACAAATCTTAAGTTAGTTAGTTATGGCGGTTAAAGGGATCCATCATTGAAGAAAAGTTGAAAACGTTGCTTCTTGATTTATCTGCTGTTGTTTTCTAGTTATCTGTAGAAGTTTGTGTTCATATATGCTACTGTGTTAGCTACCTGATAAAGACGCAACAAGCAAATATGAAGGTGCAAAATTACCTCCATTTAGCCACAAGACCAATGGTTTAGTTGAAGAATCAGTTGGAGACTCGACAAAATAATAGAAAAGAGCCCTGCCAGCATTGGGATTGACAGTAACATATCCCGAGTACTGAATAATATTGACACCTTCAGGTTGGCCTGGCAATGCCAAAATCCTGTCAAGCTGTGCCAGACCGTCTTGAGGTGCAATGTAAACCGGAGGGTACTCATCCGTAGCATCATCTGAAGTAGTCCACACATCAAGAACAGGCGAGCTTCTTGATCTTTTTGATTTTAGCAGCTCAAAAAGCCTGTTTGCCTGAATATCGGCATTGCTTAGGCCAAATAAGGCCAAAAGGCAAAATATCGCTATAAGTTTTGTCATCCTGTTCTTTGATATCTAGTTCCTTGCAGTCTTTCAATTCTATTTATAGTGTACTAGGCGTTATGTCCTAGGGACTCTTTTAACTTTTTCTTACCAGTGAGTACGAAACCAGTATCTTAGAGAGTGTTAAACATTCCAAATACCTGATGCAGGCCCCTTTCGTAAGTATCGTTTCGGAGTTGACTCATTCATATTCAATAAAATGATTCTTTGGACACTTTTATTGTTGTCATATGTGAGGAAACGGTCTTACTCAAATCATTTGAACAATGGTAATTTATGTCTTTTCTGGTGTCTTGGTTCTTAATACCTCTTTCCGCGAAATAAAAAAACCTCTTGAAATGATTAAAAACATGCGATGCTAAAAGAAACATTGAGTTGGTGCTTTCAATTTCAATTAAGAAAATATTGCTCTTTCTTCTAAAAGTTTAAAACTATGCCGTAAGCTGGTTGGTCATTTTTTATAATAACGGGTCATGAGTCATGAAGTGATTGCAAACACATAAGATGCACAAAAGTAATACATATATAATTGCTAAACTCATGGACTAATTGCTTTCACATTCTTAGGGGAATGGAATGATATTTTAACTAAAACAATTACAACGTAGGGAAACTTTAAAATAACCACGGAAAAAAAATATTAGTCGATCCATTGGTAGGAAATGCCAATTTCTCATCTCTATGAGTTCATGATATGATCAACACATAAATATTGTTTCCTCTTTCTTTTTCAGGTAAATGTTTCCCTTGATTGTATGCAAATAGCACTTTGATATATGAGTGCTCCATTGAATTAAGTAAGAAATCAAGTATGTCTAGCATTTTGGTGGTAATCAGAATGTATAAACAATGAATTTATGAATACTTTTAGCTTAAAAATATGCTAAGCTTAATGGGCCTAAACTCAAAGCTAGCCCTTTAGTGGACGCGCACACAACTTAAAAAATTTTTCTACGGCCATATATTGGTTTTTGGAAATTAATCAATTTTATTAATATATATCTTTACACAAGTTTGCTACTCTTCTGAAATCATTTAGATACATCTCGTTCAATCTCATTAACCTTTATATATGAAGTTCAGGAAAATTATTAAATGGTATCACACACACATATACATGAGCAGTTTGCCCCTTAGGTATTTGCAATTGATATGCTTCCACAAGCCAAGAGCATATAAGGATATGAATCATGGAGTGTTAGACACCAAAGTTGATCATATGTGGAGATAATTAGAACTTGAATCTCTTTGTGTGTAACTTGTTCTAGACAATGAGGATGTCAATCTCAACATGTTTTGTTGTGGTGAGAAGAACTTGAATCCCCTTGGGTATAACTTTTTATTGACAAGTGGATGTCAATATCAACATTTTAGTAAGGACGTCCCGAAATTTTTGACTGTTGGATTTAAACATCATACCATAACTCTTAAACTGGAATTTTTATTGAACACTGAAGTGGAGATATTCAGAACATTCTGTGACATCCGATAATTTATTGTTACAAAAAATCCATTAGTTACATTAGGTCTTGCATACAAATGATATGTGCACACACTAGTTGTCGTTAAATGTTGATGGCTTAACAAATAATAAATATTAGTTTAACTAATATTAACTTCATTAATAATTTTGATTATTATCATGAGATTATGTGAATTAAGATGTTACATGTTATATTATGATTTACATTTCATCGTACGGTTATATGATTTATGTGATGTTAATTAGATGATAATGAAATTAACATTTTAGTTATATGTTTTTGAAACTTTAAAGTTTAGTAGGGAAAATTATTTAAAAATTTTAAAAAGTGAGTTTTACAATTTATAAAAATAGGGGATTAAAAGGGAAATTTATTACCCAATATAAACCAAAAACAAAACCGTAGCCCCCACACCAACCCCCATGTAGCCGTACCCCATCCCCAAGGCCTCCCCCCCCCCCCCCTTTGATTTTCATCTTCAACCCAAGAACATACAATTTTGGAGTTGCATTGAGTGTTATTAAGTTATCAAGCTTAGTTCTTGATCAATTACATAATTAATGCGAGTTTTTCAATTAGTATTTTTTTTTGTTTTTGATATATGAACAAACCCTAGTTCAATTAAGCATGATAATATGAAAATAATTTTGTTAGATGATGTTATTGTGTTAGTTTTATAGTATTTGGTATTGGTTTATGTGAGTTATTCATAAAATTCATGGTTTTAAAGTCTTGTTCATACGTTACTAAAAGTAGAAACTTTAATTCTCAAGAACTTAAGGTTTTTGTTTGGTTGATGTTTCTTATGTTATTATGGTTGCTATGAACTAGTTTAGGCATATAACTGATGAATCAATGATTGGTTCCGGTGAAATTTGAGTTGTAGAATATTAATTTCCTGAAGTGGAAACTTTATTAATATGATTGGTAGAATCTCATGATTTGGGCATGCGAATGTGATAGAATCGTGTTAGATTGATTATTGATATCATTTAATGTGTTAAAATGTAATGTTTAGATCATATGTATGCTATGTTAGGAATATTAGATATTCTAGCGTTTGTGAATTAATTGTGCAACATGATGGAACTATGTTAGAAAATTAGGGTTTTAAACTTTGATAATGGCATTTTATCAATATGGTATGAATTGATTATTTAGCTAGTATATATAATTCATGTTTGGGAATGTGATGATGAGTATTATACACGTATGTGAATCTAAGGCCCCTACTTAGTAGGATTGGCAAAGGTTAGGATGTGAAGTAGTAACTTACATCACATGGCGTGTAGTGCGTGATTAAACTCAATATGTGGTTAGGCATTTAAGATTCTTTTATTTATAATCAGCATGGTAGTTATCTATTGAGGTTTGCGTGTGTTGTATGATAGATTATGCTAGTTTGATCATTTTGCTAGAACTTAAGGTTCATTATATGCTATGCATGGATGGTTTCATATTGTAATCATGAACAATGAATTATTAAATTTGAGCAAACAAGATTTTATATAACATGTCACCAATGGGTCAAACGGGTCAACTAGGTCAAATGGGTTAATGTTTTCCAAATTAGTTAAATCAATGTGTTTGAATACTTAGGGTTTGTTAAGTTATTTTGATTGCACATACTTATGTACTCATGTATTATAGGTTACCTTTGACGGGCTGTCATTCCATTCGTTCTTGGCTTTTCATGTCATTTTCTCTTACGCATCAGATGAGTAAAATGCCCCACTTTTATACACTCCTTTTTTGGGGAGAAAGATTCTTTTACAAATGCTTTAACTATTCAAAATGTGTATAGTATAACATAGTGTATCATACCATTGAAATCCCTTACACTTTTAGAGCATTAATTAAGGAAACTAGTGGAAATTTTGGGTAGTACTAATAGGTCTGACAAGCCCCACCTGTACGATTGAAGGTCAAGCGGGTGTAACATTGTCCTAAACGACAAATGTTGTCACGACTTGGTAAGTCGTGGTGGAAGGCAAACAAATGAACATAGTCTACTTTGATCATGAAATCACTATTGTTATTACTTATATTTTAGACTAACTATCTATTTCGGTACACTTACTTATGCTTTAAAAACGTTATTGCGCTACTTATAAACTCTTGAACTCACGAACCAATGTGTTGAAAATCTAGTATGCTTTTCTCATGTGCTTAATAACAGTTGCACCTAGGAGCACATCACGGGTGAAGCATGCATTTTAACATTCATCTGTTAATTTTTGGTTTTAAATTTACATTTAAACATGGTTTGGGCGCGTGTTTTACGAATTTGCATTTGAATGTTTGGGTTTGAATATTCATCAATGTTTTTGGAATGTTTTTAAATTTTAAAGTCTGAGGTTCATTTTGAGAATCATGTAGAGTCATTCAGAGTAACTAATGACTTGGATCCTGGTTTGTTCACAAGCCTCGCGATAAAACCCAGCACGTGGATTCTGAGAGTGTGACACATTCAAACAAATAATATATAAATTAGACTGTAGCTTATGCTATCCAAAATAGCTCAGCTCTACTCTAATTTACCTCGCATGCATAATAAAAAAGTTAGTGCTACTAAGTTGGTTTTGTATTTTCTTAAAATATAAGTAAACATTCATTGATTATCAAATCTTATATAAGTAGTGACACCAAAATAATTTATGACATATTATATCCATACTATATCATAACTGGAAAGACAATACCTAGGCTACATGCTTGTACTAGTACAATACTGAAGTGGCATTCTTGCATAAATCAAAGTAATCTAGTAACATGCTTGCATATGGCAAGACTCGGTGATATGCTTGCACATGGCAAGACTCAGTGATATGCTCCCACAGGGCATGACTCTAATGACCTACGTGCACGAGGTAAAAGTCTACTGACTTTCTTGCATGAGGAAAGACTCCAGTGACATGCTTACATAAAGAAAATCAATTTAGTGACCTATTTGCACCATATAAGATTCCATTGACAGGCTACCATACACGTAGTATTCATAAGATGTTCATACAACATTGTATTAATTGCATTAGGCTCATGATGCTTTACATGATGCTATTAAATAATCTTTGACATCATATGATCATTGACATACTAAAACCTTTTACTTACATTAGAAGTGTCTCACATCAACTATGAGTGAGTGTGACTTCAAAGAGACAGCGACTATATAAGTGTATTATTAGATACAGATGCTTGGGTCTAGATAGGGAAAAACGTTCTAAGTCTTATTTGATGTGGATGAAGTAACACTTACATGCAAATGACTAAGGTATGTTCTTTGAATTTTGGTTAAGTATTAAGGGATGCGGATAAAGTAACAGGTGTGGATGAGGTTAAGGTTTACATGCAAACGAACATGATATTTGATATGTGAGATTGGGTAAGGGTTCTCACATGCGTATGAACAACATGATACAAATGAATAATCAGGTACATACGAAGTACCAGATGCGATGGCTATGGTTAGTTAACGATGTTATCTTTGTCTATGAAATAGTTAAATATAGCCAACTGCTATTGTTTGGTCATGGAGGTTATAGTAACTTGCAAAGGTGTAAGGCCCCCTTCCCTAGAAACCCTACAGTTGGTTTTTCATAGCACATTACACATTAAAATATATTGAGTATGAAAACATGGCAGCGAAATAGTTACACAAAAACCATTTCATGCATTGATAATAACTTTTGCCAAAAAATACATCGTTGTTACAAGTTTCAAAGGAACATTTAGTTGTATTACAAGACAAAATTATCATCTCTGCATAACATGGATGTCAGTCTTTATTTACCGAGTAGCTTCAACCTCGTGCCATCCCCAGCAACATCATTATCTGCCAACTGATATGTATATAAAAAATTAGCATTGCTGAGTGAGTTCTAGCTTTGAAAATATAGAAAATATACATTTTTGTAAGCTTCACTTGGTGTTCATCCATCATTATACATAATCATTCGTTAAGAGATTTATTATCTTTCTTTCATTCATTAACTAGGATTGCACAAAGCAAGAGCCTACATTGTTGGTTGGCAACGGATGTCGAACCCCTGTCGGCAAACGTTTATCATGGTAGCTAACCCTTCGACAGTTGACCCACACTGCTAAGCACAAAGCCTGCTCATGAATACTAGTCCCATTCATTCATTGGTCAATCACAAGTATTAGACCCCATATGTGCATCCTTATGGGCTGAAACAGCCGCAAATCAGTTGAGCAAACGACACCCAAGTTTGTGAACCTCCATACATTTTGCTTGCAACGCTTTTCATTTCATCATACGGGCCCTGGGGTAGCATTCATTAAGTTCCACTATCTCTCTTTTATTACTTTGTGACCACTTGATTATGAATAATACTTTTAAGATATCCATTGTCTTATAATCACATATCATGAAATATTAAGTACTCATACTAGCAGCACATAGGAAAAGAATCAAACATACAATTTAAGTCCTCTGTACTTATGCTAACTATCAACTAGCAATCTTAACACTAAAACTAATACTTTCGAAGGCAACGATAAGCTTCGGAAGAAAAATAAGCTTCGGAAGATATTTAAGCTTTGAAAGATTTGCAAATATAAACTTCAGAAGAAAAGCAAACATAAGATTCTATTAAAACATAAGTACCAGTCACTTAATTTCTTTTCCCAAAATCTTAGAATAAACCTAAGGGTTCACAACACCTAAACACGTCACTAGATACAACCATGAAGCTTCGGAAGACTTCATTATACCTTCGGAAGATTTCACCTTGGCTTCGGAAGATTTCTTCCTAAGCTTTGGAAGATTTCTTCCTAAGCTTTCGAAAGATTTCTTCCTAAGCTTCGGAAGATTTCTTCCAAAGCTTCGGAAGATTCCTTCCTATGCTTTGGAAGATTTCCCACAGTTGGCCCAAGTCCACAGCGGACGACCAAAGTCCATAGCACAAGAATGAAACACTAAGTATGCCCACAGCGGATGACTAAAACATTCTTAAGTGTCCACAGCGGACAGCCAAGTCCACAGCGGACAACATATAACCTTTAAGTACGGACATGCAAAGTCTACAGCGGACACGCAAAGTCCACAGCGGACAGTCCAACTGCCTAAGTGTGTACAGCGGACTCCTTATCCATGCTCAAGTGTCCACAGCGGACATCTAGTGTCCACAGCGGACACAAAGTCTAACACTTGCGATTCAACTTATGCAGTTTCTAGTCCTAAAACTCACTTCTAAACATATACTTAGCATAGATATACTAGTCACACGCGTAATATCACAAACAACCACACAACATCACAGAAATCGTTTAAAACATACATCTTTCATACATAGTTGTACTTTCATGGAAAACCATAGTATGTTTTATAAAACAACAGTTTGATCTATATATAAGCCCTAAACAAGTAGGAAACATGTAAAAGAGGGGATCTAGAACTCACCTTAAACTGCCTTTGAGCCCAAACACAACAACCCGAGAGCAACATGGAGTTCTAACACCTAAATACACGAAAACATGCAACTAAACACATAGGAACACATAGAAATCGGTCAAGAAGCTTAAACGCAACTGAAACCGAGAAGAAACATGATTAATCTTGCCTTTTTGAAGATTTCTTCTTCTTTCTCACTCTAGAACCGGTGGGAGTACTTTATCTCACTCCAGTCGTACGATTTGAGTGCATGGGGAGAGTATGGGCGGCCTTACCTCCTTTTTAAACCCTATTATGGGCAGGTTTGGCCCTTGTACACTTCTTACCCTTGCTTTTTGAAATAAAACCCCCCTTTTTGCTCCCTTACTTTTCTTTCCTTTTATTTTTCTCTTTTTTTTTTTTTAAATTTCAGGGTGTTACAAGTCCACCGCCCTTATATAGGTTTCATCCCCGAAACCAGTCACTCCTTAAAAAGATCTGGGTAGTGCCGTCTCATTTCGTTATCTGACTCCCAAGTGGCCTCTGATCACTTGCGATGCTTCCATTGCACTTTCACTTGACTAATCACTTTATTCCTTAACCGTTTCTCCTTCAGGTCCAAAATAGCCACTGGTTGCTCCACGTAATTCAACCTTTCATCAACCTTAATGTCCATGAAAAGAATAACAACATCACCTTCTGCCAAGCACTTTTGTAAGTGAGATACATGGAACATAGGATGAATCCCATGCAGCTCATCGGGAAGTTCCAACCTATATGCCACTTCACCAACTTTAGTAATGATTTTGAATGGCTTGATATACCTTGGGCTCAACTTCCCTTGCTTTTAGAACCTGATAATCCCTTTCCAAGGAGATGCTTTCAACATCACCTTATCTCCCACTTGGAACTCAATTGGCTTCCTTCTCTTATCAGCGTAGGACTTCTGTCGGTCCTTAGCTGCCTTCATAAAAGCCTTAATCTTTTCCAACTTCTCTAATGTGGCCTCAATGATCTGGATACTTCCTTACTCCTTCTGTCTAATATCACCCCAACACACCAGATTTTTTCATCATCTCCCGTACAACATTTCGAATGGTGGCATGCCTATACTGGCATGATAAATATTGTTGTAGGAGAACTCTGCCAATGGTAGGTGTTCATCCCAGCTTCCACCAAAATCAACAATGCATGCTCGAAGCATGTCCTCCAAGGTCTGAATGGTCCGTTCAGATTGACCGTTTTTCTGAGGGTGGTAAGCTGTGCTAATGTGTAACCTCCTTCCCATCGCATCATGAAACTTCTTCCAGAACTTGGATGTGAACCGAGTGTCCCTATCAGAAACAATAGACACTGGCACACCATGACGAGTTACAATCTCCTTGATGAACAGCTCCGCCAACCTCTCTAACAAATAAGTCTCTCGAATTTGCAAGAAGTGGGAACTCTTCATCAAGCGGTCTACAATCACCAAAATGGTATCACATCCTCTCGTCATACAAGGCAATTTCATGATGAAGTCCATGGTGATGTGTTCCCACTTCCATTCGGGTATATCCAAGGGTTGGATCTTCCCGTATGGTTTTTGATGCTCTGTCTTCACTTGTAAATAGGTCAGGGACTTACTCACATACTCCACCACGTCACGCTTCATCCCTGGCCACCAATAATCCTTCTTCAGGTCATGATACATCTTTGTAGCACCAGGATGGATGGAATATCGTATTTTGTGAGCTTCATCCATAATCCTTCCCCTCAGATCCCCATAACAAGGAATCCACATTCACTCGGATCGTGTTCTAACACCAAAGGTGTTCTCCCCTAAATCGGCGACTAGACCTTTCATCCTTTCAGAGTTAATCTGATCTTCCTTCAGCGCTTCATCCTAAAATTCTTTGATCTGCTTCATCAAATTGGAGGTCATAACCAATTGACAAGCCTTCACCCGAATTGGCTCGCGTCTCTCCTTTCGGCTAAGGGCATCCGCCACCACGTTGGCCTTGCTCAGATGGTTATGGATCTCACAATCATAATCCTTGATAAGCTCCAATCATCTCCTCTACCTCATGTTCAAATCCTTTTGCTCGAAGAAGTACTTCAAGCTTTTATGATCAGTGTAGATAGTGCACTTCGTCCCGTACAAGTAGTGCCTCCAAATCTTCAATGCAAGACCATAACCGCCAACTCCAAATCATAAGTAAGGTAGTTAGCCTCGTGGACCTTCAACTGTCGGGATGCATAGGCTATAACTTTCCCTCGTTGTATCAGCACGCAACTCAATCCCAAATAAGAAACATCGGAATAGACCACCAAGTCTTCGCTCCCTTCGGGCAACGTCAAGACAGGAGCTTGAGTCAATCTTGTCTTTAGCTCTTTGAAAGCATTCTCCAGCTCTAGACCCCATACGAACTTCACATCTTTACGGATCAACTTGGTCAATGATGAAGCTATCTTTGAGAAGTCTTGAATGAATCTTCTGTAATAGCCCGCCAAACCCAAGAAACTACGGATCTCGGATGGTGTCTTTGGGGACTTCCATTGCATCACCACTTCAACTTTTGCCGGGTCTACCATAATCCCTTCAGGATTAATCACATGACCCAAAAACTAAACCTCTCGCAACTAGAACGCGCATTTGGAGAACTTGGCGTACAACTTCTCTCTTCTAAGCGTCTCCAACACCTCGGGGATATGACTAGCAAGCTCTTCATTACTCTTTGAATAAATCAAGACGTCATCAATAAACATGATCACTGATTTATCTAGCATGGGTCGACACACCCGATTCATCAAATCCATAAAAGCAGCTGGCGTGTTAGTTAAAGCAAAGGACATCACGAGAAACTCGTAGTGCCCATAACGGGTACGAAAGGCTGTCTTAGGGATATCCTGCTCCTTCACCTTCAGTTGATGATACCCCGATCGAAGGTCTATCCTGGAAATCCAACTAGCATCCTGGAGCTGATCAAACAAGTACTCAATCCTTGGTAATGGATACCGGTTCTTCACAGTCAACTTGTTCAGCTCACGGTAGTAGATGCACATCCTCATACTACCGTCCTTCTTCTTTATGAATAAAACCGGAGCACCCCATAGAGAGATACTTGGCTAAATAAAGCCCTTATCTAGAAGATGTTACAGTTGCGTCATCAACTCTTTGAGTTTAGATGGAGCCAACCGGTATGGTGCCTTGGCGACGGGTTGCGCTCCTGGTATCAAGTCAATCTGAAACTCATTTCTCTATCTGGTGGGACCCCTGGCAGGTCTTCAGGAAACACATTGGGGAAATCGCATACTACCGGCATGTCTGACAGTTAAGGCATGGTAGCATTCACATCCTTCATATGAGCCTGGTAAGCACCACACCCTTGCCTCATAAACTTCTCTGCCGTGATCATAGATATCATTCGCGGAGTGATGCATTCCTTGTCTCCGTGAACCGTAACCAAACTGCCATCGGGCACAATCAAACGAATCATCTTCTTTCGACACTCGATATTCGTTTCGTAGGTCGCCAACCAATCCATTCCCAACACCACATCAAAACCTCCTAGGGCCATCACATATAATCTAGCAAGAAACTTATGACCATCCAATTCTATGTGGCAATCGTCTATCATATCAATCACCTTGGTAGATTTTTCTATAGCTATCTCTACATGGAAAGGCACATCTATCTTCCTACTCATACCATGCATTACATGACAATAGGTAGCAGATATAAAGCTCTTACTAGCACCCGAATCGAAGAGCATAGAAGCATACAATTGGTTTACCAAAAATGCACCTGAAACTACCTCAGGATCCACTCTGGCTTCTTCCCGGGTCATGTTGAATGCCCTTGCCTTTGCTTTGGTGCTCTCACTCTTCCCTTTCTCCCCTATAGTCTGGGTCCCCGAGCTTCCTGCCCCACCCTTCTTGTAATCCCGGCCCGAGTGGCCTACCTTTCCGCATTGGTAACATCTTGGTATCCTTCACTCCTTAGCATAATGGCCCTCACCCCCGCATTTGAATCACCTACTCGTGCCCACTCTACATTCACCCATGTGGTCTTCTCACACTTCTTACACCCCCTTTGGGCATTCCCCTTCCTCTGTTCTGGGCGACAGTCGTCAACCCTCATCTTCTTCTCCCTAATTCCATAGTTGTCATTCCTTAACCTCTTCCCATTACCATTCTTAGTCCAACTCCTTTCGGCCTTCCTCTGAATTGGCATTGGGTCCCTCTCATTACAATCTCCTAGCAAAATCTACCACTGACCTAAACGTGCTGGGTCTAGCGGCTATCATGTTCCTCCTAATGTCCACTGGCAAACCTTGCATGTATCTCTTAATCTTCTAGGACACCGGAGTTACCGGGTCTAGCACAAGTCTTGTAAGTTTATTAAACTTGGAGTTGTACTCTTGATGAGTCATGTTCCCGGCCTCCAAATGTAAGAACTCCTTCTCAATTTTGTCCAACTCTTGATGTGGACAATACTCCTTCAGCACCAACTCCTTCAAATCCATCCACCTCATCATTGCTATGGATCGTTTTCCCTCAGCTTGGACAATATTGTCCCACCAGCATAGTGCCGAGTCAATGAAAGAATGGGAGGCAAATCACCTTCTGATCCTCCCGGCATTCACTGATGTCCAGGACTGCTTCCATCTCTCAAACCCAACGGTGAGCAGCAGTAGCATTGCCATTACCGTCAAAGGTTGGGGGTTTGCATCTCTGAAACGCCCCATAGCTGCACCCCTTAGCAGTCTCCTTCTCCTCCTCGCTATCATCCTCATGAATTACCACCTTTGGGTTAGGTGGCTCTTCTTTAGCTTCCTTAGTCCTTTTAGTGGACTTTCTTGATTTCCTCTCCTCTTTCTTCCTCGTATCCTCAGCTCTTTCCCTATCCTTTATAGTCCTTAACACTTCAGTCACCACCGAAGGCATCAGCAATAGTTTCCTTCACCGTGGATTTGAGGGTAGCTGATCCTTCACCCTCTAGGTGGCTATGGAGATCTGTGTCCTCATGAACCATCTCAAGAGCCTTAGCTTTGCTCCTGGTGACACGTGGCCTAGTAGTACGCCCGCCACCAGCACCACCTCGGGTTGCCTTCCCAGATTTTCTACCCGCCATAACAATCTACTTCCTATAAGATTCAAACACCAACAAGGTCATTCAAGGTAATAGCTCAGATTATGTCAAGTATAGCAAGTCCCTAATTACAGTAGCCAGTTATGATTAGCCACTTACTTTACTCTTTATTCCCCAAGCATTTTATATTCTGACTACATTAGCATCCAAATCTACTAAGCACATAAATCAAATATCACACGTACATAATACCGGTTAACTTTAAGAAAATTACCTGATGTCATATAGCTACTTGGGCTGGCATCCCTCCATTTGGTCCTATTTTTAGTTTAGGTTTTGAAAATAATTTACACAATTCTCTTAAACTTTGGCTCTGATACCAACTTGTAAGGCCCCCTTCCCGGGAAACCCCACAGTTGGTTATTCATAGCACATTACACATTAAAATATATTGAGTAAGAAAACATGGTAGCGGAATAGTTACACAAAAACCATTTCATGCATTGATAATAACTTTTGCCGAGAAATACATCGTTATTACAAGTTTCAAAGGAACATTTAGTTGTATTACAAGATAAAAATATCATCTCAGCATAACATGGATGCCACCCTTTATTTGTAGAGTAGCTTCAACCTCGTGCTATCCCCAGTAACATCATTACCTGCCGACTGATATGCATATAAAAAGTCAGCGTTGCTGAGTGAGTTCTAGCTTTGAAAATGTACATTTTTGTAAGCTTCATTTGGTGTTCATCCATCATTATACATAATCATTCTTTAAGAGATTCATTATCTTTCTTTCTTTCATTATGTTTCTCTTTCATTAACTAGGATTCACAAAGCAAAAGCCTACATTGTTGGTTGGTAACAGATGCCGAACCCCTGTCGGCAAACGTTTATCATGGTAGCTAACCCTTCGACAGTTGACCCACACTGCTAAGCATGAAGCTTGCTCATGAATACTGGTCCCATTTATTCATTGGTCGATCACAAGGATTAGACCCCAGATGTGGATCCTCATGGGCTGAAACAGTCGCACATCAGTTGAGCAAATGACACCCAAGGTCGTGAACCTCCATACATTTTGCTTGCATGGCTTTCCATTTCATCATACGGGCCAGGGGGTAACATTCATTAAGTTCCACTGTCTCTCCTTTATTACTTTGTGACCACTTGATTATGAATAATACCTTTAAGATATCCATACATATCATGAAATATTAAGTACTCATACTAGCAGCACATAGGAAAAGAATCAAACACACAATTTAAGTACTCTGAACTTTTGCTAACTATCAACTAGCAATCTCAACACTAAAACTAATACTTCCGAAGGCAACCATAAGCTGCAGAAGAAAAATAAGCTTCGGAAGAAAAATTAAGCTTCGGAAGATATTTAAGCTACGGAAGATTTGCAAACATAAACTTCGGAAGAAAAGCAAACATAAGCTTCCATTAAAACATAAGTACCAGTCACTTAATTTCTTTTCCTAAAATCTTAGAATAAACCTAAGGGTTCACAGCACCTAAATGTGACATCCGGTAATTTTCCGTTACCAAACTTCGTTAGTTTCGTTAAGTCTTGCATACACGTGTCGTGAGCACACACTAGTTGTCGTTGAACGTTGATGACTTAATAATAATTAATAATGTTAAACAAATAATTTCTATATGATTATTAAGTGGTGTTTATATGTTTACGTGATTTAAATATTTATTTGTGAATTTTATCGTGTAATGTGAAAACGTGTGTGTTTAATCCGTATGTTTTGTATCTAGTAAAGATAACACATATGATTATTATTGTTAGTTTATATGCTTATTATTTTAAGTTTAAACCTTTTAAAAAGTAATTAAAAGCTTAGTTTTAATAAAATATAAATTATAAGGGTTAAAAGGGTAATTATGAATAATTAAAACAAAATACAAAATCCCAACCCTAATAACCCCCCTACGGCCGTGATTTGCATCCCCTCTCCCTCTCCACTTCGATTTCAGCCAAGAACAAGCAAGGAACCCTCAATTTTGGTCGATTACAAGCCATACAACGCGTTAGAATCATCAATTGCAAGTCATTACACGTTTAAAGGTTAGATTTTTAGATGTTTTTGATGGTTTTGATGTTCGGCCGAACCCTAGTCGATTTGATGTGCAAAATGTCAAATTCTTGGTTGTTTGTTGATGTTATTATGTTAGTTAGATTGTATAGATGTTAGTTAACGTTGAATATGCAAGAAAGTTACGTTTTTGATGCGTTGTTCATAGGTTACTAATAATAGTAACTTTATTTACATGAATGCTATGATTTGATGATGAATTGATGTTGTTAATGTGTTTATGATGATAAATGGGTTTTAGATTGGTGATATTGATGCTAGAAACCTAAGAACGAATGTTGTAGTTCATAGGTTACCAAAAGTAGAAACTTTTGTTCATGAGGATTGATAAATTATGATGATTGGATGTTGTTGATCATGTCTAGATGATAACATGAGCTTGAATTGGTATATTAGTAATGAATTCATGAATGTATTGGGTGTTTGATAGATTTTGGGATGTGCTTTCCCAAAAGGGAAACTTTATTTGCACAAATTCTTTAATATGCTAGTTTGGGTATGTTTGGGACATTAGGATCATACTAGTATGTTCATGGATGGTCTCTAAGGTAGTAGAATGTATTGTTTGGGTGTATGAATGTTTATTGGGTTAATTGATAGGTTTGGTCGGTTTGTCAGATTTTATGGTAATGGGTCATATGGGTTATGATAGGCTATTGTTTGGATTGTAGTTGATCATGGTTGAACATCTTGGGTGATAAGAATTCTGTTAAATGGTATGTTGATGGTCATCATACACGCGTGCGAATCTGAGGCCCCTACTTAGTAGGATTGGCAGGGTTTAGGGTGTGAAGTTGTGAGTGGCTTCACATGGCATGCTGTGCATGATTTGATTCTATGTATGATGCATTGGTTGTGTTGTATCTATTTTGAACGTGATAATTGTTTGAGATTCGCATGACTTGTATGATATCTGGCTGTATGATGATCTAGGTAGTACATGTGATTAATGAAGTGTCATATGTAATCAGTTTGTATGTTAATCATGTGTGATGTACTGTTATGCTTGTTTGAATGGAATTTCACCTATAATGTCACCAACGGGTCAAACGGATCAACTGGGTCAAATGTGTCTTGTCTTTTAAAACCTTGAGTTCTTTGGTTTGTAGAGCACTTAGGATTTCATTATGATTCTGTGTACACGTACTTATGTACTCATGTGTTCTAGGTGACCTCTGAGGATTGTCTATCCACTCTTTCTTGTCAAGTTAAGACTTAAGTAATTTCTTACGCGCATCAGGTGAGTTCATGCCCCACTCTTTTACATACTCTCTTTTGGGGGAGATAGCATACTGGTTTTACAAACGCTTATTTTATATGAGTTGTGTATAGTATGATACAGTGTTGAATACCATGAAAGTCCTCACACTTTCGGATTAAGAATAATGATGATTAGCGGGAAATCTTGGGTAGTACTACTGGGTCTGAGGAGCCCCACCTGTGCGACTCGAGGTCAAACGGGTGCAGTTTTGTCCTAACGAACATTGTCACGACCTGGTATGTTGTGGC
This sequence comes from Flaveria sonorensis, assembly GCA_025506505.1. Taxonomy (NCBI): domain Eukaryota; kingdom Viridiplantae; phylum Streptophyta; class Magnoliopsida; order Asterales; family Asteraceae; genus Flaveria; species Flaveria sonorensis. Next base: position 19,333,352 of record CM046426.1, read on the forward strand.
AGGAGGCAACAAACGTAACACAGTCAGCTTCAATCGCGAAAGTGTTATTGATTTATGTTTAACGCAAACTCTTGAACTCACCAACCTTTGTGTTGACTCTTTTAGTATACTATTCTCAGGTTGAGGTTACCATTTCCTAGGAGCACATTACACAGGTCAGCATCATGGTGTTGTCAGCATGTTATGAAACAATGTTTTCGGGATTATGTTTGTTTTAATTTTATGCTTTGGTTTTGCATAATGCTTGGGCGCGTTTGTTTGCGCATTTTAAATCATGTTACATTGTTTTGGGTTTTCTGTTTTATTTAACGCTTTTGCAGTATTTAAAGTTAAACTTTAATTTTGAATGTTTGTACATATAGAGTCATTCTGAGTAACTAATGACTGAGATCCTGGTATGTCACGTGCCTTGCGGTAAAACCCCGCACGCAGATTTTGAGGGTGTGACAGATTGGTATTAGAGCCATTGGTTATAGGGAACTAGGTTGCATACACACACTAGACTATAACCGCACAGTTGTTGATTGCTTGTCGCTTACTTCCTTAATGTATACTCATTGGCATACGCAACACGTACTTCGCAGCATGGCATCATCATCTCGTGATTTGAGCAAGAGACCTGCGTGATCTGAGTCACCTCCTACTTCTCCCGTACCTGATAGGGGATTTAACTAGCCCTGGCATCCTTATCCTCCTGGCGAGATAGACTGGGATCAACCTTTCATACCGCCGAAGCTCAATCCTCCACGGAACTGGGATTTCTACCCCACCCCACCTACATACGTCGTATGGCTTATAGAGAGTGTGTACCACCTTGTACCTACAAATCCTTTATGGATTGCAAGCCCCATACCTACAGCGGGACTGAAGGAGCTGTGGGACTGGTGAGATGGTTTGAGAAGACTGAATCTGTTTTCGTGAAGTGTAACTGTCCGCCAGCTGACCAAGTGAAGTTCGCGACTGGAACACTTGAAGGCGCAGCTCTCTCCTGGTGGAATGCCTAGGTGCACATGTTGGGCCAGGATATTGGTAATGACTTACCTTAGGCTGAATTCAAAGTAATGATGATGGAGGAGTATTGCCCCCGTGATGAAGTACAGAAGTTGGAGATTGAGTTCTGGCAACTCAAAATGCAAGGCTCAGAGATTGAAGCCTACACGACCCGTACTCATGAGTTGGCCACACTATGCCCTGGAATGGTCAATGAAATGCACAAGAGAGTCGAGCACTACATACGTGGACTGGTGCCTGAAATTCAGAGTATGGTAACTGCTTCCAACCCCACTACCATACAGCAGGCTATCAGGACAGCCCACAGGCTGACTGATCAAGCAGTCGAGCAAGGACGATTACCCAAGCGGGGCGCGGTGGCAAGCGTGCCCGACCATAAACGCAAGTGGGATGGTTCAGGGAACAAGGGATCGTCATCAAGCAGCCAATCTCAACCTCAACAACAGCAGCAAAATCAGCAACAACAACGGAGGTTCGATGATAATCAAAGCTTCAACCAGGCAACTCCCTCAAATCAAGGACCCGATGGGTATGGTGGAAGACAGCCGAAGTGCAACCGGTGTAACTACCACCATGTGGGTCGATATGACAATTTCAAGTGCCAACGTTGTGGGAAGATTGGTCGTGCAGCCAAAGACTGCCGTGGTGAGCTGATGAAAAAGCCACAACAGTCCCAGGAAACTCCCAAAGGCTGTTTTGAATGCGGAAAAGAAGGCCTTTACAGACACAACTGTCCCCAGCTCAGGAGGAATGGTAATGGCAACAACAACAATGGCAACAACAGCAACAATAACAGTGGCAACAACAACAACAACGGTAATGGCAACAACAATGGAGGCAATAGCAACAATGGAGCCAAAGGAAGAGCCTTCGTCATTGGCTCAGGTGAGGCTCTAAATGACCCTACAACTGTAACTGGTAAATTTTCGGTTAATGGTCGTTTTGCTACCGTATTATTCGATACCGTAGCCGATAGAAGTTTTGTGTCCACTAAGTTTTATAGTCTTTTAAGTGATATGCCCTCAGCTTTAGAATCTAAATACATCATAGAGTTAGCTGACGGTACACAGATTCACGTAACGCATATCCTTAGAGATTGCAAGATAGAACTTGCTGGTCATACCTTTGACATAGATCTCATGCCTGTTACACTAGGAAGTTTCGATGTAGTAGTAGGCATGGATTGGCTTTCCGGTAAACAAGTGGAAGTCATATGCTACGAGAAGATCATACGGATTCCCATTGGCGAAGAAGTCCTTACGGTCAGAGGTGATAGGAGTGGTGCGGTGATAGGCATCATCTCGTTCATGAAAGCACAGAAGTTGTTATGAAAGGGTCGATTGGCCATATTGGCACTCGTCACAGATAAACAGACCGAGGAAAAGAAGATTGAGGATATTCCCGTAGTTTGCGAGTTTCCCGAGGTGTTTCCGGAAGACCTGCCTGGATTACCACCTTATCGTCAAGTTGAATTCCAAATTGAGTTGACTACAGGAGCCGGTCAAATTGCGAGAGCACCTTACCAGTTAGCTCCGAACGAACTACAAGAATTATCTGCTAAACTGCAAGAGTTGTTGGATAAAAGGTTTATCCGACCGAGTTCGTCGCCCAGGGGAGCACCAGTTTTATTTGTCAAGAAGAAGGATAGTACATTTCGAATATGCATTGACTATAGGGAACTGAACAAAGTCACGATCAAGAATAGATATCCCTTACCTCGTAAAGATGATTTGTTTGATCAACTGCAAGGATCAAGCTATTACTCTAAGATTGATTTGAGGTCTGGGTATCATCATTTGAGAGTTCAAGAAGAGGACATCTCGAAGACTGCCTTCCGTACAGGATATGGTCACTATGAATTTTTGGTCATGCCATTTGGGTTGATGAATGCACCAGCAGTATTCATGGACCTCATGAATCGCGTGTGCAAACCCTACCTTGATCAGTTTGTTATTGTCTTTATCGATGACATACTGATCTACTCCAAGACTAAGGAAGAACATGGAGAGCACTTACGTTTAATCTTGGAATTACTTAGAAAGGGACAACTATACGCAAAGTTTTCTAAGTGTGATTTCTGGAAACGTGAGGTGCAATTCTTGGGTCATATTGTCAACGAGAAGGGAATACATGTTGATCCTGCAAAGATTGAGGCGATAAAGAATTGGTCAATTCCTAAGACACCAAGTGAGATACGACAATTCCTTGGATTAGCGGGATATTATCGACGGTTCATCGAAGGATTCTCTAAGATTGCACAACCTCTCACAGCCTTGACTCACAAGGGAACGACGTACAAATGGGGTGAGAGTCAGGAATCTGCTTTCCAATTGCTGAAACAGAAACTCTGTAGCGCACCGATATTGGCGTTACCGGAGGGTAGTGATGATTTTGTAGTCTATTGTGACGCTTCCATTCAAGGGCTTGGATACGTCCTGATGTAGCGAGATAAGGTGATAGCTTACGCCTCTAGAAAACTAAAGGTTCATGAGAAGAACTATACCACCCATGACTTGGAGCTGGGTGCTGTAATTTTTGCCTTAAAGATCTGGAGACATTATGTGTACGATACCAAATGCACTATTTACACCGATCATAAGAGTCTTCAGCACATCTTTGAGCAAAAGGAATTGAACATGAGGCAAAGACGTTGGGTAGAGCTACGGAAAGCAAATATAGTCGCTGACGCGCTGAGTAGGAAAGAAACTGCTAAGCCTCGACATGTGCAAGCTTTGCAACTTACTATCAGCACACGGTTACCGGAACAAATCCGAGAGGCTCAGACAGAAGCCCTGACAGGAGAAAACATTGGGTCTGAATCGTTAAGGGGAATGGAAAAACAATTGGAAGTAAAAGCGGATGGAATTTGTTACTTCATGGATAAACTTTGGGTACCTCTACATGGAAATCTGAGAGACTTGGTCATGAGTGAGGCACACAAGTCTAAGTACTCTATACATCCTGGATCTGACAAGATGTATCATGATTTGAAGGCGCATTACTGGTGGCCTAATAGGAAAGCGGATGTAGCTACCTATGTGAGCAAGTGTCTGACCTGCCCAAAGGTAAAAGTGGAGTATCAGAATCCGTCTGGACTATTACAACAACCCGAGATCCCTATGTGGAAGTGGGATCAGATATCAATGGATTTTATTACTAAGTTACCTCAAACTTCTACTGTTTGCTACATAATATGGGTTATCATGGATAGATTAACAAAGTCTGCTTATTTCCTAGCGATAAAGGAGACAGACAAGATGGAGAAATTAACCCGACTTTATTTGAAGGAGATAGTGTCGAGGCATGGAGTACCGATCTCAATTATTTCTGACTGCGATTCTCATTTCACATCGCACTTCTGGCAATCACTGCAGAAATCTTTGGGTACGTGATTGGATATGAGTACTACTTATCATCCACAGACTGATGGTCAAAGCGAGCATACTATACAGACTTTGGAGGACATGTTATGTGCTTGTGTGATTGACTTCGGGAATAACTGGGAAATTCACCTACCATTGGTGGAATTTTCTTACAACAACAATTATCACACTAGTATAAAGGTGGCACCTTTCGAAGCGTTGTATGGGAGAAAATGTAGATCACCGGTTTGTTTGGCTGAAATTGGTGATAGCCAGCTAACGGGTCCTGAGTTAGTACACAAGACTACTGAGAAGATTGTACAAATAAGGAACCATATGGCTGCAGCGCGCGACAGACAGAAAAGCTATGCAGATAAGCGACGAAAACCTCTAGAGTTCCAGGTTGGTGACAAAGTCTTATTGAAAGTCTCACCGTGGAAAGGCGTGATTCGGTTTGTTAAAAGAGGAAAACTAAATCCGAGATACGTTGGATCATTTGAGATCTTGGAAAAAATAGGTCCAGTGGCCTATCGACTAGCCTTACCTGATTCATTGAGTGGAATCCATGATGTATTCCATGTTTCAAATCTGAAGAAGTGCCTAGCGGATGAAACGATGGTTGTACCGCTGGAAGAAGTTCAAGTAGACGAACAATTACGCTTCATTGAGGAACTGGTCGAAGTGATGGATCGTGAGGTGAAGACACTTAAGCAAAGCAAGATACCCATTGTCAAAGTTCGATGGAACTCAAGACGTGGACCAGAATTCACGTGGGAACGTGAGGACCAAATGAAGCTTAAGTATCCTCAGCTATTCGAAAAGACGATGCCAGCCGGCGAAGGTACTGATTAAATTTCGGGACGAAATTTCTTTCAACATGGGGATGATGTGACAACTCACCCGAAACTCACTCGATTACTTTATGCCAATGCCGTAGACCAGTGATGGAACACTTCATCATGTAACGCAATTTTCGGGATGAAAGTTCTTTCAACATGAGGATAATGTGACATCCGGTAATTTTCCGTTACCAAACTCCGTTCGTTCGTTTAAGTCTTGCATACACGTGTCGTGAGCACATAATAGTTTTTGTTGAACGTTGGTGACTTAATAATAATTAATAATGTTAAACAAATAATTTCTATGTGATTATTAAGTGGTGTTTATATATTTACGTGATTTAAATATTTATTTGTGAATTTTATCGCGTAACGTGGAAACGTGTGTGTTTAATTCGTATGTTTTGTATCTAGTAAAGATAATACATATGATTATTATTGTTAGTTTATATGCTTATTATTTTAAGTTTAAACCTTTTAAAAAGTAATTAAAAGCTTAGTTTTAATAAAATACAAATTATAAGGTTTCAAAGGGTAATTATGAATAATTAAAACAAAATACAAAATCCCAACACTAATAACCCCCCTACAGCCGCGATTTGCATCCCCTCTCCCTCTCCATTTCGATTTCAGCCAAGAACAAGCAAGGAACCCTCGATTTTGGTCGATTACAAGCCATACAACGCGTTAGAATCATCAATTGCAAGCCATTACACGTTTAAAGGTTAGATTTTTACATGTTTTTGATGGTTTTGATGTTTGGCCGAACCCTAGTTGATTTGATGTGCAAAATGTTGAATTCTTGGTTGTTTGTTGATGTTATTATGTTAGTTAGATTGTATAGATGTTAGTTAACGTTGATTATGCAAGAAAGTTACGTTTTTGATGCGTTGTTCATAGGTTACTAATAATATTAACTTTATTTGCATGAATGCTATGATTTGATGATGAATTGATGTTGCTAAAGTGTTTATGATGATAATTGGGTGTTAGATTGGTGATATTGATGCTAGAAACCTAAGAACGAATGTTGTAGTTCATAGGTTACCAAAAGTAGAAACTTTTGTTCATGAGGATTGATAAATTATGATGATTGGATGTTGTTGATCATGTGTAGATGATAACATGAGCTTGAATTGGTATATTAATAATGAATTCTTGAATGTATTGGGTGTTTGATAGATTTTGGGATGTGCTTTCCCAAAAGGGAAACTTTATTTGCACAAATTCTTTAATATGATGGTTTAGGTATGTTTGGGACATTAGGATCATGCTAGTATGTTCATGGATGGTCTCTAAGGTAGTAGAATGTATTGTTTGGGTGTATGAATGTTTATTGGGTTAGTTGGTAGGTTTGGTCGGTTTATGGGATTTTATGGTAATGGGTCATATGGGTTATGATAGGCTATTGTTTGGATTGTAGTTGATCATGGCTGAACATCTTGGGTGATAAGAATTCTGTTAAATGGTATGTTGATGGTCATCATACACGCGTGCGAATCTGAGGCCCCTACTTAGTTGGATTGGCAGGGTTTAGGGTATGAAGTCGTGAGTGGCTTCACATGGCATGCTGTGCATGATTTGATTCTTTGTATGATGCATTAGTTGTGTTGTAACTATGTTGAACATGATAATTGTTTGAGATTCGCATGACTTGTTTGATATCTGGCTGTATGATGATCTAGGCAGTACATGTGATTAATGAAGTGTCATATGTAATCAGTTTGTATGTTAATCATGTGTGATGTATTGTTATGCTTGTTTGAATGGAATTTCACCTATAATGTCACCAACGGGTCAAACGGGTCAACTGGGTCAAATGTGTCTTGTCTTCTAAAACCTTGAGTTCTTTGGTTTGTAGAGAACTTAGGATTTCATTATGATTATGTGTACACGTACTTATGTACTCATGTGTTCTAGGTGACCTCTGAGGATTGTCTATCCACTCTTTCTTGTCAAGTTAAGCCTTAAGTAATTTCTTACACGCATCAGGTGAGTTCATGCCCCACTCTTTTACATACTCTCTTTTGGGGGAGATAGCATACTGGTTTTACAAACGCTTATTTTATATGAGTTGTGTATAGTATGATATAGTGTTGAATACCATGAAAGTCCTCACACTTTTGGATTGTTAATAATGATGATTAGCAGGAAATCTTGGGTAGTACTACTGGGTCTGAGGAGCCCTACCTGTGCGACTCGAGGTCAAACGGGTGCAATTTTGTCCTAACGAACATTGTCATGACCTGGTATGTCGTGACAGGAGGCAACAAACGTAACACACTCAGCTTCAATCGCGAAATTGATATGATTATTACTATTTTGTTTATAGATTAGCTATCTATTATAATACACTTCTTATATTGTGCAACTGTTATTGATTTATGTTTAACGCAAACTCTTGAACTCACCAACCTTTGTGTTGACTCTTTTAGTATGCTATTCTCATGTTGAGGTTACCATTGCCTAGGAGCACATTACCCGGGCCAGCATCATGGTGTTGTCAGCATGTTATAAACCAATGTTTTTGGGATTATGCTTGTTTTAACTTTATGCTTTGGTTTTGCATAATGCTTGGGCGCGTTTGTTTGCGCATTTTAAATCATGTTACATTGTTTTGGGTTTTCTGTTTTATTTAACGCTTCTACAGTATTTAAAGTTCAACTTTAATTTTTAATGTTTGTACATATAGAGTCGTTATGAGTAACTAATGACTAAGATCCTGGTCACGTGGATTTTGAGGGTGTGACACTAAACATGTCACTAGATACAAACATGAAGCTTCAGAAGACTTCGTTATACCTTCGGAAGATTTCACCTTGGCTTCGGAAGATTTTACCTTGGCTTTGGAAGATTTCTTCCTAAGCTTCGGAAGATTTCCCACACTTGGGCCCAAGTCCACAGCGGAGGACCAAAGTCTACAACATAAGAATGTAACACTAAGTATGCCTACAACGGATGACTAAAACATTCTTAAGTGTCCACAGCGGACAGCCAAGTCCACAGCAGACAACATATAACCTCTAAGTGTCCACAGCGGACATGTAAAGTCCACAGCGGACAGTCCAACTGCCTAAGTGTCTACAGCGGACACCTTATCCATGCTCAAGTGTCCACAGCGGATAGCTAGTGTCCACAGCAGACACCAAGTCCAACACCAGCGATTCATCTTATGCAGTTTCTAGTCCTAAACCTCGCTTCTAAACATATACTTAGCATTGATCTACCAGTCACACCCTTAACATCACAAACAACCACACACAACATCATAGAAATCGTTTAAAACATACATCTTTCATAGACAGTTGTACTTTTGAGGAAAACCATAGTTTGTTTTATAAAACAAAAGTTTGATATACATATCAGCCCTAAACAAGTAGAAAGCATGTAAAAGAGGGGATCTAGAACTCACCTTAAACTGCCTTCGAGGCCAAACACAACAACGCGAGAGCAACCTCGAGTTCTAACACTTATATATATGAAAACAAGCAACTAAACACATAGAAACACATAGAAATTGGTCCAGAAGCTTAAACCCAACTGAAACCGAGAAGAAACATGATTAAATCTTACTTTTTTGAAGATTTCTTCTTCTTTCTCACTCTAGAACCGGTGGGAGTACTTTATCTCACTCCAGTCGTACGATTTGAGTGCATGGAGAGAGTATGAGCGGCCTTACCTCCTTTTTAAACCCTATTATGGGCAGGTTTGGCCCTTGTATACTTTTTACCCTTGCTTTTTGAAATAATACCCTCTTTTTGCTCCCGTACTTTTCTTTCCTTTTCTTTTTCTCTCTTTTTTTTTATATTTTTGGGTGTTACAAAAGGTTATATTAGTTGTGCAATGAATATTGAAAAATACACCAAGTGTCAAGAGCTACTAAGGCACTAGATCAGCTACATAGTTTAAAGTCTAATTTGGGAAAAATGGTCAGATGCGAAGGTAATTGGGTTAGGTACGAAGACCCCAATCTGGAGACATTTCTCGATATGGGGAGGGGAAATTGACTGGTTACTCTACCAATTTTGCACAATTCTTTCCAACAATAAAATTGAATTTTTATATCAAAGTTCATATTTTCAAGGTTTTACACATAATCTCTAATTGGCATGCATACATAGCTACTGAGAATTTGGAGAGATTCATAAATTCATACTTCCATTACATAACTCATTAGTTTATAAATGAAGTGTTTGAGCCAATTTATAATAACTAAAAGAAGGGAGTCTTCTATCCTTGGTGCCGATTTGATAGTGGTGATAAAGTAACACTCGTGCTTAGGTGATAAGTAATGTTTAATAATAATTGAAGATTAATCTAATGACTACTATCATAGGTTAAATTAAATATTAAACTAACATTCTCCTCCCTGAAATTGCTTTATTACTTCATGTCTTCATAACTATTTTGGTCCTTGATCCCAAATGAGTTGGATTCTTGTTCATTCACGCTCTTCTTTTTATCTGTATATTTTGTTAATTTATATGTGAAATGACCATGGCTAAAATGTTCAAATTATATGAATTTGCTTTTGTCTTGTTTTATTGTGTTGTGTGTCTGCCATGACCTTTTCTTTCTATGTTCAAATCTCTTCCATATCCTTTGTTAAAGTTTCTTTCATGACTTCTTCCATGGTTTTGATTATTATGTTCTTTTTTATGGTTTAAACTTTTAGTATGATTATTTGAACTTTATATTAAGAGTTTATTTTCATTTTGTGTTCTAGTTCATCTTGTCTGTCAAGGTACTTTTCAAATGTCATTACTCTTTCTAACGCTTCTTCAAATAGCGTGTTGTCTATCTTAAAATTTCTTGATAGTTGCCAAAATTTTTATAAACTTCTTTAGAACTGAGTTAAGCATCTTTCTTGTGATTGCTTTATCTTTAGAGTTGTACCTAAGAATTTTAAATTTAGCTCTTATGTTGCTTAACTTTCTTTGCTTAACTTGCTTGCATAATTACTTACTATTTCATTTTTGTTCATTGTAACTTTTATAGTTAGCTTTTAAGGTTCGTAGACATGCTTTCTAAACCGTACTTGTTCCAAGGTATCTTAGTCCAATGAATTCCCAAACTTTGTCTACATTTGGACAACGTGCAACTTGCATCGAACTTTCTTCTTGGTAAAGTTTGAAAAGTCATTACTTTTGTTATATATACTTTCTTTTCTTCTAGTTCTTTTTTACATTATTTTTTTCCTAGAGGCCATAAGTATTTAAGATTGTTTACAATAATAGTGCCTGAGGTGTAATTTGTTTTAGTCAATTTCAAGCATTGAAGTGATACATTTCCTTGATCACAAGGAGTTGTTGAATTGCTAGCGTGTCTTCTTACTTTGTGTCACCTTTCCCCATCATGCTTTATTTTTTTCACTTTCATTGATTTTTTATTCTTTTTTATGTTTTAAACTTGCCACTTTCCTTATTGACTACTTACATTTAATCTTACTATGATCCTGTTTTTACTTGCCCTTGTTTCTTGGTAACTGATTCACGATGAACTGTTTATTTTTTGTTTGTTGATACTTGCTTTTTGTTTTGTCACTGATCATGGGATGTTTATTTGATATTTATAATTTTTATTGCATTATTTTATATGAATATTTGTGTTAGACATGTGTATTTTGAGTGTGTTAAAGTTTGTAGGTGCTAGAAGACAAAAGTACTTGCATGTTTAGGAGCTTTATGGAAGTATTTGAACAAATGGAAGGACTCGATGTGCAATCACACAAAAGATATAGTCAAACTAAGTGAATCAGGCACCAGCATATCCACCACCGGCATATGCCGATCATCCTAACAACCTCCGGGTTTTGAGGTTTTTCTCCCCTATTCGAATCCAATCATTAGGTTTTCAAAGTGGACTTCTCCCCTATAAATTTGTATGTTTTCAAGGTAATTTTAAGGGTTCCTTCCATCACGGTTTCACCTGGATGAGTGGCTAATTCGTTCATAACAACTTTCATGAGGAGAGTTCTTGTAAGTGAAGCACTAGGTTTAGATTGAATTGATGTTTTGAGTTATGTTCTTTTGATACAAGAATCTAATTATTAGTTTGTTTAAAGGTAAAGGACTTGTTTATGTTTATGTACTCATGAGCTTTCGTTCACATTCAGTTTTCTTGCATCGTGAGTAGGTCGTTATGTATATGAACTCTTTGCATAAATGATTTGGTAACTGTGTGGACAAGCGAGTTTTAAAAAGGTTGTTTCTAAACTATCACTTTAATCAAATGATTTTACAAAATCATGTTTATGTTATTCCCAATCAATTCTTATAAAACTATGTGTGAATCTTTAAACTTGAATCTTGAAAGTGATTGTCTTTTTCTCAAAAGTTTCAAAACCTATAATCAAAATCATTGCTTTATTAACTGTGTTTGTTTAATTTATCTTTCACTATATATAAAAACCCAAATATATTTGCTTTTTCGTATTTCTGTATCGTGTTTCATGTTCGTAGATATAAAGTTTTACACTTTTCACCAATTCTATGTGAAGATGACTCTTACATACTCCTATTAATTATAGGTACTTAAGTCCTTTAAACTAACTTGTTTTTTATCCAACCACAACAACACGATCAATCACATGGGTCTTATTTGCCATAGAGGTTTTTGAACATGCTATGCGCTCTTACAGACATGTGCAATGAGGGTTGAGTTTAGTGTATTACTTGTTTACGTATTTATCTATGATGCTAGTGAAGTATTTTGAAGGAAGTTTTAAAATATGTTTTCTATGAACTCACTAGCGTAATGCTAGCCAATAAATTTTTTTTGCATACATTTTAGGTGTCGTGTCATGTGATTCAGGCTTTGAGGAGGTTGGTATTGAGGCTAAAGCTAATAGAAGACTACAGGTCTTGAAGATTGTTCCCTAGATTTTGACTAGCCTTATTAAATAGTTTTTTGATGTAATCAAACTTATGTATAAAGGTTAATGTTAATGAAATGACAAGTTATAAACCTTTCTACTGCATTATTAATTCTAATATCGATCGGTCAAGTATAACCCGCGCCTGGAACATGGTCTGACACATTTTGTTCTAAGAATATTATTTTTTTAAAATGTCATTTTTAATAAAAATCTCGTTATTCCAGAACTATGGTTTTTAGTTTTTTTTGTTTTATAAATAATTTATCACATTTTAATAAAAGTTTGCTGTGACAAAATTTTATTTTCACAAATATCTCATTGTTTAAAAACTTCAAGTTTTAGTTATATTTTATATTTTTTTAGAAAGATGGTTCTATATAAAACTTTTATTTTTAAAAAAGATCGTCTTTAGTATATATTTCATATGTGAAATTTTAAAAAAATCCTAGTTTTGTAAAAATCTTGTTTTTCAAAGAAGTTTATTTTTTAATCAAAATATTTAGTTTTAAATTAATTAAAAAATATGTTCTATACAAAATATTGATTTTAGAACAATTTGAATGCTTAAAATAAGAGAGAGATAGAAAGAGAAAGAGAGAGGATTTAGAAATTTGTTATTTTGACTTTACATAAATTAATAAATCATTTAGGTGGGAATATTACCGGTAGAATTAATACGATGATAACATGTGCCCACTCAATGTAATGACTTATTAGTATTTGAAATTTATTAGTATTAGATTATTTAATTAGTTTATAAATCCGTGTGATACACGGTCGGTAAAGGGAAAAAGTTAAGCTAAACAAATTGATATAATTGTTACAGATTTAAATCACATATTGATTATTGTTGCATAAGACAATCTAGAATGAAAATGTATAGAAGTATTTTAAAAAATAATTGAATACATCTTTGCATACAACATTTGTTGTTATAAATGTAAGAGTTCTTTCTTTATTTAAAAACTAATAGTTTTAAACATTTTTACTTTTAACCCTAGATAATACAACATATAACTGACCATGAAACATATGTTCAAGTATATATCAATCATCGATAGTGTTTGTCGTTAACTTTTATTGATGATCATGGCAAAACATGAAGCAAATGCAAACTAAGATTTTATATAGTAAAGGTAAAAAGGCATACTGATAGCTTTACTTTCCAAGCAATTCTATCTATAATGCGTTTGAAAAGGAAAAGTCTATGAAATACCTAGAAACTCTTATTGCATTTGTCAATTTTGTTATTGTAAAAATGTAAATCTTATGCAGACTGCTAATATACTTCAAAATATTTTATGTTTTTAATAATAGTAGGACAACTAATCTTAAAAAACCCTCATTGCTCCATAAACCTCTCAAAACATTTAAACCATTTACTCAAGCAAGGTGCATGCATATGGTACCTTTAAAGCTATTTATAAGTAATGAGTAATAAGTAATAAAACACTATGATAATTGCTAAAAAAATGCATTAGATGAAAATAAATAATCTTGTCATTAACAACTATCATTTCAATAGAATAGGTTATATTAAATTCTTGGTTACTTCGTTGTATTCGAACTAGTATTATATGAACCTTGATGGTAACTTTAACATCAAGGTTGTTCAACATGGTCATCTGATGAGTCCATCAAGTTGCGTAGAAAATAAAATACATGGAAGTTAAGTAAATGCCGTTTCATTTACAAAGAGAAAAAAGAAAAGAATAGCGAGTAATTTATTGAAAGACTAGACTCTATCAAGGTAAGAATTGAAATGCAAAATTCATAAAAGTAGGAATTGATTTGTTAAATTATAGAAATCAAATAAAAGCTTTGACGTTTTTTAAAATAAATTTCATGATATATTTAAGATTAACTGAGAAGTTGGAAAGTTGATTAATTTAAAAAGATGATTTGGAGTTAAAATGAAATCAAAATGTAATAATCAAAAATTAAAAAATATGTAGATAAATGGAATTTTATGGAATCTCATAATTAATAATTAACTTGGAATGATTTTTTTGAGTGTTTAAAATTTAGTTTCATGTTTATTATGAAATTGTAGATAACTTGGAAATCAAACCTACTATTAGTTATGATTTAGAGATAAAAAATAAAAAATCTATTTTTTTATTTTAATAAATATATTAGTATTTGAAAAAAAAATATAGACTAATTTAAAAAATACCATGTGGTTAATGGTGGTCGAAGAAAATACCATTTGATACATGAGATGTTTGTATGTAATAATAGTAAGATATTTTTAAAAGAATTACAATAATAATATATTAATCATATTAATAATAATACTAACAATAATACTAATTATTAAAAGGTTTATAATATTGATAATGATGATGATACATAACAATAATAATAACAATAACAATAATAATAATAATATTTTGTTATTCTACTAGTTACAGTTTAATAGTATTTTTGTGTCATATTATTATATGTGTAACAACTTAATAGTGACGTACCAATTCAATGGTAACCCACCGGTGATCATAATACAATGTTATACATTTGACACGTTCTCGTTCATAATCGAGCCGTGGTGAAACGAGAGTCTGTCCTGCTATAGTACTATACAAAAGGGTGTCTTCCACCCTTGGTGCCGGATTGCCGATGGTGGTGACAAAGTAATCTCTGGTACTTAGGTTGTGACTGATAAAAACGTAGGATTAATTTAATAATTGCTAACCACCGGCAAAGCTTCATAGGCGGGGGGGGGGGGGGGGGGCTCCTCTTTTTTCCGTCAGTAGTGTTAATTTTCGGCTCGACAGTGTAAATTTTTGGTCCGGTAGTGGAAATTTTTTAATAAATATAGTGTTCGCCCCCCCCCCCCCAAAATAGTTTACTTTTTCCCCCACCCCCGTAAACCGTGGTTCAAGCTCTACCACTGTTGCTAACTTAGGTTAAATCAAATGTTAAACTAACAACACATTTCTTCTACCGGCCTTCTTCTTCTTTTTCTTCTTCTTCATTGCTCATAAATTACCATAACACATGACTAAGAACCCGTAACTGTTTGGAATTGTTATTATTTGACAAAAACAAACATATCCCATTGTCGTTTTGTGTTAAAAAAAAGTTAACTACGGTTTTGAGGCACAGGTAGAAGCAAGAAGATATTTTAAAACAAAATCCTAAATGGAGAACCAACCAAAAATAAGTTGTATGAAACATTGAATCACAAAGAGGAGCATACAGGCCTAGCAAATACAGATGGTAATTTGGAAACAATGTAAAAAACATACTAAATTTCTTCATAAGCATAATGGAACCAACTATTTGACATTTCGGCTGTTGTCAAACTTGTTCGCGAGAAAAGTAAAGCGCTAACGGGACCTTAGAGGCAGTCACATGTTTATGAAGAAGGAGGAAGCATCCCTCCAAGGAACGATGAGAACAAGGCGAAGGCACGTTGTGGCTGATATCTTGGAACCGAGTGACCTGCACCCCTAACGGTTATCAGAAGAAGTCCTTTGTACGCCTCTAAGTATCCTCCAACCTGTCAACGTGACACCATAAAAAGACATTCTGTAATTAGACATGTGAGATTTTTCAATTGTTAAATCCATAAATGCATGATAAATATTGAATGTACTCTCTGCATCTATTAGTCATATTGTTATTGTCAAACGTATCAATTATGCAATAATGTTATACAAGATAAAACGCACTGGACACAATGCACATCACAACTATTAGTTAAAAATAGAACATATAGTCCTTTCTGTTGCAAAATGGTTCTTCAGTTTAAAATGATAATCTCAAAAAGCAAGAGAGTTCTGTGATTACCTCCTTATTAAGGTACCATGGCCGCCAAGCTGACTCGATTGGAAGATTGAGCGTGTTGATAGAGTACCTCGAAGAAGTAACTGGAACCCGTGCATCTACATCCCCACTGCATAACCAAGATACAAGAAACTCCGAGTTATATATTCAGAGTTTTAATTCGAAACAATGGAACTTAATAATCTAAAGTGTTGGTAAAGCTTGCCTGAATACCCAAACCCGTTGGCCATTTTCAATCAGATACTTGATTATTGGCAGGACGGTAGCAGGACTATCGTTCCAGGTTGTGATAACATCACTGTATGTTTTTTTCATAAACAACTTTATAATCAGTTTCATGGTTATTATAACATGCATGATTCATATTAGTCTACAGGACTTATCTATGTGTTATACCTGCATAAATCCCATGAGGTAGGTTTCACGTGCAATGCCTTTTGTACCATGGAGTCATTGAGATAGAATTGAATGATATATTGCCAGCAGGGATCAAAATTGTTAATCTGAAAGAAGTCAAAATAAGATGATATATTGCTTGGTTATTACCATTGGTTATGTTATATATATAGAGGGCTTACAGAACCCGGAATGGCAGAGGTGTATATTTGACGAGGGATCAAGCAAATGGGTGCATAGATGTTGTTAAAATCAATATCTCCCTTCTCATCCCATGATTTGCTTGTAATATTGTCACACATTGCATTTGAAGAATAATTGGCGAAGTCACAGTATTTGAAGATTGCATCATGTGTGGCATCTGAAATTAGAGCATGAGTCCACCAATAATCGTACACTCCTTTTAAATCTGTTTCATCATTAATCCATGCATTTCCAATCTGCGGATTTAACATTAAGAATAACGATGTTCGGTGAATAAACATGCAAATTCGTCTAAGAATTGAAATTAACATACAGCGATCCCTTTGATATTGATGATTGTCTGGTTTGTTTTCTTGTTGTTGAGGAGGATGGTGTACGCAAGTTGAGGAACATAATGTCCAGCGTAGTCTTCTCCAGTTATGTAGATATCACGAGTTTTGTACTGAGGGAATCTCTCAAGCCAGTTAACAAGAAAAACATAGGCATCATCAGCCGTGCTCTTGTCACCAAAATGATTATAATCAGAAGTTGTGTTTGAATACGAGAAGCCAACTCCGGCAGGAGACTCAAGAAACAGCATATTTGCAACTGCACAAAGACTTATTTTTGTTTATATAGAATAGTTGCTCTTTAATAAGCCAGCGAATAATAAAGTTGATATGATCTAACCGTTGCTCCATGCATAATCATTCCTGAAGAGGGTTTTCCCATCACTATTTATTCTAAATGGTCCTGCTTCTGTCATGGCTCCTATCAAGGAAGAACATGCAGGTCCTAGTGAAGCAAAATTGAAAATGTCAGGATATTTACCGCTACATGATAAATATGAAAAATATAAATATTACCTCCATTTAGCCACAAGACCAATGGTTTAGTTGAAGAATCTGTTGGAGACTCAACGAAATAATAGAAAAGAGCTCTGCCAGCGTTGGGATTGACAGTAACATATCCGGAGTACTGATTGATATTAACACCTGCAGGTTGGCCTGGCAATGCCCAAATCTTGTCGAGCTGTGCCAGACCGTCTTGAGGTGGAATGTAAACTGGAGAATACACATTAGTAACTTCATCTGAAAGAGCCCATCTATGTGGACTGGGTGGGTTTCTTGATCTTTTTGATTTTAGCAATTCAAAAAGCTTGTTTGTCTGAATATCAGCATTGCTTAACCCAAGCAAGGCAAAGAAGCAAAATATTAGCATTGCTTAACCCAAGCAAGGCAAAGAAGCAAAATATTGCTATGAGTTTTTTCATCCTGTTCTATATTGCCTGAAGCTTGTTTGCCTGTAACAGCCCACTCAGTCTTTCTATTTATAGTGTACTAGGCGTTGTGTCCTAGGGACTTTTTTTTTATTTTCTTTCATGCCAGTGAGTATGAAAGTAGTACTTAAGAGTGTTAAACATTCCAAATGCATAATTAATGCAGGCCCTTTTGTAAGTATCATTTTGGAGTGACTCATTCATATTTAATAAAATGATGCTTTAGACATCTTTATTGTTGTCATATCATATGTGAGGAAATAGTCTTACTCAAATGATTTGAACCATGGTAGATTATGTCTTTTCTGATAAAAGTTTTTAATACCTCTTTCTGCAAAAAAGAATCCTCCTAAAGTGATTAAAAACATGTGATGCTAGAAGAAAAAATAAGTTTTTGCTAGACACAAATGTTGATCAATTGCGGAGATGAATAAAACTCGATTATGTGCAACTTTTTCTTGACAAAGTGCATGTCAATCTTAACCTCTCTTGTGGTATGAAATACTAGATTAGGTGAAAGATAAGTTACATAAAGAATATCATAACATTTAGTTGGGGCTTTATGTTGTAGAGCTCGTAGCTACAAAGAAGCGTTGTCTAATTTAATTAAGTTCTTCCGTCTTAAAACAATCTATATTAAATTCGTGTAGACAATGTGAATTGCTGTTTGTTGTTTTCTAGAAGGCCATGTTATGATATATTATAAGTATTGAAATCTCCTTGATTAGAGTCATACGATTGACGTCATGGTCATTAGAAACGTTTTATACAACTTTGTAAATTTCTAGAAAAATATGGTTTAATTTGTGTTGTATATATTTATTTGGTTTCTGATTTCTATAAATAAGAAAAGAAGATATGATATATATTTTTTTTGAGTGAATTGTCGTTGAACTCCTGTGCTTTGGTCAACTTGTTATTTTCATCCATAAAAGTATTTTCTTACATTTGTCTCACCAAGGTTTGAAAAAGTTATCATTCTCATTCAAAAACATGAATTTTGTGAAAAAAAATTTATCAGCAACACATAAACATAAATTAGGATTTCATTTTCATATGAAAATTAACATAAGTTTCATTATAACGATGAATATTTAATATTTTAAAAACAATAGAGCTAATATTTTTGGATGAAATGACAACTTTTTTCAAACATTGGGGAAGCAAATGCAAGAAAAAATAATTTTGTATTAAAATGACAAATGTAACCAAACCACAGGGAGGAAAACGGAATTCACTCTATTTTCTTTTAACATCTACACCAACTTTAGAAGGGAATATCCACAACCATTTAAAAAAAAAAATAGGAATACATGGGTAATGCGTCGCAAAAGTTTGTTGTTAATCCTTCGTTAAAAGTCTGAAGGTAACGCGTCTCAAAAAATCTTTTGGTAACCGGTCACTAAAAATGGATAGGTAAAATTCTGTTGGTTACCCATTGTTAAAAAACTGTATGTGATCTTTGCTAAAATACATTGACATCCATTACAATAATAATATCTATGTGTGAGCTATTAGTAAGATATGTGGGTAACACGCTTATCTAACCAAGTTTTTCGGTGGACTCTAACCAACAATTGGTATGTCTAAGATGGGTTTTTCCGTCGGTTAAAGTCCAGTTTTGTGGTGTTCAAATATTAAGAACTACTCTAGATCCATAGGTAAGAAGAGATATGGAAAAGCCATCGACAAGTTTATCATTCATTAAGATGAATTGAATTACATAAGTCATTTTGGGATATTGGTTTCCACATGTTTGTGTAAACATTAACTTCAAGATTAGCTGAAACATAATTGGCATCAAAATTGTCACAAAATAGACATATGTAGACATCTAATCAAAGAAATTCCCTCTTGAATATTCAATCTTCACGACTCACAATCTTGATACTTTGTCATGATGACTATCATGATTTTGCGCATACCTATCAACAAGAAATGTAGTAGGTATTCATACTTAATATTTAGTGAATTCTTCTATGCCGAACCTAGCCTTAACGTATATGTTATCCATGTTTACTTTTCTTGTACCTAAGAAATTTCTCATCCCGAAAGATTGAAAACAAGAAGGTTCCCAGGTAAGTCTCAATTTGGCTCTGTTTCATAAATTGTCTCATCATAAACTTCATATGGTTATGATTTTGTAGATCATTTTGATCTTTAAGTACATGAGGATCCTACATCACTCAAATTCTTACCAAATTCTGCTAATGTGTCTTGTTTTTATATGATACATATTGTAATGATCAACACTTTAATAATTAGAATGATCTCATGACAAGAACACGGAATATAATCATTATGGTAACAAGATTAAAACAGAAATTAGATGAACATGAATGTAAATAAACTTTGATGTATATTACTCTCTGCTTGTCATCCATTTCATATGACTTGATAGTTGAAATGACATCGCTGAGGGACAAGGTGAACAGATCCTTGGTTCTCTTGATGGTGGTACAGTTATTATTCCAATTGTAGGGTAATGAGTTCAATAGCTTCTTGTTTACTGAAATATTCTCCAAGGTAATTCCAGCACTCTTCACTTTCGTTATTAGCTTAACAAACCTGGACATTCCTGCCTTTAAAGTTTCACCAAGTACGTGGTTAAACATATTAAACTCTTGGCTCAACATGTCCTTTAGGCTTCCCCTCATATCCTTATTGCCCATTATCTGCTCCTCCATCGCTTCCCATAAATCACTTTTCTGTAATCCTTAAACTTTTGAGCAATTTTAGTAGTAAGTGCCATAGTGACAGCAACATACGCTTTGTCATCAAGCTCAAGCTTCTTCATGTCTTCCTCATCCCAGAGATGTTCAGGTTTGGGTACCAACTTTCCCTTATCATTGTTATACACAGGAATATACGGTCCTTGTTTGATTGATCGCATCATCCGGTGTTCGGTGTAAATAACATGATTCTCAAATCGGTAGACCTAGTCAGGATAATCTTCTTCGTTGAGAAGTCTCAGAGGTTTTTTGCTACTTCCAATCTCATTGTCAAGGTTCAGAGTGGCTGTGATGTACTTTAAATTTGCCATCTTGAAATTCAGAAATCAGACTTTTCAGAAAGTTTCAAACTTAAAGTTCTCACGCGAAGATAAGAGTTCTCGCGAGAACAAGCACCAACTTCTCGCTCGGTTAGTTTTCTAACTAAATTTTGCGCAAAGGAAACTTCTCACGTGAAAGGAATCTTTTGATTAAATTAAGCTTTCAACTAGTGATTTAGGTTCAATTTTGATCCTAAGTGCCTCTAATTGATAAAATTTAGCTCGTTTAATCACATGAACATCATCAACTCTTCAATCACCAATAAAACAACTTTCAACATCTTCAAATATACTTTAAAACACAGAAATCAAGTTGATCTTCAAAGAAATCCAAATTGGAGCTCAAGAACACTTCAAAAACACTCTTCAATCTTCAAATCAATAGTTCTAGAGCATACCAAGCTTTGATACCAATTGTAAGGATCAACACATTAACAATTAGATCAATCTCGTGATAAGAACATGGAATATAATCATCATTGTAACAAGATTGAAAGAGAAATTAGATTAACACGAATGTAAATAAACTTTGATGTATATTGCTCTCTGATTTGAATGATTACAATTACATGCGAAATCAGGAAATGATAAAAGCTTCTTTAATTACATCAACTAACTACTATTTATACTAAACTATTAACTTTTCGCATAGTTCTCGCGCGAGATGTACTTTTCGCGCGACAAGTTTAGCTTCTCGCGCGACTTGATCTTCAAAATCTTGATTTGATTTTCTGAGCCTCTAGTTTCAATCCCTACATATATAATCCATGAAAACTCTTTTCTTCAATCTTTTCTGTTCAATATTTTCTTAGTTTAAGATCTTTTAGGATGGCTCGTGGGTTTTGACTCAATTTCCTTTATCTCGATCCAAGAAATGAAGAAAAACATCCAATGGTTTCTTGAAGCTATCTTGACCAGACATCTTTACTATATCTGGATCAAAGATATGATTTAACATCTCACATAATACTTTAGATTTGGTCCCTTTAAGATGCAAATTTTGGTCTTTCCTGTGGCGTTCATATCTAGAGGCTCAGTAAATCTAAGAGACTGATTTGTGCTATAACTTCCTACTATGAGAAACTTTAGAAGTTTGTGAGAACTATGGGTAGAGGTAGATGTATGTGAGAACTTTTAGTCATGAGAGAACTTTTACGAGAACTTAGACAATGAGAGAACTTTGGCCTATGAGCTGACAAATCTTCTCCTGCTTGGTATAAATAAATGTATGCTTGTGTTTCTCGAGTGATTTTAGTTGTTCGTATTGCAAATTACCTATTCTCTAAACACACAAGTTCATAATGATATTTTGAGCGAAACTCATATCTACTTGATTATGTTCATGCGTTATTGATATGAGTTGATCTGTATAGTTTTGATTCATCAATATTCCATAGAGAAAGCATCATTATATTAATTCCATCTTTGTATGTTGAAAGTCATTCCATATTGAATGAATTCAGTAGAATCTCAATCCTTACAATTGGTGTCAGAGGCTATGATGCTCTTTAGAGGAATCGTGGATGATTGCCACTTGTTTCGATCGATTTTAGTGTCACTTTGCATCAAATCCAGTAGCATATGAGTTGTGAACAACATGGTTGAGTTCCAAATTTGGAATGAATTTGGATATGAATTGGTTTAATTTTGGGGGTTTCATAGTTATATCGAAGCTTTTATCTATCTTTTTGATTGAAGTAGTAATGGTTTTGTTCAATTCTATCGGTGAAATAGCTTGAATTAGTCATATAAACTTCAGTTTTGATTTAGAGTGATTAAAATTGAGAGGTTGAAGGTTTTCTTGTGGATTGGGAAGTTTGTTAAAGAAAGCAAAATCTAGAAAACATTCAACAAATTTCACATAGTCGGCCGATTGTTAGTTTTTGTATAAATTGGACTATAGTTGATAGTTTTCATTTGGTTCATAATTAGACTAGTTTTCGTATAGTTGGGTTTTTGAGAATATTGAATTTTCGAAAGAGAACTTTTGAAAATGGAACTTTTATAATATATTTTTTCAAAATTGAAAATTCTTGAAAAGATAAAACTTCCAAGAAGAGAACTTATTTTGTGAAAATGTCATCAAATGAAGTAACTAATAATGATCTCTGTTCTCAATCGTGAATAGATAAAGTTCAACATCTTAATAGAAAATATAAAGACGATGAAAGGCTTTTAAAAGATAAAATTGAAAGTCTTAATACAGAACTTTGTCAATTAAAGATAAATAATATTTATGAGGAATGTGCAAAAACTGATTTGAAAAGAGAAAGGATGACTTGACATTACAAATTAATAGGATGAATTGACATTACAAATTAATAATCGCAAAAATGAAGTGGCTTTGGCTAAGCTCACTGTTCAGAAGTTTGAGTAGTCATCCACTATAGTGAAAGGTGTTGTCAATTCATAATTGAAACAAAAGTTTAATTGCACACGTTTCACATACAAAGGTTACCGTTATAACCATCTTGATTCTACGTAGTTGAGGAAGACTTGTTGAAGTTACAAGAGTGGTTGAAGTTTCTTGATGGTTGCTGCTTTTGCTAATAGGCACCTGATGATGATAATGATGATGATGATGATGATGATGATGATGATGATGATGATGATGATGATGATGATGATTTCTTGTTACCAAAAGTTGATTCCCACATCCACTTGTTACCTACCATAAGATGTATTTGATGCAAGACCGTGCAAAGGCAGCTTACCCTGTGTGATGGCCTGGTCAGTCAACTTGTAGGCTAACCTAATCGCGTCCAGGATAGTGTCAGGTCTGGTAGTAGTGACCTTGCTTTGGATTTCAAGGACCAATCCATTTAAGTACCTCTCAACCCGCATGTGAGGAGGGTTGACGATGTTTGGGCAGAGAGTGGCAAGCTCGTGAGAGCTAGTAGTATAGGCCTCCATTTCAGAACCTGTCACTTTAGGTTCCAGAACTCATTTTCTAACTGCTGCACCACATCTCGTGATCAGTACTCCTCCTTTAGTATGTTCTTGAAATTCTCCCAGGTTACGATATTAGCAGCTTTCACGCCCAACATTTGAACTTGGGTATTCCTGTAGAGTACTTCACATAATTCGTCATCGAGAAGCTACACATCATGAAAACAGACTCGAGCTTTTCAAACCATCGGTGGAGACCGACCGCTCCTTCCACCCTGGTGAATGGGTTTTGTTTATAGTACATGAAAGAGTTAAACGACAAACCCCTTGACCTGCAACAAGTTTAGATCATGACTTGACCTTTTAACAAATGTTATAATTAAAAGGTTTAACATGGAAAATTTTCACGTCAGAAGATGGACTAGCATTACTTACCAATCGGATTGTGTTGTGGATTATGATTGGCTAGAGCATCAGCTACATACTGATTAATGAGGCCATCAAGTTCTACAGATGTCATGTTAATACTACCATGTCCACATCCACGTCCAGAAATTCTTAAGAATCACAACATATAGAAATAAGTAAATATCTTGCATATCAACTTCATTTAAGTACAAGGAATATATAAAAATTTAGCAAAACCACAACTAAATATTCAAATAACAATATCTAATAAAAAATTATAAGTACATCTACACTTAATTAAAATAAACAACAAAATCCAAATGTGTCAGTCGGATGAGAACAACCCTTCCCATCTAGGTGCAAAAGACGCAAAAGTTGAATGACAGAATGAAACAAAAATCAATGAGATACGATGGATCCATTGATATCCTCGTGATCTTCTCCATGCTCCTATTTAGGGTCTTCTTCCTCAGGTTTTGTCTCCACTGCTTTCATCACATTGATTTGACTGTGTTAGGGATAGAACTCTATGTATAGGTTTAGATGATGAATCACTCTATGTAATCATAATTGTAATCATCAGTTTTAATGATATACAATGAATATATTTGTTTATGATTATGTTTATTTAAAAATTCATTGTATGATTAACTAACATTACAAGTTCTAATATATGTTATGGTTATATGTATTGGAACAACTGCGGATGAGTAAATTGTTCTTCCGTAGATGTTCTTAGGAACATAACTGAAGTGTACATCCGTGGATTTCCTGCGGAAGAACAACTTCAGCTGAACAAGAATAGACCAAGTGAAGCTACTGGAGGAGGAATTGCTGCGAAAGACAAAAACTCCTACAGAAGCATAAGTTACTGCGGAAGCACAAGTTGCTGTGGAAGCATAAGTTGCTGCAGAAGCACGAACTGGATAGCTGCTACGGAAGACTAGTTTCCTGCGGAAGAGTATTTTCCTACGGAAGACTAAAATCAACACTTGTATTACACATCATCAAGTGGTCAATCCAAAGTCAACAAGTCAACGTGGCAAAGCAACAACAACATTAATGAAGATTGAAGACGTATGATTCAAGTGAATATTCCACGTCACTTCAACAATCTTATCTTTATTAACGAACTCCCATGCCGATAAATGTGGCTGAGGATTCGGATAAATATTGTTAGCTTAATTAGAGCGATAAGTTAGCAATAGATCAGAACAGAATAGGATCTCTATATATAACATGAGATCAACAACATTAAAAAACAGAACAGAAGTCAATTTTCTGGAAACACAAAAAGCAATATAGAGCAATATAGAGCATTACAGCAATATATTGATTATTAGCAAGCATCATCGGAGCAAGAGCATCATCGTATCAGTAATTTATTTGCGTAATTATTCTTTTCGTGTGTTTTGTTTGGTTAATCGTTAAATCAGCTGACAAACTTGGTCTTTCGTAGATAAAAAGTAGAAATTTAGTCTTCCGTAGATGAAATACGGAAGAAACATCCTTGTGAACTGCTTAGATATTAATTGCACTATTACTGCTTTATTAATTAGTTGAGTAATAATTACATAGTTAATTAATAATGTAAATATCCTCGGTTGAGTAGAAAGTGTAAGCGGGTCACACATATTAGACACCTTGTTCGAAAAAGTGCAACTGGGTCCCACATGGTTGACAGGCTGTCTGATAAGGTATATAAGCACAGTTTGACTGTCCGCATTCTTATTCATTCAAATTCACCCAAATTTCCTTCCCCACTACAAGGACAAAAATCAACCCATAAGTCTTAAGAATCTATCACCTGATGATGCCAAGAAAGTCAAGATTGACATCAAGGCATATAGCATGCTCACTATGGCTTTGCCAAAAGAGCTACTGATCAGGTGTGAATCCTACAAAACCGCCAACTCGTTATGGAAAATCCTGCACACTCTATGTGAAGGAAGTGACGAGATTAGAAGCATTAAAAAGGATACTCTCCGAGCTCAATATGAAACATTCCATCATATTCCTGGTGAGTCAGTTCCTCAACAGTTGCACAGATTCATGCAACTTGTTACTAAGATGAACATCCTTGAGCTTGAGTACAGCAACGAAGAGCTCAACAAAAAGATGCTTCACTCCCTACCGGAGAGTTGGACACAGACAATGTCCATGTTCAAAAACACCATTGACTTATAAACAATAGGTTTAGATACTCTAGTGGCAAAGGTAGAAGCCCTGGAATTGGATGAGAAGACAAGGAACAAGAGTGTGAAAGCACCTATAGCTCCTTATCAATTTAAGGAATTGAAGAACACTGGAAGTGCTTTAATATCCAATGAAACTGAAGACAACTCATGTGATGAAAGTGATGAAGATAAAGAGACAAGCTTCTATGCTGCCAAGACCTCTTGCCCAAGCACACAGAGTCATCAATATAGGAAATCCAAATCCAAAACCGATGAATCAAATAAGAAAAAGAAAAACAAACAAACAGAACCACATACTGTGATTTTGGAGTCTGAAGAACAGAAAGCAGCCTTTGCAGCGGTTAGTTCCAGTTTTCCGGCATATTTGGGAAGCACTCTTACTCCGGCCTAATTCTGCCAACAAGATTTAGAAGAACTTCACCCTGATGAAGTGGAAGAGATGGACTTACAATGGCAAATGGCAATGATTGCATATAGAGCCAAGATGTATATGAAAAGAAACAAAGGACTCTCAGTAGGAGGAAGATCAACTAAGATTGGAGTAGACAAGTCCAAAGTCAGATGCTTTAAATGCAATCTATACGAACACTTTTCAATAGAGTGCAATAACCATCAACATGTAACCTTTCGTGTTTTCGTTAAATAAAAGTTAACTTTGTTACGCATTTGAAAGGACCATTTCTGTCATTTATGAAATTATGTGGGCCATTTATGTTTAATTTCTTGTTAATTTACAAGTTAATAAATTGTTATATTTAATAATAATAATAATGATAATAAAAATAATAATAATACTTGAAATTATTACTTTTGTTTATTATTATAAGTTCTACCCTAAATGATAATAATAATAAAAAAAATAATAATAAAAATAATTTATAAAAGTTAAGTAAGCTAATATAAAATATATATATATATATATATAACTTAAAAAAAAAAAGTTTGGGGGGCTTTAATGTCAATTTGAAAACTTAAAATGAAAGTTTTAGCATAAAATAACAAGAATTCAAAGTTGAGGGACCAATGGTGTAAAGTACTAAAACCCAAACCCCCCTTCCCTCTTTCCCCGTAAATCCGGCGGCCAACTCCGGCCACCCCTCGGCCGACTCTCCGGTGAGGCCAAAACCCCTGAAATCCTTCGTATTTCGACATCAAACTGTCCCAATCGGTTCGTGTGCATGATTCGAAACCGTTTTAGAACCTTAATCACCTTTAAACAACGGATATGAACTCGAAAGAGCCGAGTAATCGTCGCCATTATCAACAGAGACGTTCGGCATTCAAGAATCAATAATAATCCAATTAATTAAACTTGAACAATCGTTTAACTATCCCTAATCTATCACCACCTGCAATTTCATCTGAGAAACACACAAACCCCGCATTCGATCCCCACTTCCATCGTGAACTGCAACCGTAGTGTTCTTCAACCTTCAGTCGTTCTTAATTAAAATTGATAAAGGGCTTTCAATCACCGAGACCAGTAGAAGCTATCTGTGCAACGAATTTGATTATTAACATCATTTGCAACCTGAACCAATCTCGACATAGCCGCGACTTGTTCTTCGTCTTGCTCACCATCGATTCGACTTTGATCCGGGTAAGTATACATATTATCATGTTCATATGATCATTACAAACAAAAGCCCTAAGTTTAATTCGGCTGAAACATACGAATTATCGATCAATTTGATGAAATCCGAAGTTAGGGTTCATGGGATTTGGGGGTTTCGAGTAGTTAATGCTTTTAACAATTAAAAACCACTTTCTGTCAGGCATAGGCGCCCTAGCCTAATGGTAAACCACTCCCATGTCATCCTTGAGGTCCCGGGTTCGAACCCGGGCAACCTCAAACATTTTTTTTAAGGCTTTTCAGCCTTTAAATAAATTATGGAAAATTTTTAATAATTATAAAAATTATTCTTGTAAACTTTAAATATTTTTAAGGACACCAAATTATTTTCTGTAAATTTGTTACTTTAATATTTTTATAAAATATTTTTAACACATGTTATACTTAGTTTATTTTTATAAAAATAAACTCTAAGTAATAGTTTGAATCACTAAATTATTATTGGTTAACACGTTATCTTTAATAATAGTTTAATCATGATAATTATAAAATTTATTTACATTTTATAATTTAACTTTACAAATTATTATAAATGATTTTATTTTCTCTCCATATTAAATTACTAAATTGTATTTTTCTTGCATTGGATTAAAATATATATATATATATGATTTTCATAGTTAACCTTATTTGTAAAAACCCCAAATTCCTATTGAAACCCTAGTTCACGTTTAATCGTTAATATTACCTCTAATCTTAACCTTGAAATATATACGTTAGGTAACTTGAAAAAGAATCGTTGGAGCACCGTTTATTTCTTGTTATCATCCTATATATATATATATATCATGTGAGTTTTTCATGCCCCTCTTTTACTTTATTTCACACCTTTGGGGTGAAACATGTTATCCTTATAAACTTGCACTTGTAAATATCTTGGTACTTGTAAATGCACGAGCAATTCATTTATAAACTTTGTCATGGTTATTTGTAATAATGTGAGTCTTATATGATGGACATTATATGTTGACAATCATTAACTATTGCTAGCCTGGCGACGTCATAGATCTATGGGCCTGACAAGCCTATTTGGTGCTAAAGCCGAGGTTATTGCCGGCTCCTGATGACGTATGCTTGTTCATCATGGGAACCAAGTACACTTAGCTAATCGTTAAACTTGTAAATGATATTCTTGGTCAAGGTTTGATTGTAGAGATATGTTATCTATAAACTTGCTTTATTCGTAATCATTGACATGAATTGCTACTTGTAAACTTTTATATATATATATATATATATATATATATATATATATATATATATATATGTATGCTTAACCCATGGAAACTCACCAACTTTTAAAGTTGACCCTTTTATTTTTTTAACATGTTTCAGGAAATGCACAAGGTTGATGATTATCTTTTGAAGCATGCTTACACCTAGGATTTGGACCTAGGAAAAATAAATAAAATAACTTGAGACTTGAAAGTTGAACTTTGTTTATTTTTGTTTGTTGAGACATTTGGTTGTAATGTTTATTTCAACTTATGAATTTTTATATTTACAATTTATGGTAGTGTTATGTGGCTGTGAACAATCTTAACCCTCACATCTCGACGTTTCCGCCGTTAAGGTTGGGGTGTGACAGATTGGTATCAG
Source organism: Flaveria sonorensis (assembly GCA_025506505.1). Taxonomy (NCBI): domain Eukaryota; kingdom Viridiplantae; phylum Streptophyta; class Magnoliopsida; order Asterales; family Asteraceae; genus Flaveria; species Flaveria sonorensis. The sequence goes on from CM046426.1 coordinate 19,362,870, forward strand.
AGCCCATAACTATAGGGATTTAGGTTATTAGAAATGGTGACCTAGACTATAGTTGATGCATGAACCTCATAAGAAAATCTTTATGATCTTGTAATATATCTTGTTGCATGCTACATAATGCTACTTGTTAAGGAGGGCCTCTTGATGTGCAACTTGATGCCTTTAGTTAGGATTGCCTTATAATTGAGAAACTTGGTTGCCTTGTCCTCTCTAAAACTTATTCTTAATCCTTTATTCTCTCGACGATGAAATATCTTAAACTTATTCTCGACGACACGTGGGTACGTACGCTTTATATCAAAAGGTTCAAATCTTTAGACTTTATGACTAATCTATGAAAATCTCATCAAGGTTTTAATTCCATGAACCTAAAGAAATATTGTGTGACACATAGACACCTGTATTCTGGATTTCCTGGCAAAAAGCCTTCGGGCTAAGGTAAGCATTTCGCATAAATCCCGTGGGACTATTTATGCTTACCTGGGGATTTCTGGGATGAGTGATAAACTATGGTCAATATACACAAGTTTCCAAGGCAATTGGAGTTAACTCACCTTGACGTGTCAACGTTTCCAAATGGTAATGCGTACCAAATGGAATCATTCCATGTGTGTTTTACAAGTCTTGAAAAATCTTTGTTGATTTACTATCTTCTACCTCCAAATTTCTGTGACTAACTTATTTCATATCCAGCATGTCTCGTCATCATGGAAAGCGTGGTAGCTCCGACCGCAAATTAGCCGCCATGATTGCCCGTCAAATGGCTGCCGTCATTCCGACCATGGTTGCCGAACTGAGTAGCACCTTGATGACCAACGCTAGTAACAACACTAATGGCAATGGGCAAGGAGAGAATAGTGCAAATCAAGGAAGAAACAACCAACCCTGCACGTTTAAGCACTTCAACTCGTGCAAACCCACTAGCTTTAGTGGGAAGGAAGGAGCCACTGGACTTCTCGAGTGGTTTGAAAGCATGGAGAACACCTTCATCAACTGTGAGTGTCCCGAGGCACTCAAAGTCCGTTATGCCACAAGTGTTCTTCAACAAAGAGCACTTACGTGGTGGAATAGTGAGAAGAGGAATCGTGGTGCTGATGCTGTGTTGGCACTCACTTGGGAAGAATTCAAGAACATTGCCATCCAAAAGTTCTGCCCGAGAAGTGAGTTGCAAAAGCTGGAGGAGGAGTTTTGGAATCTCAAGCAAGATGGTGGAGATCATTTGGCCTATTCAACTAGGCATCACGAGTTGAGCATCCTGTTGCCTCACATGGTTGACACTGTTCCTAGGAACATTGAGAAGTTCATCAAGGGGGTGCCACCTCAAATCCAAGATGCCGTGGTGGGAAGTAGACCCACAACTTTGGAAGATGCCATTACCATCACCGCTCAACTTACTGAAAACCATATTCGAGCGGGCACCTTGTCTGTCAAAGGGGCTAAAAAGACTGAAAAGGCGGTCCCTGAAGCAGCTAAGGAGAATAAGAATGAACCGTCTTACAACAACAAGAAACGCAAGTTCACACCGGCGCGTAATTTCGCTGTGGCTACACCCAAGGTACCTCAAAGACAACCCGCTCCTGGTACACAAGCACCTGCTGCTAGAACCTATGCTGGTCCTCTACCATTGTGCAATGTCTGTAAGTATCATCATGCGGGTAATACCCCGTGCCGTATCTGTACACTGTGTGGTAAGTATGGACACTTGGTGGCTACTTGTCACCGTGCACCAAACAATGCTGCGTTAGTTGCTAATCGTGCTTGCTACAACTGTGGGGAACCTGGTCATTTTTGCCCACAATGCCCTCGTCTTGCGGGTAACGTACCACAAGCCCGAGGACGTGCCTTCAACATCAATGCAAACCAAGCACAAGCAAACAACGATGTGGTGAACGGTATGTCAAATCCAACCCCAACTTTATGATCCAAGTTCTTTTGTTGCTTTACCTGTATCGTTAAACGTCTTTAAAACTGAACAGGTATGTTCCTTATTAATAATTCTTATGTCTACGTTCTGTTTGACTCTGGAGCCGATAAGAGTTTTGTCTCGATAGAATTTGAGCCTATACTTGCTAAGCCACATACGAAACTAGAAAGACCTCTTACTGTCGAAGTCGCCGATGGAGAACCCATCACCGTTGATGTCGTTATTCGTGATTGCATTTTGAGCCTAAACGAGCATGATTTCTTTATCGACCTTATTCCTATGAAACTTGGAAGCTTTGACGTTATCATTGGCATGGATTGGCTAGCCAAACATCATGCTGAAATTATTTGTTTCGAGAAATGCATTCGAATTCCTTTGCCTTCGGGGGATACATTGAAAGTATTCGGCGAAAAATCATCCAAAGGACTCAAACTCATGTCATGTACTCAAGCCCGAAAATGTCTAAGCAAGAATTACATGGTTTCTTGGCTTACGTGGTCAACACGAAAGTCAAAGGGAATGATCTTAAGGATGTCCCGATTGTACGAGACTTTCCTGAAGTGTTTCCCGATGACCTTAGCGGTTTACCTCCCGTGCGTGAAGTCGAGTTTAAGATCGATTTAATTCCGGGAGCAAACCCTGTGGCTAAATCACCATATCGACTTGCACCGTCAGAATTGCAAGAGCTGGCTAGTCAACTTCAAGAACTGTCCGACAAGGGCTTTATCCGACCTAGCTCATCGCCTTGGGGTGCACCTATTCTGTTCGTGAAGAAGAAAGATGGATCATTTCGTATGTGCATCGATTATCGTGAGCTTAACAAACTTACCATCAAGAACCGCTACCCTCTTCCTCGCATCGATGATCTTTTTGACCAACTTCAAGGAGCTGTATTTTCTCAAAGATTGACTTACGTTCTGGCTATCATCAATTACGAGTTCATGATGATGATATCCCAAAAACTGCGTTCCGTACCCGATATGGACACTATGAGTTCATGGTGATGCCCTTTGGTTTAACGAATGCTCCTACTGTCTTTATGGATCTCATGAATCGAGTATGCAAGCCGTATCTAGACAAGTTCGTGATTGTCTTTATTGACGACATACTTATCTACTCCAAGTCCAAAACCGATCACGAACATCACCTGCGACAAGTTCTTGAGCTATTGAAGAAAGAACAACTATACGCAAAGTTCTCAAAGTGAGAATTTTGGCTTGAGGAGGTCCAATTTCTAGGACACGTGGTGAATAGTCAAGGAATTCATGTTGACCCTGCAAAGGTGGAAGCTGTGAAAAATTGGTGTGTTCCCACAACTCCAACCGAGGTTCGTTCTTTCATTGGTCTTGCTGGGTATTATCGATGTTTCATTGCCAACTTCTCTCGAATCGCGAAACCGCTTACTTCCTTGACCCAAAAGAATAAACCATTCGAATGGGGGTCTGAACAAGAGGGAGCCTTTGAATCCTTAAAGCACAAGTTGTGTAATGCTCCTATCTTGACTCTTCCCGATGGAAACGATGATTTCACCGTATATTGTGATGCATCTAAACAAGGCCTTGGTTGTGTTCTCATGCAACGAGGAAAGGTCATAGCATATGCATCGAGACAATTGAAGGTCCATGAGGTGAATTATACGACACATGATCTTGAACTTGGTGCTGTGGTTTTTGCCTTAAAGATTTGGAGGCATTACCTTTATGGGACACAATGTATAGTCTACACCGATCACAAAAGCCTACAACACGTCTTCAATCAAAAGGATCTCAACATGAGACAACGACGTTGGATCGAGTTGATTAGTGATTATGATTGTGACATTCGTTACCACCCTGGAAAGGCAAATGTCGTAGCCGATGCACTAAGTCGTAAGATTCATAATAAGATGGTCTCGTTTCAAGAAATTCGCGATCGACGACAATGGTTTGATATCTTGGGAGAATTTGATACTGAGATTCGTCTGGATGTTAACGAGACTACGGTGCTGCTACAAAATTTGAGGATTGAGAATGACATCGAGACTTGTATCATGGAGGCTCAACAAGCAGTTCAAGAAGGAGGAAAAATGGGAGAGGAATTGGAGTACAACCTTCGAGCTCAACTAGAAACGAAAGCCAATGGGTTGATGTATTTCTTGAATCGAATTTGGGTTCCAAACCGTGATAATCTTCGTACCTTTATCATGAATGAAGCTCATCAAACTCGTTACTCAATTCATCCTGGTTCCGATAAGATGTATATGGATCTGCGTGGTCAATACTGGTGGCCTGGAATGAAGAAAGACATAGCAACTTACGTAGCTAAGTGTCTTACGTGTATGAAGGTTAAAGCTGAACATCAACGTCCTAGTGGATTGCTTGAACAACCCGAGATTCCCATGTGGAAATGGGAACACATATCCATGGACTTCATAACCAAACTACCTCGCACCTCTCGTGGTCATGATAGCATATGGGTGATCGTTGACCGATTGACCAAGTCGGCACATTTCATACCCATACGTGACACTTACAAAACGTCAAGGTTAGCTCGTATATACATTGATGAGATTGTGAGTCGTCATGGCGTACCTTTGCATATCATATCCGACCGCGACGCTCGTTTCACTTCGCACTTTTGGTCGTCTATGCAAGAACTTTTGGGTACACAACTGGATTTAAGCACGGCTTACCATCCTCAAACGGACGGTCAAACCGAGCGAACTATTCAAACCCTAGAGGATTTGCTACGTCTTTGTGTCCTTGACTTTGGTGGTGACTGGGATACGCATTTACCTCTCGCGGAATTTTCATATAATAATAGTTACCACTCGAGTATCAAAATGGCACCTTTTGAAGCACTTTATGGTCGTAAATGTCGTTCCCCGATCTGCTGGACTGACATTGGGAAAATTTCATCACTGGTCCTGAGCTCATACAAGAAACAACCGATAAAGTTTCCATGATTCGCAAGAACCTTGAAGTGGCTAGAAGTCGACAAAAAAGTTATGCCGATAAACGACGCAAGCCGTTGGAATTCCAAGTTGGGGATATGGTTCTTCTTAAAGTCTCACCATGGAAGGGAGTCGTTCGCTTTGGGAAGAAGGGTAAATTAGCTCCACGATTTGTAGGACCTTTCAAGATCCTGAAAAGGATTGGGAAAGTGGCTTATAAACTGGAACTACCTTCCGATCTTAGCGGGGTTCATCCTGTTTTCCATGTCTCAAATTTGAGAAAATGTTTGGCTGATGAAAGTCTGTATGTCCCATTAGATGACATCCAGATCGACGAGTCATTACATTTTGTTGAGAAACCCGTTGAAGTCATGGACCGCATTATGAAGAAGACTAGGACCACTACTACCCCAATCGTCAAGGTTCGTTGGGAGAATAAGCGTGGACCTGAGTTTACTTGGGAGCGTGAGGAGCATATGAAGAAGAAATACCCGTATTTGTTCGTTTAGTTCATTCTTAATTTCGGGACGAAATTCTTAAAAGTTGGGGAGACTGTAACCTTTCGTGTTTTCGTTAAATAAAAGTTAACTTTGTTACGCATTTGTAAGGACCATTTCTGTCATTTATGAAATTATGTGGGCCATTTATGTTTAATTTCTTGTTAATTTACAAGTTAATAAATTGTTATATTTAATAATAATAATAATGATAATAATAATAATAATAATACTTGAAATTATTACTTTTGTTTATTATTATAAGTTCTACCCTAAATGATAATAATAATAATAAAAAATAATAATAAAAATAATTTATAAAAGTTAAGTTAGCTAATATAATATATATATATATATATATATATATATATATATATATATATATATATATATATATATATAACTTAAAAAAAAGTTTGGGGGGCTTTAATGTCAATTTGAAAACTTAAAATGAAAGTTTTAGCATAAAATAACAAGAATTCAAAGTTGAGGGACCAATGGTGTAAAGTACTAAAACCCAAACCCCCCTTCCCTCTTTCCCCGTAAATCCGGCGGAAAAACTCCGGCCACCCCTCGGCCGACTCTCCGGCGAGGCCAAAACCCCTGAAATCCTTCGTATTTCGACATCAAACTGTCCCAATCGGTTCGTGTGCATGATTCGAAACCGTTTTAGAACCTTAATCGCCTTTAAACAACGGATATGAACTCGAAAGACCCGAGTAACCGTCGCCATTATCAACAGAGCCGTTCGGCATTCAAGAATCAATAATAATCCAATTAATTAAACTTGAACAATCGTTTAACTATCCCTAATCTATCACCACCTGCAATTTCATCTGAGAAACACACAAACCCCGCATTCGATCCCCACTTCCATCGTGAACTGCAACCGTAGTGTTCTTCAACCTTCAGTCGTTCTTAATTAAAATTGATAAAGGGCTTTCAATCACCGAGACCAGTAGAAGCTATCTGTGCAACGAATTTGATTATTAACATCATTTGCAACCTGAACCAATCTCGACATAGCCGCGACTTGTTCTTCGTCTTGCTCACCATCGATTCGACTTTGATCCGGGTAAGTATACATATTATCATGTTCATATGATCATTACAAACAAAAGCCCTAAGTTTAATTCGGCTGAAACATACGAATTATCGATCAATTTGATGAAATCCGAAGTTAGGGTTCATGGGATTTGGGGGTTTCGAGTAGTTAATGCTTTTAACAATTAAAAACCACTTTCTGTCAGGCATAGGCGCCCTAGCCTAATGGTAAACCACTCCCATGTCATCCTTGAGGTCCCGGGTTCGAACCCGGGCAACCTCAAACATTTTTTTTAAGGCTTTTCAGCCTTTAAATAAATTATGGAAAATTTTTAATAATTATAAAAATTATTCTTGTAAACTTTAAATATTTTTAAGGACACCAAATTATTTTCTGTAAATTTGTTACTTTAATATTTTTATAAAATATTTTTAACACATGTTATACTTAGTTTATTTTTATAAAAATAAACTCTAAGTAATAGTTTGAATCACTAAATTATTATTGGTTAACACGTTATCTTTAATAATAGTTTAATCATGATAATTATAAAATTTATTTACATTTTATAATTTAACTTTACAAATTATTATAAATGATTTTATTTCCTCTCCATATTAAATTACCTAAATTGTATTTTTCTTGCATTGGATTAAAATATATATATATATATATATATATATATATATATATATATATATATATATATATATATATATATATATATATATATATGATTTTCATAGTTAACCTTATTTGTAAAAACCCCAAATTCCTATTGAAACCCTAGTTCACGTTTAATCGTTAATATTACCTCTAATCTTAACCTTGAAATATATACGTTAGGTAACTTGAAAAAGAATCGTTGGAGCACCGTTTATTTCTTGTTATCATCCTATATATATATATATCATGTGAGTTTTTCATGCCCCTCTTTTACTTTATTTCACACCTTTGGGGTGAAACATGTTATCCTTATAAACTTGCACTTGTAAATATCTTGGTACTTGTAAATGCACGAGCAATTCATTTATAAACTTTGTCATGGTTATTTGTAATATGTGAGTCTTATATGATGGACATTATATGTTGACAATCATTAACTATTGCTAGCCTGGCGACGTCATAGATCTATGGGCCTGACAAGCCTATTTGGTGCTAAAGCCGAGGTTATTGCCGGCTCCTGATGACGTATGCTTGTTCATCATGGGAACCAAGTACACTTAGCTAATCGTTAAACTTGTAAATGATATTCTTGGTCAAGGTTTGATTGTAGCGATATGTTATCTATAAACTTGCTTTATTCGTAATCATTGACATGAATTGCTACTTGTAAACTTTTATATATATATATATATGTATGCTTAACCCATGGAAACTCACCAACTTTTAAAGTTGACCTTTTATTTTTTAACATGTTTCAGGAAATGCACAAGGTTGATGATTATCTTTTGAAGCATGCTTACACCTAGGATTTGGACCTAGGAAAAATAAATAAAAAACTTGAGACTTGAAAGTTGAACTTTGTTTATTTTTGTTTGTTGAGACATTTGGTTGTAATGTTTATTTCAACTTATGAATTTTTATATTTAGAATTTATGGTAGTGTTATGTGGCTGTGAACAATCTTAACCCTCACATCTCGACGTTTCCGCCGTTAAGGTTGGGGTGTGACACAACAGCAGGCTGCTGAACAAAGACAACCTACTCGTTTAATTATTTTGCAGGATGGTACTTGTGACTAGAGCTTATATGAGAAAGAAGTTTTGCCTGAAAATCAAGCATTAATGGCCAACATGGAGAACAAAGTTCCACCAATGTCTGCGGAGGTAAGAGAAAGATTATGTTCTCAAACTTGTATAGATGAGGTAGAAAGATATAGATCACATGCTCAACAGCTGGCTGATAAAGTAAAGGAAACTTTACTTTTAAATGAATCTCATGTACGAGAACATAAAATTTATCAAGTCAAAATAAATTCGTTACAAAAGGACTTGGATAAACTTGTGTCTGAAAATTATAACTTAAAAGTACAAGTTGAGCATTTGACTACATCGTTAACTAAATCCATGTCGGATCATGCATCTACGGAGGTGAAGCTGCAAAAATTCCAACTGTCAGCACAACAGTATGAGAAGTTGTTAAACTCTCATATTGAAGCTAAAGAAAAAACTGGACTGGGATTTCATGCAGTTCCACCACCAATAAATGATAATTATACCTCTCTGCCAGAATCCATGACAAATGGTTTATTGAATCATTTTGTGTCTAGTAACATGTCTGAGTCTGAATATAAGTCAAATAACAATTTAACTAATGACACTAATAATTCTGAATCATCATACTCAAAACTTTCAAAACAAAACACATCAGAATTGGATCATGACAACTGTGATGATCTAGATGATAATGATGAAACTGAACATAAAAGTTTGTATAAGGGAGAAACAGATGTGAAAGAATACTCAATTCCAAAGGTTTTAACTGAATATAAATTACCCTATCCACCTAAACAAAGAAACCTCCTAAAAACACTCCAAAGAAGAGTAAAACAATTAAATGAGGGTGTACATGCACAAATCAAGCAAATAAAAAAGAAGCTAGTAATAGAAACCTCAGAAAACCATGTGAACTCAGCAAATCATCCACGGAAAAGATCATTAAAAGCAACAGGAATCATATTGAATAGACAACAATCTGATAAACTCAAAACTAAGCACAAGAAAATTCAGAGTAAACAAGAACAATATGACAATCTGCCAGGAAGCGGTAAGAATTCATCATCATCAACCATAAAAAGAGATACTAAGCTGCATAAAGCCAGTAGAAATAAACAGTCTAAGTATAAAGCTGTATCTGACAGTGAAGTTGAAGACATGTACTGCAAATGGTGTGACATGCACAATCACAGTACAAAAGACTGCTACTTCAGCAGTTACTGTTCAATATGCAACATGAACAATCACATGACTAGTGGTTGTTACTTTAACAACTATTGTGCAATATGAAACAAAAACAATCACTCCACATAGGAGTGTTTCTTCAATAAGAAAAACAAAACAAAGATTATAAGGAAAAAGAAAGCAGATACCTCTGAGTCAACTTCACAGTTATCAGATGAAGACCAACTTTGAGGAAAACAACTGAAACAAAAAGAAAAACAAAGGGTTATTAATGAAACAGACACAATGTTGCCAATAAACAAAAAGAAGGAAGAACAGCAAGTTCAAAGAAAGACTCCACACAAAAAGGTAGCACTTAATGATGAGGATGACTTCTTTGATCATTTTGACAAAGGGAATCATGTACCTCAGTTTAGATCAAAGAATTCAAAAACATTCTCTGGACAATCCTCATCATCTACAACAAAAAGGAAGTCTAAAAAGAAAGAAAACACTGACAAAGTCAGCACAAATCAAGATGAAACAACCTCATCATTATCCCCAAAGTCACCCAAATACAAAGCAAAACACAATGAACAAATAGATAACAAATCCAACATAGAAAAATCAAGACTCTTACATGAGAAAGTTTCTGTTTTAGATAATAATAACAAGCCCAAGACCATAAAGGCTTGGGCTCCTAAGTCTAACTGAGCTCATTTTGTTTTGCAGGAACATCCAAGGAGGGCTGACAACAAGTGGTATGTTGACAGTGGCTGTTCCAGACACATGACAGGAAACTACACTCTCCTGCAGGACTTTGCTCATAAGACTGCAACATATGTAGCATTTGGTGGGGATAAGAAGGGAGGTAAAATCACTGGGGAAGGGAGTGTAACAAATGGAGTTCTAAAATTTGAGAAAGTCAACTTTTGTGAAAACTTGCAATTTAATTTACTAAGTGTCTCTCAAATATGTGATCAAAATTACACAACTTTCTTTGACAATTCTAACTGTTAGATCCTTAAGTCAGGATTCAAAATTCCAGAAGACTGCATTCTTCTTAAAGCACCAAGAAAAGGTAACACATATGTGTTGGACATGAACAACACATCTTTAACAACAAAGGAAACGTGTCTGATATCTAAATCTTCAGAAGATGAGTCACACTTGTGGCACAGAAGAATGGCACACACCAACATAAAGAACATGAATAAATAGGTGAAAAATGACTTAGTCATTGGTATGTCGAAAAAGGAGTTTTATTGTTCTAATCACTGCTTATCATGTTACAAAGGAAAACAACATAAAGTCTCTCATAAAATAAAAACAATCAACTCAAACACAACACCGCTCAAGTTACTGCACATGGACCTATTTGGCCCAACTAATGTGTTAAGCATTGGAAAAAGACAGTATGTTTGGTGATTGTTGATGATTTCACAAGATTTACATGGGTAGTTTTCTTGAGGAATAAAAGTGAAACATCAGAAATTATCATGGAGTTTATCACTAAAATAGAGAACCAACTTGATTTAAGAATCAAGATATTAAGAAGTGATAATGGAACTGAATTTGTTAACTATGTCTTAGACTCTTTTTGCAGGGAAAAAGGTATAACCAGACAGTTCAGTGCACCTAGAACTCCGCAACAGAATGGAGTTGCTGAGAGAAGAAACAGAATGTTAATTGAATCAGCTAGAACAATGCTAGCCGATTCATAGTTGCCAATAACATTCTGGGCAGAAGCTGTGAACACTGCTTGCACAGTTCAAAATAGAACCTTAATAGTGAAAGAACACAACAAAACACCCTATGAACAGTTATTTAAAAGAAAACCTTTTATAGGATATCTTAAAGCTTTTGGGTGTCATGTATCTGTTTTAAACACAAAAGAACAATTAGGAAAATTTTCTGAAAAAGCCTATGATGGTTTCTTTGTTGGTTATTCATCAACTTCTAAATCATATAGAGTATACATTCCACATGATAACATAGTGGAAGAAACCCCTAATGTATCTTTTGATGAATCCTTATTTACTCAATCAGTAAAAGGCTCATCATGGTTATTTGATATAGATGCTTTAACTAACTCATTTAATTCTGGTTATCTTAATGTGAGAGATGCTACGGATGCATGCTACCCCTATGTTCCTCCAAACATGGGTGTACCATTAACAACTGATCCACCTAGAGTACCATCTCAAGAGAAAATCAGTGAGCATGACCCTAGTACATCAGCACAAACAAGTAGTGATGATACCGCCTTGCTACCATCTACATCTGCAGAAATACCATCTACGTCCGTAGATGTGTCACCTTCCGCAGATGATACACAGAAAGGTTCCCAAAATCAGAATGTGTTTACAAACATCCCAACACCATTGTCACATACAGATATACCCATACCAGAGCCTACAACTGAACTTGTACCTCCTACGGACAGCATGCCCACACCCACGGAAGACATTCCTCGACCTACGGAACCACAGTTGGCTGTACCAGATGAGTTGGATTATTTCACTAACTCACCATCTCAACAAACTCCATCCCAACAAATAAACATCAGCAATCTGGAGTCATCTATCCAAGTTAATGATGTCCCAACTATTAGAACTCACAAGTATCACCCAATTGATAACATGATAGGCGACCTGAACAGCTAAACAACAAGAAAACAAGGGGCAGCAAACATTTGTTTGTACTCTTGTTTTCTGTCTCAAGTAGTTCCACGAAGCATCACCGAGGCATTGAAGGACAATAGCTGGATTGAAGCAATGCAAGAAGAGTTGCAACAGTTCAGAAAACAAAAGGTGTGGAATATGGTTGATCTCCCTGAAGGCCAATATCCCATTGGCACCAGATGCTTATTCAAGAATAAGTTGGATGACAGAGGAATCATTATCAGAAACAAGTCAAGGTTGATAGCACAAGGATACACACAAGAGGAAGAAATAGACTATGAGGAAGTCTTTGCCCCCGTAGCAAGAATTGAAGCAATCAGAGTTTTCTTAGCCTATGCCTCATTCAAGAGTTTCATAGTCTATCAAATGGATGTTAAGTGTGCTTTCCTATATGGAAAGATTGATGAAGAAGTGTATGTCTCTCAACCACCAGGCTTTGAGGATCCTGACTATCCTCATAGAGTATATAAACTTGACAAAGCCTTATATGGCCTACATTAAGCGCCAAGAAAGTGGTATGAGACATTATCCAAGTTTCTGCTGAAACATGGATATAAAAGAAGAACAATTGATCAAATTCTTTTCTTAAAACATGAGCATCAAGATCTCTTAGTAGTTCAAATATACGTTGATGATATTATATTTGGATCAACTAACAAGAGACTATATGAATAGTTTGAGTCACTAATGCAATCTAAATTCCAAATGAGTTTAATGGGAGAACTGACATTCTTCCTGGGATTACAAGTTCATCAGAAACCAGATGGCATATTCATTAACCAGGAGAAGTATGTACTTCAAACACTGAAGAAATACAATTTGACCGATTATTCCTCATGCAAAACACCAACCTCTACCATAGACAAAATTACACCAGATCCAGTAGGGAAGTCTATTGACCATAGATTATACAGATCTATGATAGGTTCATTAATGTACTTAACTGCTAGTAGACCCCTGATATAATGTTTGCTGTCTGTGTGTGCTAGGTACCAAGCAGATCCAAAAGAGTCACATCTAAATGCTGTTAAAAGTATATTTCGATACCTCAAAGGAAAACCTGCACTCAGATTATGGTATCCTAAAAAAGGAGACTTCAAATTGTATTCATACTCAGACAATGACTATGGAGGTTGCAACAATAACAGGAAATCCACTACTGGTGGATGTCAATTCGTAGGACCAAGACTTGTGTCATGGCAGTGCAAAAAGCAGACCAATGTATCAGTATCAACAGCTGAAGCTGAGTACATAGCTGCTTCAGCAGGTTGCTCTTAGGTTTTATGGTTACAAAACCAATTACTTGATTATGGGTACAATTTTCTTCACACTCCCATACATATAGACAACTCAGCTGCTATGTTTATAACTGCTAATCCAGTCCAACATAGTAAAACAAAACATATAGAAATTAAATATCATTTTCTGAGAGACTGTTCAGAAAAGGGATTTATTAAGTTGGTCAAAGTAGACACAATAAATCAGCTTGCTGATTTATTAACTAAGGCCTTTGACTCTGTAAGATTTAATTTCTTAATAGAATTATTAGGAATGAAGAACTTAGAATAAATCCAACATCTAAACAACAGACATAGGAGCCCGCCAATTATTCTCATATAAATATCACAACTCCTGTGTAAGGGATCAGATAATCTACGGAAATGATATTATGCTATAACTGCCATATGCCCTACTTTCACTTTAACTAGTATCTACTGAACAGATGTGTTGGATATATAAATAGGTTTAGCTTGAGTGAAAGATAAGGTCTGTCATGCCTAACCTAACATTCAGATAACTTAGTTAGTCAAGTCATTGTAAGGAGACATAAGTTACTCTACTACGGAAGTGCACAACTCATTACACATGCACATGTACTATGTTGTAACACCTAATAACCTCTATCTTTGCGCATCTTGACTCTTTGCTTTGTGTAAGCAAAGACCTGAGTCAATGGACACCTCTATTTTACGTAAGTAAAGACCTGGTGTCCTGATGCTAATCACAAATGTTCCTACTGTAACTGCTCTAAAAAAGAATCCAAAAAAAAGGATCAAGTATATCATACTAAAAGAGCTATATATATATCAGCATTAATAAGATTTCAAAGAAATCTGAAGATAGAGCTTATAATCTATAGAACATGGGTTAAGTGTGCTAAAGTGATGAATTAAGCACCTTCTGGAAGGGACACACTTTAATGCCACCTTATATGATGCATCCATATGAGTTGCTCTTAAATTCTCACCAAAACATGATAATTAGCATGACATACTAGACATATACTCTTGTTTGAATTTGTGCGGATAACAGTATTTGCAATCTGCACTAGCTCAGTAGCTAGTTGATTTTACCATACAAATGAAGGGGTGTGGCAGATCAGTAGTATGATCCTTCAGGTTATCCAATCCTTGCCTATGCATAAAATTGCCCTTTCTATGATAATTAGTTAATCATAATGACTATGAATTCATAGCCTTCTCATAAATTTTTTTGATAAATTCATGATTCATCACAAATTTAGGGTGAGTGATCAATTCAAGAAACCAAACTATTTATTCTGAGTTGAAGCTAAAGAAAATTGGAATCTGAGCACTAACTTGGTTGTAGGTTGTTGGATAAGTGATACATGCATCTGCTGATGCCAAAATTGCCATGAACCAAGTCACAAGGTCCAACAGAAACATAAATTTTGTCTGATTCATTCGAGGTTAAACTTTCTTTGCGGAAGACAAAACTTGGTCTTCCGTAGATAAAAAGCAGAAATTTAGTCTTTCGTAGATGAAATACAGAAGAAACATCCCTGTGAACTGCTTAGATATTAATTGCACTATTACTGCTTTATTAATTAGTTGAGTAATAATTACATAGTTAATTAATAATGTAAATATCCTCGGTTGAGTAGAAAGTGTAAGCGGGTCACACATATTAGACACCTTGTTCGAAAAAGTGCAACTGGGTCCCACATGGTTGACAGGCTGTCCGATAAGGTATATAAGCACAGTTTGGCTGTCCGCATTCTTATTCATTTAAATTCACCCAAATATCCTTCAACCAAAAATTACCGAAACCTAGAAATCCCTTGACTCGTAATCATCCTCAGGATCTTTAACTACTTCATCATGACTAATCGATTCTCTCGGGACCACAATGTATGTGCATTCCTAGACCCTTGGGTAGAAGATGAATGCAGACCCATCATTCACTACCTAAGAAGGTCTCGACTCTTCTATGCATTCTCCGCAGATCCAGTCATTTATCTCTCTCACATGACGGACTTCAGGAACACAGCCAGAATTGAAGAAGGCGATGGAGGACAGACCATTATAGCCACGGTAGGGAATTTACCCCTTTGGGTGAATGAAGAGACAATTCGGAGTGCATTGGAACTGGGGGAGGAGGAAGAAGGGCATCTGGATGTATTCAACCATGAATACATCCAGAAAGTTTTCGGGTTGATGGGATATGATGGAGATTACCAACATGGAGAAATCAAGAAGGGCAGACTGTGCAAACCCTATCGATTTTTGTGCCACACCTATCTGAAGTGTGTATCCAACCGAAAGTCTGGTTTGGATAGGTTCTCACGGCATATATCTTCAGGAATCATAGGAATATTCGAGGGCAGAAAGTACAATTATGCCAAATACATAATGAACTGCCTCTGCGACCACATAAGAGTACAAAAGGAGAACAAAATGTTCATGTTCCCGAGGTTCATTCAGCTGATGATCGAAGAGCAAATGCCCGAAGTGGAGAAGGAAGGGGACGTAGGAGTGCAAAGCCACCTCAATAAGTCCATCTTGAACAAACTAAAGGGACAGTATGAGGGAGGTGGAGTGGATCTGTTCCCTCATGTTCTGGATGAGGAAGAAGACATCCTTGAAGAATTGAGATAGGTAGAGGAACAGGAAAGTTCAAGCTCATCAGCCCCTTCTGCTTCTAACTCCCAACCTCAAACACCATAGCATACCTCACCCAAATCACCCCAACAAGTGTCATAGTCACCATCATCACCCATCCACTTGACCACTTTAAGTGAATCCAGCTCATCTGCCAAACCAGCTTCCTCAGCTAAAACTGAGGGCACTGAACCTGTCACACTCTCACCCACACTCACTGATCCACTCAACTCTCCCACTCAAACAGAACCACTCAAATCACCCACTGCAACTGAACCGATTACCTCCCCAACACCTACCGAACCAATCATCTCACCTACCCCCACTTAACCCATTGACAGCCCAACACCAACTGAGGAAATCAACCTAAATGAGGATGCTTATGAGGTTGTCAATGATGAAGATACAGAAGAGATTTGTATGGAAACTGAAGAAGAGAATGTGGTTGAAGGAGAAGTACAACAAGAGGGTGAATATGTTGAAATAACTACTTATGATGAGAATGATCTGAGAGAGGATGAGATCAATGTTAGTAAGCAATATTTGGTGGCTGAGTACAACAAATTGGTGGTTAAAGGAAGCAAGAAGCTAGCAAAATTAAGGAGATTGAAGAAAGAGTTGAATGAGAAAGAGGCACTTCTGGATGATAAAGATGACACAATCAGTAGCCTGCAAGGTAGACTGAGAAGATTAAGAGAAGATGCAGTGATAAACAATGAAGTGATTGATGCATTGCTTGACTTGGTGAATGAACAATCAGCAATGCTACAGTCAAAAGATAATGAAGTAGAGAGGTTGAGAAAGATGGTTTCTGAAGCTGAACAGAGCAAAGGTGATACAACTGTAATCACCTACAGTAGAAAGAGAAAATATTTTAGGAAAGTTGCTGGTGCTCTGGGTGAATCATCAAAGAAATCCAAACTGGATTCTCCAGAGCAAGCAGCCACAGTTGAAGAAGCAGATGAAGAAAGTGATGATGAATGGGAGGAGTTAACAAAGGAGGACCCTGAGAAGAAGAAAAATGAAGGAAAAGAAGCAGCAGAAGAACAGCTCTTGACAACCGAAGACATACTAGAAGAGAGGCCCCAATCTACCTTTTTTATGGAACTGATCAATAATAGGTTTCCATATGACATGGTAGAAAGGATGAACATGTCAGAGTTGGTTCAAACTGTCAAAGAATTTGATGCTGCAAGACTGATGCTCCTAGTCTGTACTTATGAGACCTTCATCATATACAAGAATATGGAGAGAATTAGAAAGGACTTGGGGCACTATGACATAGCAAAGCTAACAAGATACAACATGACCTGCTGGTTGCAGAGTCACAACCTCAAGTCCTATGAGCTTAAAAGCAGATCAATTAGAGAACTCAGGGCAATGATGGAACATGTTATGAAGACTGAACTGGAAACATGAGTCAGATTTAGAACTGGAGCCTCCAACCCTGCATATCAAAAGCAACAATCATAAATTTCTACTGAACCTACTGTGGTTCAAGCAACAGACATGCACAAGGATAAAGAAAAATTGATTAGAGTGCCAAGGGAGCTCGCTCCTCACAAGATTTGGCCTCTAAGAACTGCTGTGAGGGAGATTACTGAACAGAAATGTACATTAATACAATTCTTTGATCTCATCACAGAACCTGAATAAACACAAGAGAATCAAATCATTGGATAGAAATATGATGGTGAATGGGATTGTGCACTGGTTAAAAGGGCATCTGGCATGGTGCAATACTTTCCACCAGTAGAACATTTACTAGCACTGCCAGATGTAGACCTGTATACATTGAGAACCATTTCCATCACCAATTACCCCATAAGTATAAGAGGAAGAGACTTCTCCGGACTTGTGACCAAACTGAGTCACAAGTTCAAAGGAGATGTTCTCAGGGAAGCCAGAATTATGGATGCAGAGCACCTGAAGAGAAAGCAAAGAAAGTCTTAGCCTAAATCTCAACTGGTTGATGAAGAATTCTTGAAGAGAGTTGGAGTTGAAGACCCAACTAATGCATCAGTAAAAGTGATAGAAGGAAATCAGTTTTCTTGCCCAATCACAGAATGGGGGTATGTTGAGAAAACTAAGGAATTGGTGCTACAGAGGAATGATCCACAGAAAAAGGGCCAAAGCATCAGATTATTTGATCCTGTGGAAATCAAACTTCTGCACCCAAGCTACACTTTATATCTGTATAATAAATTTTTCCCAAGGCTGCAAGATCAACAATCCTAGAATGACCTGTGCTTGTATGTACATCTCATCCAAGTCATTGACAAACTGCATGCCAAGGCACATAAAAGAAGAAGATATGAAGCTGGTCAGTTGATGGAATCAGAAATCAAACCTATAACAGAGCTAAGAATTTCAGATCAGGATGAATTGGAAGTGGTGTCCAATAATAGTGTTGTTGCAACACTCACCACAGAAGAGGATGTCATTGGTCTGAAATACAAGACACTGAAGAGAATAAACAGAATGCCAATTTAGATCAAGTATGAGGATCAGCAGACGGCCGTAGATTACTTTAAGTCTAGGATTTTGTCTAGAATACAAGAGCTCAGTGTCTTAAACCAATGATTACTAGAGTCTAAACCTAAGGGGGAGTACTGTTAGGGATAGAACTCTATGTATAGGTTTAGATGATAAATCACTCTATGTAATCATAATTGTAATCATCAGTTTTAATGAAATACAATGAATATATTTGTTTATGATTATGTTTATTTAATAATTCATTGTATGATTAACTAACATTACAAGTTCTAATATATGTTATTGTTATATGTATTGGAACAACTGCGGATGAGTAAATTGTTCTTCCGTAGATGTTCTTAGGAACATAACTGAAGTGTACATCCGTGGATTTCCTGCGGAAGAACAACTTCAGCTGAACAAGAACAGACCAAGTGAAGCTACTGGAGGAGGAATTGCTGCGAAAGACAGTAACTCCTACAGAAGCATAAGTTACTATGGAAGCACAAGTTGCTGTGAAGCATAAGTTGCTGCAGAAGCATGAACTGGATAGCTGCTACGGAAGACTAGTTTCCTACGAAAGAGTATTTTCCTACGGAAGACTAAAATCAACACTTGTATTACACATCATCAAGTGGTCAATCCAAAGTCAACAAGTCAACGTGGCAAAGCAACAACAACATTAATGAAGATTGAAGACGTATGATTCAAGTGAATATTCCACGTCACTTCAACAATCTTATCTTTATTAGAATCATTGTAAAATACGAACTCCCATGCCAATAAATGTGGCTGAGGATTCGGAAAAATATAGTTAGCTTAATTTTAGCGATAAGTTAGCAATAGATCAGAATAGAATAGAATCTCTATATATAACATGAGATCAACAACATTTATAAATAGAACAGAAGCCAATTTCTGGAAACACAAAAAGCAATATAGAGCAATATAGAGCATTACAGCAATATATTGATTATTAGCAAGCATCATCGGAGCAAGAGCATTATCATATCAGTAATTTATTTGCGTAATTATTCTTTTCATGTGTTTTGTTTGGTTAATCGTTAAATCAGCAAGTATTGATAATTCCACGATCAATACTTGTATAAATCAAGTTTGATAATTCCTGATCGATCCTTGGATTAACAGACTGTTAACTTCTTTGACTCATAGCTGTGTCGTTGTTATGGTCAGTTCATGACCATTCACTTGTTCCGTCAGGGCCACCACTCCATTTTCCAAGGTGTTGTGAATCCTGGCTAATTCTTTTAGTTGTTCATTGTTTGCCACGATCTCCTGCATAGCTCGCCGTAGTTAGGTACAGGGGTAATACGCCCAGTCATGAGTCAGAGAGTGGAGAGGTAAAGTAAACGGTTGATCATAATCAAACTCATCAAATTCTAAACCAACTCTTATCCAGTTGATCTGGTGGGATGACGAAGACGGGGAATTAGGATGAACATTCCTTTTTCCCAACGATTTAGAAGGTGCAGAAGACGAAGCTGTTCCTATAGTCAGACGTTGATGGGAATAAGCAAATGTAATGAAATCCAATAGTGTCTACATGTGTGCAAGTAAGGAAACATACTAGAGCCTAAAATGCAATGCAAATGAAATGTAAATTTTAGTTTGCTATAACTATTGACTATGATACCAATCAGTCACACCCTCAATTTTCACAAACCGGATTTTACCGCCAGGCACATGACATACCAGGATCTCTGCCGTTAGTTACCCCAAATGACAAAGTTATTATGAAAACATGTCATTAAAGTCCATTAAGTAAAAATAAACATAATTCAAACCAAGTTTCAAATAAAATATTATGGAAGTTAAATTAAGTAATGATTTATAAAATTGAACTTCGCTAAACACGCACAACTAAATTTATTATAATTGTAACCAATGTGAAAAGATCATTAATGCATGAACCAGATGATATGTTCCTAGATGTATACACCTTTAAGAACCTGAGAGGAACATGCTAAAGTGTCAACACAAAGTTGTTGAGTTCACAGGTTTAAATAAACAATAATGAATCAGAAAAACAAATCTGGTAAGCAAAGTATATCAAGTAGGTAGCTAGTCTATATAATTACTTAGTTTATGAAGTTCACAAACATAGTTGGCAATTATAAGTATGCCTCGGTTGTGGTTACCGGACCACAACAATAGAAATTAGGTCGATTAAACACCCATTTGACATCCGGTCATGCTAGCGCGACTAACCCGAGTGGGGTTTGTCAAACCTAGTAGATCTACTAAGAATTAACTTGTAAAATACCTAAATTACCGGTTTGAAAGTGAGGACTTTCAAATGATACAATACTAGTAAACAGGTGATTATACAGTAATACTAATCTAAGTGAAAGAACATTTGAAAAAATGTTTCTCTTCCCTAAAATAATACAAGAAAAGTAGGGTTTTAAACTCACCTTAGATAGCACAACAACAAGTAAATGCAGGTACAAGTGGTTAGATTTTTGAATAACCTGAATTTACATTTAATGTCTAATTATTATTACATATCAATATTTGAACTTACAGTTTCACGTACATGACTTGGTTACAATGCAATCCATCGATTCTCCCCCATTTGCATGCAAGCACAATCAAACATCATTTTATCTGAAATGCATAAAACCCAATTATCCTTGCTAATACTTGATCATGTATAAAGCTACTCTTCATATTTTAATTATATGACTTTATGTAATAACACCCATACATTTAATAACACATAACCCACACATTTTAATGCATAATGATCCATATATAACACACTTATGGTAATTTATATACATATGAATTCGTACACCCATATTATATAATATATATTATACACGCACACACTATATACTATATATTATGCACACACATATTATACAATATATATTATACACACACACACTATATACTATATATTATGCACACACATTATATAATATATATTATACACGCACACACTATATACTATATATTATGCACACACACATTATATAATATATATTATGCACACACATTTATTGTATATATTATATAGAACTCACACCACATACATATGCACACACATGATCACATATTTTAGGTCATCACCCCAAACTGAACGTCAAACACACCATCCTCCTTCACATGTACACATGCACATGAACAATCATAACACACAGACACACATACATGCATAACACTTGACACACACAAGCCTAAAGGAAACCTTAATCGGGTTACCCCGATGCACTCTAACCCTAACCACACAAGAACTAGTTGAACACCTATACTACCTACACACACCACAACCCCAATGACCCACACAATCATAGTCACATAGATCGCGCACACAAAACCCGAACAAATGACAACATCGAAGGAAACTCACCCACCCGAACACTCCAGCCCAAAAGAACACAACACCCAAACTAAATCGAGGGCTAACAACCACCCACCCTCAAACACATACTTCACATGCATAACCAACATGGACACGAGACTGTGCAACATACATCATGAAACCATTTACCACCACCCACGACCAAACATATGTATGCATGAACATGAACCTCATGTTTCCACACCAACAAACACACACACACACGACCCAATAGCATCAAAATAAAAACCCTAGAATACAAGCACTATGATAACACCTAGCATTCACAAAACCAAAACATATTAACCAGATGCAAGAACCGAAACCATAACAATCATAAGAAGGAAAATAACAACAACACACCAACCTTATTACACAAGAGAGAGAGAGAGAACAACGAGTGAAAGAGAATCCTAAGAGTTAGAGATCGTGATGATGGAGACGATAAAGGGGATTATCAAGAGAGAGAAGGATGTGACAGCTAGAGTTTTCAGTGATAGGGAGGTGTAGGTATAAGGATCAACACTTATCAATCAGATCGATCTCATGACAAGAACACGGAATATAATTATCGTGGTAAGAAGATTGAATAAGAAATGAAATGAACAAAAGTATAAATAAACTTCAATTAGTATTGCTCTCTGATTTGAAAGATTACAAATACATGCGAAACCAGGAAAATGAAAAAAGCTCACTAAATTACATCAACTAACACCTATTTATACTAAACTAAGAAGTTATCACGTAGTTCTCATGCGACTCTCAAGTTCTCGCATGGTAACTTTTGGTTCTCATGTGACTTGATCTTTATCATCTTAATTTGATTTTCTGATCCTCTAGGTTCAATCCTTATAATCTTCCCCTAGGCTCTATGAATCAATGCATTTAGAAGACCACATCTGCAATCTTGTAACTGCCCCCATAAGCCTACATCTTGTTGTTCAGGGCCTTTGTAATCAACCAACCGAACTATGCCACCAAAAAGTGAACAGATTCATCAGCTGCAATTGGACAAGCCCGTAACCTCATCAAATCATCCCTTCCAAACTTAAGCAGACCTACAGGGTCGATGATATGGTAATCTTTATCCATACAGTATATCAATGCGTGTCCCGTCTCCTTCTCATAACTCCACCACATAAGCTTAGACAAGCTTGTAAGGTTATATTTGAAAGGCTAATGCAACCAAAGAGACAAAAGCAACCAAAGAGACAAAAGCAACCAAGGAGCTTCCAACTTGCATGCACATTATGCAGAGTAGAAGTTACTTTGGAAGTTTTACACTTCTCATAGCAATTTATTCCAAGTGTAAACTCTTCCAAAGCTAAAGACCAAATCTTTCAAAACCAAAGATGAAGTCTTCCGAAGCTTCAAATACAAAGTCTTTTGGAGCCAATGAAGTGAAGATTGATTTTTTCCGAAGACAGAGAGGACATGCTTTCTCTGATCTACTTTTACATAAAGCTGACCAACTTTCTGCCGCAACTCTGAAGACTCACCAACTTGCATGAGTTGGTGAAAAGGTCTATGCTTTTGTAACTGTAAATTATGGTTTAGAGTTTATAACTTTCTACTTTGTACCTTTTATCCTTTTTGTAATATATTAAGATATGAGCTATGGCATGTCATAGTCATTAGTCAAAAGGCAATCTACCTTTTGACTTTACATTGATCTTGTTGTCTAGATTAGTGTTTCCAGCTGGCCTTCGAAGTATGGCCGGCTGTAGGATGTAGTATAAAGTATCTCAGGTTCTTGTATTTCTTTTATGCTTTGTAACACTTGTAAAAGAACTTGAGAGCAATATACAAAATTCTTGAAAACCATACTTATCTTCTTATTGTTCTTAGTTCTATCTCATTATTTACTTGTGTTCTTAGTATCATTCATATAAACCCAATTCCCTATTTGATCTGTTAATTGTTATAACACTCACCTCATTGTGAGACTGATTGTACTATCTCATTATTTACTTGTGTTCTTAGTATCATTCATATAAACCCAATTCCCTATTTGATCTGTTAATTGTTCTAACACTCACCTCATTGTGAGACTGATTGTACTGACCATCCCTTAACGGATCCTGCAATTGTTATCAGAGCCTTTTTTGGCTCTTGATTGTAAGATCTCACCATTTTAAATCCCTTTAGTTTCACAAAACACTTAACAACTCAAATGGTAGCTATCGCAAAGGCTGATATGGAAACCGGTACCATGACAAAGTCTCCACTGCTTACTCCTGATGATTTGATACTTGGTGCCAAAGAATGGAAGGCTTCAACAAGTCTCAAGACTCCAGGATGTGGGGATTTGTTGTCTCTGGACCTCATGTACCATCCACCTCTTCAGCTATGCTGGTGGTGGTATGATACCAAAGGAAGATGCTGACTATTCTAAAGAAGACTAGAAAAAGATAGATATACCTCAAAAAGCCATGACTGCTCTCCAAACTGCTCTTACAAACTCCATCTACAAAGGCTTTAAGAAATGCGAGACTGCTAAGCAACTATGGGATGCACTAAAGCTTATGTATGAGGGGTCCACTAAGGCAAAAGAAAACAAGAAGGACCTCTTGAAGCAGCAGTTTGAGAACTTTACCTTCAAAATAGGCGAAACCATCACTGAACAATACTTCAAGTATATTGAGATTGTGGACACTCTAATGGATGTTGGAGTAACTCTTGAGAACAGGGATATTATGAGGAAGTTCATGTCCTCTCTTTCCAGACAATGGACACACTATTGTGTGGTCATCAAAAGGACTGAGAACCTCAAGACCCTTACTCTCACTGAGTTATATGGTATCCTCAGTGGCTACCAAATGGAGATGAACATGCAAAATCCATCTGTTAACTCCAACAATCATCAAAGTTCAGCCCTGCATGTGGCTGAAAGGGATTGTAGAGAACCACAGCATCATCTCATCTGCTACCCTGACAACTCATAAAAGGTTTCTTTCATCACCTTCCCGAAGACACCAAGAGAGAGCTATATCCAAGGAAGCCCATTCCAAAAGACAAGCTCTTTACAAGCCTTTGCATCTAGTGATGAAAGCACAAGCAACTTTCTCTTTACCCTTAAAGACCTGGACTGTATCCATCCAGATGATCTAGAGTACATGGTAATAGTCCAGTAGATGGCTCTTCTCACTCACATAGCCAAGAGGTTTTACAAGAGGATAGGGAGGAAGTTTCCTAGCAATGCAACTAGTGGAAAGTTTGGGCTGGACAAAAGCAAAGTAAAGTGTTATAAGTGTAACCAAATGGGACACTTTGCTAGAGAGTGCAAGGCATCAAAGACAAATGGTGGCCAAGCACAAACCAGACCAAACTACACTAATAGAGCTCCCTAGAACTAGAAGCCCAAGCAGCAAGCTGCAATTGTTGTTGAAGAAGGAGGCTTTGATTGGAGCTTTCAGGTTGAGGATGCATCTCCAAACCAAGGACTTATGGCAGATCATGAAGAAGCCAAGGTATTGGAACATCTTTGTACACCTGAATGTATTGCTAAAGTTAACAGATATAGGTCCTACAACTTAGAGATGAGGTCTGATCTTGAGTCCTTAAACATTTTAAAAGCTGATTTCAAAAGAGCTAAAAATGATTACAAACTTAAAATAGAAGATCTAGAGAAAACTATTTTAACTCTTAAGCATGAACATACCAACTATAGGACTCAGATAAAAGATCTCATCACTAAGTTAACTGAATGCCAGGTTGAGCTTATGATCAACAAAGCAAAGGATGAAAAATGTGTTCTTGAAGAAGAGACCTTCAAGAACATGATATCCTTATGTCTGCATGCAAAAGTTTGTTATCAGAATAAGCAGGGACTAGAAGACAACATAAATGATGTCACAAACTCATTGGATCAAGTCACTCTTGATAAGTGTGCTGATGTGGTGGGTGATACTCCATTTCCAGATCTAAATTTCTTGAATTTCAATCTTTCCAATCAACTTGTTGTGATCCCTCAACTCAGGATCCACAAGTCACACCCCATCACAAATATCATTGGAAATGTTGATACAAGGGTGAGAACAAGAGGACAAATTCATGAAAAAAATGTTTTTCTATACTCTTGTTTCTTGTCCCAGATAGAGACAAAGAAAGTTGATGAAGCTTTAAAGGATAAAAGTTGGGTTGAAGCAATACAAGAGGAGCTGCTTCAATTCAAAAGACAAAATTTTTGGAACCTATGTGCTCTTCCTCAAGGGAAGACTACCATAGGAACTAAGTGGGTTTTTAGAAACAAGAAGGATGATAGAGGACTTGTCATCAAGAACAAGGCCAGACTAGTTGTTCAAGGATACACACAAGAAGAGGGAATTGACTACATAGATCTCTTTACTCCTATAGCAAGACTTGAAGCTATTAGAATATTCCTAGCTTTTGCTGTATCCAAGGATTTCAAGGTCTACCAACTTGATATCAAGTGTGCTTTTCTATATGGGGTGATTGATGAAGAGGTGTATGTCAAACAACCACCTAGCTTTGCAGACTCAGATCATCCTGATTATGTCTGCAAGCTTGATAAAGCTCTTTATGGGCTGCACCAAGCTCCAAGAAAGTGGTATGAGACACTATCTTAGTATCTCTGTGAACATGGCTACAAAAGGGGTACTATAGATGGAACTCTTTTCACCAAAGGAACAGGGAATGACTTAATGCTTGTTCAAGTATATGTAGATGACATTATCTTCGGGTCAACTAATCCAAAGCATTGCAAAGACTTTTAGACGCTGATGAAGAATAGATTTGAAATGAGTGCTATAGGGGAACTCAATTTCTTTCTAGGAATTCAAGTGATGCAAGTTGAAAATGGCATCTTCATAAGTCAGTCAAAGTATGTATAAGACATCCTTACAAGATTCAACATGACTGATTGCAAGGTTACAAAGACTCCCAAAGCCAGAAACCACTCCCTTGGACCTGATCTTGAGGGGGAGTGTGTGGATGAACATCTCTACATGGCTATGATTGGGTCTCTTATGTACCTCACAGCCAGCAGGCCTGCTATCATATTTGCCACATGCATCTGTGCAAGATATCAAGCCAACCCCAAGATGTCACACCTGGTTGGTATCAAGAGAATTCTTAGATATCTCAAAGGTGCTCCTAAGCTTGGCCTTTGGTATCCAAAGAATTCTAACTTCAATTTGTACGCCTATACAGTTAGTGACTATGGTGGCTACAACATGATTGTAAAGTCTACATCTGGTGGATGTCAATTCTTTGGTGGAAGGATTGTCTCATGGCAATGCAAGAAACAATCCTGTGTGTCTGCATCAACTGCTAAAGCTAAATACATTGCTGCTGTAAGCTGTTGTGCTCAAGTGCTTTAGATTCAGAATTAGATGCTGGACTAAAGATTCAACTTCAAAGAGACTCCCATCCACATAGACAACAATAATGCTATCTCTATTACAGAGAATCCTGTCAGCACTCAAGGACAAAACACATCAACATCAGGTATCATTTGATTAGAGATAATTTTGAAAAAGGAGTAATCAAACTAGTCAAAGTTAACAAAAATGAATAATATGCTGATATGTTCACTAAAGCTTTTGATGAATAAAGATTCAAATATCTTGAATCAGCTATTGGGATGCTTAACTTTGAGTAGTTTTTTTGTTAAACTTAAATCAATTCTATTTCTAAAACCTGTGTGTCCTAAGTTGTTTATTTTATCATCTTCATAAACCTAGTTTCCTTTGGAAGAAAATTTTTCAAAAGATATTCCTTATATTTTTTAAAATTTTAAACATATTTTCTTTTGGAAGATATCAAGTTGTCTTCAAAAGAACCTTATGTATTTAAATCAAATAACTACTTATAAGACATTTACCTTCGGAAGAAATTCTGATATATCTTCCGAAGCATAAATATGCTTCTAAGTACTTACCTATATTTGAAAGACAATTTTCTTCCAAAAACAATTAAGTCTCGGAAGATTTATTCTCTTAAGAATAAAACTTCCAAGTCCTGATTTCTTCCAAAACCAAACATGTCTCGGAAGAAAAATTCTCTAAGTATTTTCCTTCCGAAGCAAAATTTTCACAAATCTTACGGATATCTCCCAAAGCCAAATTGGCTTCGGAAGCTTTTCTTAAAACTTCCGAAGACAAAAATACCTTCGGAAGATTTTCGACTTCCAAGAAAACTATCTTTTTGGGCACTTTTTAAAGGTGGGACCAACATTCAGATTTCAAAGTTTATCCTTTTGCATTAACTTTGTCTCAAATCCATTTCATATATATATATTCTCTCTCAACAGTTTCCCTCTTTCACTATCTTCTTCATCTAAAAATTCTCTAACCTAAATTAACCCACAAACCACCTTTGTTCTAATCTTCCTTCACAACAAAGCTACCTCAAAATGACCAACCTTCATCATAAAAAACAACTTGATTTCTCCATGCAACTTCACAAGCAACATAATCAAGATGCTCTGTTGAACATTGAGAAAGATCCTGGTTTCTCAGTGGTTTGTCGCTTTCTCACTCTATTGAACTACTTCACCTCCCTCACCATCGATCCTCCACTCTATGAGGATTCGCTGTTGGAATTCTGGAGGACCTGTCAAGAGGTCACCATGGATAGGGAGAAGGCACTATGTGACATCCGGTAATTTTCCGTTACCAAACTCCGTTAGTTTTCGTTAAGTCTTGCATACACGTGTCGGGAGCACACACTGGTTGTCGTTGAACGTTGGTGACTTAACAATAATCAGTAATGTTAAATTGATGATAATTAAGTTAACAATGTGATTATTAAGTTATGCTTATGTGATTTGAATGTTAACTGTAATGTTATCGCGTAACGTGAAAACGTGCATATTTATTCGTGTGTTTTGTGATAAATGGGAATTATGCATGATTGTTATTTGTGATTAATAATAATTGTGTTTAGTAGTTAAAAACTATTTAAAAACTATTCAAAAAGCTTAATTTTTATAAAATACAAATTATAAGGGTTAAAAGTGTAATTATGGATTATTTAATAAAATAAAAATCAAAAACCCAACCCTAAAGCCTCCCTCGGCCGCGACCAACCCTCCTCCCCCTCTCCCTTGCGAAAATCGATTGAGATCAAGCACAAACCTGCGATTTTGGACCGATTGCAAGGCATACATCGCACTAGAAGCATCCAATCTCGTTCCTTTTCGCGATTTAGAAGGTAAATTCGTGTCTCTTTCATGTGTTTTGTTCTAGCCGAAAGTTATTTGCGATTTGGATGAATGGGAGGCCGAAAGTTGTTTGATTGTTGATGTTAATGTGTTTGTTAGATAGATTACATGTTGATTAACGTTGATTATGCAAGAAAGTTTGGATTTTGGTTGTTTGTTCATAGGATTATCTTGGCCGTGAGTTTGAAGTGATGTTGGATCAAATTGGATGTTGAATGTTGGTTGTTTGATGTTGTAATGATGCTAGTTAGGTTGTATGCATGTTAGTTAACGTCGATTATACAAGAAAGCTATGATTTTGATGCATTGTTCATAGGTTACTAATAATAGTAACTTTATTTTGCATGAATTGATGATTGGATGATGTGTGAATGTTATGGATGTGTTTGTGATGATGATTAGATGCTAGATGGTTGATATGAATGTTAGGAATTCAAGAATGCATGTTGTAGTTCATACCTTACTAAAGATAGTAACTTTTGGGCATGAAAGTTGATGAATCATGATGATTAGGTGTTGTTGATCATGTTTAGATGTGTCATGGACTTGAATTGGTATATAATTGATGAATTCATGAATGTTGTGTGAGTTTGATGAATTTGGGATGAACTTTCCCAAAAGGGAAACTTTAATTGTGCAAATCCTTGAATTGGATGATTTGAGCATGTTTGGGATATTAGGATCATGCTAGTGTGTTCATGGATGGGTTCTAAGGTGACTAAATGTGTTGTTTATGTTGTATGAATGTTGATTTGGGTTGTTATCTGTTTTGGCCTGTTGTGATTTGCATGATTTGTATGATATCTAGTTATATGATGATCTAGGTAGTACATGTGGTGGTGATGTGCTATATGTAATCAAGTGGTATGTTGATCATGTATGATATGCTGTTGTGTTAGTTTAATGAATTATCACCTATAATGTCACCAACGGGTCCAACGGGTCAACTGGGTCAAATGTGTCTTGTATTCTTAAACCTTGAGTTCCTTGGTTTGTAGAGCACTTAGGGTTTCGTGTTGTTTTTGTGCACACGTACTTATGTACTCTTGTATTCTAGGTGACCTTTGAAGGTTGTCTTTCCTTCTTTCTTTCAAGTTAAGCTCTAAGTTAATTCTTGCGCGTATCAGGTGAGTTCTTGCCCCACTCATTTTACATAATCTCTTTTGGGGGAGATAGCATACTGTTGATCACAAACGCTTTTATATATGAGTGTGTATAATATTGATATAGTGCTGTTTACCATGGAAAGTCCTCACACTTTCGGATTGTTAATATTGAATAGCGGGGAAATTTTGGGTAGTACTACTGGGTCTGACGAGCCCCACCTGTGCGACTCGAGGTCAAACGGGTGCAATTTTGTCCTATCACATATTCGTCACGACCTGGTAAGTCGTGACGGGAGGCAACAAACGTATCACAGTCAGCTTCGATCGCGAAATCACTATGATTAATATTTTTATGTTAATAGACTAGCTATCTATTGCAATACACTACTTATGCTCTGAAAACTATTGATTGGTTTATATTTTAACGCAAACTCTTGAACTCACCAACCATGTGTTGACTTGTTTAGTATGCTATTCTCAGGTTAAGGTTGCCAGTTGCCTAGGAGCACGCACACCAGCATTGTTGAGTTGTCTACATTTGCATTGTTTACAAATTGGGATTATTTTCATTTTATACATTTGTGTTTGGGGCGCGTATGTTTTGCGCATTCTCTTTACATATTACTTGTTTTGGGTTTTTCTGTTTTAAAAACGCTTCCGCAGTATTTTAAACGCTTCCGCAGTATTTTAAACGTTAACTCTGGTTTTGTTTATTTATCATATAGAGTCGTTCTTGGTAACTAATGACTGAGATCCTGGTATGTCACGCGCCTCGCGGTAAAACCCCGCTCGCGGATTTTGAGGGTGTGACAGATTGGTATCAGAGCCATTGGTTATAGGGAACTAGGTTGCATACACACACTAGACTATAACCGCACAGTTGTTAGTTACTTATCGCTTACTCTCCTTACTGTATACTCATTGGCATACGCAACACGTACTTCGCAGCATGGCATCGTCGTCCAGGAATTTAGGCAAGAGACCTGCACGATCTGAATCACCTCCTACATCTCCCGTACCTGATAGGGGATCTAACTGGCCACGACATCCTTATCCTCGCGGCGAGATAGACTGGGATCAGCCTTTCGTACCTCCTGAGCTCGATCCTCCACGTAACTGGGATTTCTACCCCACTTACATTAACCGTATGGCTTATAGAGAACGCGTACCACCTGTAGCACCTACACGACCTAGGACTAGGTCATCAACCGCCTCTACTTTGCCTACACTTCCTACCTTGAGCATCCCTCTGGAGCAGGCATTTGCAGCCCTAGTAGCCACACTGGACACAGAGCGACAGCGGATTAGAGGACTCACTGACGAGAACTCTGCGATACGATCTGAGATGCGTCAGCTGCGTTACCAGGTAGATACGCTTCAGGAGCGACTTTCGATGGCCATTGGTGGACATCATACTCTGGCAGGCAACGTGGTAGCACTTAGTGAGCGCATGGACGCACAGATCACCATAATATGGAGATTGATAATAGGTTCGTTGGTTTAGAGGCACAGCTAGCAGCACTTCAGATTGCTGAAGCTCCTGCACCTTTGGTGGACCCTGATGAGGAAGACCCAGAAGAAGAACCCGAGGAAGCCCCCGAAGAAGAACCAGTAGAGATGGATGAGGACAGTGACGGATCTGACGTACTGGACTGATCCTACCTTTTAAATGACTTAGACTATGTAGTGTTTCTTTTCTTTGAAACCTATGTGGGAAGGGTTGTTTCCCACCCAACTGACAAACTTAAATTTTGACATTGATGGAATATTTTGTGACTCAATTACAATTTATTTATCTTTGATTATTATTTCTGTTATAAACGTTGTGGTTGTGGTAAATTCGTTATTTCTTATTGTTTACTGTACTTTGATGAGATTAATGTGTTGGATGTTACTCATTATTGTAATTGTGAATTTTAAAGTGAAATATGGACGCACGTGGAAGAGGACGTGGGCGTGGTCGTGGACGTGGCGCCGGAGGCCGTGGAGCCGGAGCCATAAACATGACGCCTGCGGAATTGGCGGCATTGATTAATGAACACGTTCAGGCGGCAGTGGCTGCTGCCCAACCTGGACAACCAGCAGGTAAATGATAGCAAGAGGTTGAACTGATTATCCTAGTTATTTGTCTAGGATATCTGACTAATGTTGGGATTGTCAAAACAGGACCACCACCATGTACCTACAAGTCCTTCATGGACTGTAAACCTCATACCTACAGCGGGACGGAAGGAGCTGTAGGGCTTGTAAGGTGGTTTGAGAAGACAGAGTCGGTTTTCGCGAAATGCAACTGCCCGCCTGCTGATCAGGTGAAGTATGCCACAGGGACGTTGGAAGGCGCAGCACTCTCTTGGTGGAATGCCCAGGTACAAATGTTGGGTCAAGCCATGGCCAATGAGCTACCTTGGGATGAATTCAAAGAAATCATGACTGAAGAATATTGCCCCCGGAATGAAGTGCAGAAACTGGAGATTGAGTTCTGGCAACTCAAAATGCAAGGCTCAGAAATTGAAGCCTACACGACTCGTACTCATGAGTTAGCCACTTTATGCCCAGGGATGGTGAATGAAATGCACAAGAGGGTGGAGCATTATATACGGGGATTGGTGCCTGAAATTCAAAGTATGGTAACTGCTTCTAACCCCACTACCATACAACAAGCAATCCGAACAGCCCACAGGCTGACTGACCAGGCAGTTGAGCAAGGTCGGTTACCTAAACGGGGTGCGGTGGCAAGCGTGCCCGACCAGAAACGCAAGTGGGATGGTTCAAGCAACAAGGGATCGTCATCCAGTAGCCAATCTCAACCTCAACAACAGCAGCAAAGTCAGCAACAGCAACGGAAGTTCGATAACAACCGAAGCTTCAACCAGGCGCACTCAAATCAAGGACCCGGCGGGTATGGTGGAAGACTGCCGAAGTGCAACCGGTGTAACTACCACCATGTGGGTCGGTGTGATAACTTCAAGTGTCAACGTTGTGGGAAGATTGGTCATGCAGCCAAAGACTGTCGGGGTGAACTGATGAGAAAGCCACAACAATCACAAGAAACTCCGAAAGGTTGTTTTGAATGCGGGAAAGAAGGCCATTACAAACGCAACTGTCCCCAGCTTAAGAGGAATGGTAATGGTAACAACAACAATGGGAACAACAACAATAATAACAATGGCAACAACAATAACAACAACAATGGTAATGGCAACAACAATGGAGGCAATAACAACAATGGAGCCAAAGGAAGAGCCTTCGTCATTGGCTCAGGTGAGGCTCTAAACGATCCTACAACAGTAACTGGTAAATTTTCGGTTAATGGTTGTTTTGCTACTGTATTATTCGATACCGGAGCCGATAGAAGTTTCGTGTCCACTAGGTTCTGTAGTCTTTTAAGTGATATGCCCTCAACCTTAGAATCTAAATACACCGTAGAGTTAGCTGACGGTACACAGATTCACGTAACGCATATTCTTAGAGACTGCAAGATAGAGCTTGCTGGTCATACATTCACCATAGATCTCATGCCTGTTACGTTAGGAAGCTTTGATGTGGTAGTAGGCATGGATTGGCTTTCCGATAAACAAGCGGAAGTCATATGCCACGAGAAAATCATAAGGATTCCCATTGGTGAAGAAGTCCTTACGGTCAGAGGTGATAGGAGTGGTGCGGTGATAGGCATCATCTCATTCATGAAGGCGCAAAAGTTGTTACGAAAGGGTCGACTAGCCATATTGGCACTAGTCACGGATAAACAGACTGAGGAAAAGAAGATAGAGGATATTCCCGTAGTTCGTGAGTTTTCTGAGGTGTTTCCGGAAGACCTGCCTGGATTACCGCCTCATCGTCAAGTTGAATTCCAGATTGAGTTGACTCCAGGAGCCGCTCCAATTGCGAGAGCACCATACCGGTTAGCTCCGAACGAACTGCAAGAATTATCCGCCCAACTCAAGAACTGTTGGATAAAGGGTTTATCCGACCGAGTTCGTCACCCTGGGGAGCGCCAGTTCTATTTGTGAAGAAGAAGGATGGTACATTTCGAATGTGCATTGACTATAGGGAACTGAACAAGGTTACTATCAAGAATAGATATCCCTTACCTCGTATCGATGATTTGTTTGATCAACTGCAAGGATCAAGCTATTACTCTAAGATTGATCTGAGGTCTGGGTATCATCAGCTGAGAGTTCGAGAAGAGGACATCTCGAAGACTGCTTTCCGTACACGATATGGTCACTATGAATTTTTGGTCATGCCATTTGGGTTGACGAATGCACCAGCAGTATTCATGGACCTCATGAATCGCGTGTGCAAACCCTATCTTGATCAGTTTGTTATCGTCTTTATTGATGACATACTGATATACTCAAGGACCGAGGAAGAACATGAGAAGCACTTACGTTTAATCTTGGAATTACTTAGAAAGGAACAACTGTATGCAAAGTTTTCTAAGTGTGATTTCTGGATACGTGAGGTACAATTCTTGGGTCATATTGTCAACGAGAAGGGAATACATGTTGATCCTGCTAAGATTGAAGCGATAAAGAATTGGTCTGTTCCTAAGACACCGAGTGAGATACGACAATTCCTTGGATTAGCGGGATATTATCGACGATTCATTGAAGGATTCTCTAAGATTGCACAACCTCTCACAGCTTTGACTCACAAAGGAACGACGTACAAATGGGGTGAGAGTCAGGAATCTGCTTTTCAGTTGCTGAAACATAAATTGTGTAGCGCACCAATATTAGCGTTACCGGATGGTAGTGATGATTTCGTAGTCTATTGTGACGCTTCTATTCAAGGACTTGGATGCGTCCTGATGCAGCGGGATAAAGTGATAGCATACGCCTCTAGACAGTTGAAGATTCATGAGAAGAACTATACCACCCATGATTTGGAACTGGGTGCGGTAGTGTTTGCCTTGAAGATCTGGAGACATTACTTGTACGGTACCAAATGCACCATCTACACCGATCACAAGAGTCTTCAGCATATCTTTGAGCAAAAGGAGTTGAATATGAGGCAAAGACGCTGGGTGGAATTGTTAAACGACTATGATTGTGCTATTAAATACCACCCGGGGAAGGCAAATGTAGTTGCTGATGCGCTGAGTAGAAAAGAGACTGCTAAACCTCGACGAGTGCGAGCTCTGCAACTAACGATTAGTACGCAATTACCTGAACAAATCCGTGATGCTCAAACTGAAGCTCTGAAAGTAGAAAATATGAGTTTAGAAGGGTTACGAGGAATGGAAAAGCAATTAGAAGTAAAGCGGATGGGATTCGTTATTTCATGGATAGACTATGGGTACCTCTCCACGGAGACCTGAGAGACTTGGTGATGAGTGAGGCTCACAAGTCCAAGTATTCTATACATCCTGGATCTGACAAGATGTACCACGATTTGAAGGCGCACTATTGGTGGCCTAACATGAAAGCAGATGTAGCTACTTATGTGAGCAAGTGTCTGACCTGCTCAAAGGTAAAAGTGGAGTATCAGAAACCATCTGGATTATTACAACAACCCGAGATCCCTATGTGGAAGTGGGATCAAATATCAATGGATTTTATTACTAAGTTACCTCGTACTTCTACGGGTTGCGATACAATATGGGTTATCGTGGATCGATTGACAAAATCTGCTCATTTCCTAGCGATAAAGGAAACAGATAAGATGGAGAAGTTAACCCGACTTTATCTGAAGGAGATCGTTTCGAGGCATGGAGTACCAATCTCAATTATTTCTGATCGCGATTCTCGTTTCACATCACACTTCTGGCAGTCGTTGCAGAAAGCTTTAGGTACACGATTGGATATGAGTACTGCTTATCATCCACAGACTGATGGTCAAAGCGAGCGTACTATACAGACTTTGGAGGACATGTTACGTGCTTGTGTGATTGACTTCGGGAATAACTGGGAAGTTCACCTACCATTGGTGGAATTTTCTTACAACAACAGTTATCACACTAGCATAAAGGCAGCACCTTTTGAAGCTTTATATGGGAGAAAGTGTAGATCACCAGTTTGCTGGGCTGAAATTGGTGATAGTCAATTAACGGGTCCTGAGTTAGTACACGAGACAACTGAGAAGATTGTTCAGATAAGAAACCGCATGGCCGCAGCGCGAGACAGACAGAAAAGCTATGCTGACAAACGACGAAAACCTTTGGAATTTCGACAGGTGACAAAGTTTTATTGAAAGTCTCACCATGGAAAGGCGTAGTTCGGTTTGGTAAGCGAGGAAAGCTAAATCCGAGATACGTTGGACCATTTGAGATAGTGGAAAGAATTGGTCCAGTGGCTTATCGACTAGCCTTACCTGATTCATTGAGTGGAATCCATGATGTATTCCATGTTTCAAACCTAAAGAAATGTTTAACGGATGAAACGATGGTCGTACCACTGGAAGAAGTTCAAGTAGATGAACAATTACGTTTCATTGAGGAACCTGTCGAAGTGATGGATCGTGAGGTGAAAACGCTTAAGCAAAGCAAGATACCCATCGTCAAAGTTCGTTGGAACTCGAGACGTGGACCAGAATTCACGTGGGAACGTGAAGACCAAATGAAGCTTAAGTATCCTCAGCTATTCGAAAGACGATGCCAGCCGGCGAAGGTATTGATTAAATTTCGGGACGAAATTTCTTTCAACATGGGGATGATGTGACAACTCATCCAAAACTCACACGATTTCGATTTCCTTGTGCCAATGCAGTAGACCAGTGATGGAACACTCACCATGTAACGCAATTTTCGGGACGAAAATTCTTTCAACATGGGGATAATGTGACATCCGGTAATTTTCCGTTACCAAACTCCGTTAGTTTCCGTTAAGTCTTGCATACACGTGTCGGGAGCACACACTGGTTGTCGTTGAACGTTGGTGACTTAACAATAATCAGTAATGTTAAATTGATGATAATTAAGTTAACAATGTGATTATTAAGTTATGCTTATGTGATTTGAATGTTAACTGTAATGTTATCGCGTAACGTGAAAACGTGCATATTTATTCGTGTGTTTTGTGATAAATGGGAATTATGCATGATTGTTATTTGTGATTAATAATAATTGTGTTTAGTAGTTAAAAACTATTTAAAAACTATTCAAAAAGCTTAATTTTTATAAAATACAAATTATAAGGGTTAAAAGTGTAATTATGGATTATTTAATAAAATAAAAATCAAAAACCCAACCCTAAAGCCTCCCTCGGCCGCGACCAACCCTCCTCCCCCTCTCCCTTGCGAAAATCGATTGAGATCAAGCACAAACCTGCGATTTTGGACCGATTGCAAGGCATACATCGCACTAGAAGCATCCAATCTCGTTCCTTTTCGCGATTTAGAAGGTAAATTCGTGTCTCTTTCATGTGTTTTGTTCTAGCCGAAAGTTATTTGCGATTTGGATGAATGGGAGGCCGAAAGTTGTTTGATTGTTGATGTTAATGTGTTTGTTAGATAGATTACATGTTGATTAACGTTGATTATGCAAGAAAGTTT
The DNA here is from genome assembly GCA_025506505.1 of Flaveria sonorensis. Lineage (NCBI taxonomy): Eukaryota > Viridiplantae > Streptophyta > Magnoliopsida > Asterales > Asteraceae > Flaveria > Flaveria sonorensis. The sequence continues at coordinate 19,400,366 of CM046426.1, forward strand.
GGATTTTGGTTGTTTGTTCATAGGATTATCTTGGCCGTGAGTTTGAAGTGATGTTGGATCAAATTGGATGTTGAATGTTGGTTGTTTGATGTTGTAATGATGCTAGTTAGGTTGTATGCATGTTAGTTAACGTCGATTATACAAGAAAGCTATGATTTTGATGCATTGTTCATAGGTTACTAATAATAGTAACTTTATTTTGCATGAATTGATGATTGGATGATGTGTGAATGTTATGGATGTGTTTGTGATGATGATTAGATGCTAGATGGTTGATATGAATGTTAGGAATTCAAGAATGCATGTTGTAGTTCATACCTTACTAAAGATAGTAACTTTTGGGCATGAAAGTTGATGAATCATGATGATTAGGTGTTGTTGATCATGTTTAGATGTGTCATGGACTTGAATTGGTATATAATTGATGAATTCATGAATGTTGTGTGAGTTTGATGAATTTGGGATGAACTTTCCCAAAAGGGAAACTTTAATTGTGCAAATCCTTGAATTGGATGATTTGAGCATGTTTGGGATATTAGGATCATGCTAGTGTATTCATGGATGGGTTCTAAGGTGACTAAATGTGTTGTTTATGTTGTATGAATGTTGATTTGGGTTGTTATCTGTTTTGGCCTGTTGTGATTTGCATGATTTGTATGATATCTAGTTATATGATGATCTAGGTAGTACATGTGGTGGTGATGTGCTATATGTAATCAAGTGGTATGTTGATCATGTATGATATGCTGTTGTGTTAGTTTAATGAATTATCACCTATAATGTCACCAACGGGTCCAACGGGTCAACTGGGTCGAATGTGTCTTGTATTCTTAAACCTTGAGTTCCTTGGTTTGTAGAGCACTTAGGGTTTCGTGTTGTTTTTGTGCACACGTACTTATGTACTCTTGTATTCTAGGTGACCTTTGAAGGTTGTCTTTCCTTCTTTCTTTCAAGTTAAGCTCTAAGTTAATTCTTGCGCGTATCAGGTGAGTTCTTGCCCCACTCATTTTACATAATCTCTTTTGGGGGAGATAGCATACTGTTGATCACAAACGCTTTTATATATGAGTGTGTATAATATTGATATAGTGCTGTTTACCATGGAAAAGTCCTCACACTTTCGGATTGTTAATATTGAATAGCGGGGAAATTTTGGGTAGTACTACTGGGTCTGACGAGCCCCACCTGTGCGACTCGAGGTCAAACGGGTGCAATTTTGTCCTATCACATATTCGTCACGACCTGGTAAGTCGTGACGGGAGGCAACAAACGTATCACAGTCAGCTTCGATCGCGAAATCACTATGATTAATATTTTTATGTTAATAGACTAGCTATCTATTGCAATACACTACTTATGCTCTGAAAACTATTGATTGGTTTATATTTTAACGCAAACTCTTGAACTCACCAACCATGTGTTGACTTGTTTAGTATGCTATTCTCAGGTTAAGGTTGCCAGTTGCCTAGGAGCACGCACACCAGCATTGTTGAGTTGTCTACATTTGCATTGTTTACAAATTGGGATTATTTTCATTTTATACATTTGTGTTTGGGGCGCGTATGTTTTGCGCATTCTCTTTACATATTACTTGTTTTGGGTTTTTCTGTTTTAAAAACGCTTCCGCAGTATTTTAAACGCTTCCGCAGTATTTTAAACGTTAACTCTGGTTTTGTTTATTTATCATATAGAGTCGTTCTTGGTAACTAATGACTGAGATCCTGGTATGTCACGCGCCTCGCGGTAAAACCCCGCTCGCGGATTTTGAGGGTGTGACACACTATCTACCACAGTACAGGGGAAGACAATCTTCATCACTCCAGCATCCATAAACTCACATCTAAGGCTGGATGATGTCGAAGGTGATTTGTCCTTCCCCAAATCTACTATTAACCATACCTTTGGTCAGATGGGCTATGAAGAGGATTTCTCTGTCAAGACCTTCAGGAAAGGGAAGGTTTCCTATCAATGGAAATGCCCCCTCCATGTCGTCATTCACAGTCTATCTAACAAGCATGGAGGATGGGACCAAGTTCCGAAGGACCTTTCCTACGTAGTCCATAGGATGGTTCAGGGAGTCAAGTTTAGGTATTCATATTTTGTGTACCTAAATTTACTTGCAAACTTGGACTCCTTAGAATATTTGATGTTCCCTAGATATGTCTAGCATATTCTCAACTGTTAACTGGGCTCACAGTTGAGGGGAGCAGGTAATGTTCTAAAATTAGGACAGATGAAGCCCGACATCTTCAAAACTATAAGAAAGCCAACTGTTGGCTTCTCAGAGGTAGAAACAGCCCTTGTCCCAAAAATGTTAGACCTCATTGCTCAAGGTGACAACTTAGCAACACCAGCTAGTGTTGAACCCACACCTTCTACTTCTCAACCCCCTATACAGCCACAAATAACCATCACCTACCAAAGAAAATCCAAACGAACCCCTGCACATGTTACTCAGTTTGTGCAGGACCCTATATTACCATCCACACAGGAGGAAGTGGACACTGGAGCTCCCACTTCTCCTGAGGGGTAAAGCACTCCCATCTTACCATTGATCAGTGCTGAGGTTCCTTATGCTCAGCCTGATGAGCTCGCAACCACCCAAGCCTTAAGCCTTCACTCAGAGTCTCAACACTCTAGTGAACAACCTTTAGGGGATAGTTACCATCCCTAGCCTCTTGATCTAAACCAACCCATTCCAAACCTAGAATTCTATGATGATGAAGACATGGGATTCAGTGAGTATCATGAGTCTCTCTTCTCCTGCCTTGCTCAAGAAGAGATGAGTACTTCTGTTTCTCCCATGTCTAGCCCACTTCATCCATCTACTACTGAGCTGGATCTCCCTGAACCTGTTTAGGAGGTCCATATGGAAGAGGCTCTCACTTCAACAAGTGATTACATCATTAAGACCTCGACCATAGCAACCCAGCCTACTGACACTTCACTTGAAGCTGTCATGGTGTAGGGAAAATCCAGCGGCCTGGAACATGGTGCTGGTGATGAGGAAGAAGAGTTAGGTCCTATTCTCTCATCCCCTCGTGATTCTTCTAATGAAAATAAGGGGAATATGAGACTAAAGGTGCAAAAGCTGACTCAAACATGCACCTATTTAGTCTTAAAGGTTAGTCACTTGGAATCTCAGATGACTACCTTGGTAAGAAAGGTCAATGATCAGCAACTTGAGATTTCTGATGGGAGATCTTTTAGGAGGGCTCAACCAGGAACACAAGAACCTATGGATGTGACAGACCTAACCCTAGCTAACCTATACAAGTAGGTGATTCTCCAAAAAAGGGGAGAAAGTCCAAGTAATCACAGAACCTGGGAGTTCTTCGCAAAGTATGGACATTAAGGATTCACTAACCTCACTTGCAAATGTCCATACTCAACAACCTCCTCAAGTCCATATTGATGTGGACTCACTCATTCAAAGTCTGTTTGAGGAGGGTATTACGAGAGCTATGTCTACCCCACCCCCATGATACCCAGAATGAAATTCTTAGGTGGAGGTATGATGCTGACAGGAGAGCTCTGATTTTGCATAGACTTTAGGGGCAGGAAGAGGTTTTCAATTTTCAGACTAAAGTTCTACGATAGTCTTCCTCTAGTCAATATGCCACTTGTTAATCCTAGTCAAAATAGCAAGCTGGCAGACTAGCTGAGAGGATTCAAGACAGGATTGTTGAAAAGTTTAAACAAAGAAGAAGACAAAGGCTAATAGGCAATGACATTGGTCAACTGGATGTTGAGGTGGAACCTAAGATTAGCTTCAAAGGGGAAACCTTGACTGAAGGCCCATTGATAGACCCTGTGAACCTTGTTACAAGAACTGCTTCAACATCATCAACCCTCAGTGAGGCACTAGCTGGTAAAGGTGCTTTAAAACCTTTCTCTGGCTAGAGATTCACTGCTAAACCAAGCAATGAAGGCCAAATCTCTCTCCACCTTAAGTCACCAAGGCCTGTGCGTGACAAAGGGAAGAGGAAGATGACCTCTGAGGAGATTGAGAAGGACGAGAGAGAGATGAAGAGGAAGCTAAAGGGAGAGAGTTTAAGAGGGTCTCCAGGGTTCATGGAAGCTGCTATGAAGGCTGGCCCCAGGCCAAATACTCAGGATGATGAGTTGAGGGCAGCCAGACTAAACTACTTGGGAACCAAGAACTACAACATAGATGAACTCATCTCTCTTCCTTTAGAGCAAATCAATGAACTGGCAGACACAGAGCTGTTAAAGGAGAGGAAGGAGGTAGAGAATATAGAATAACTCCTAAAAATCAAGGAAGAAAGGAGACAGAAAAGGCCCTACAAGCATGCTCCTATCCTCTCCCCAGTTCAGGAAAGTCCCGAGAAAGAGGCTGTGGTAACTGAACAACCTCAGGTAGACAAGGAAGCTGATAGACAAAACATGATTAGCTACCTGAGTACGACATGTCTCTATCAGGCATCTACACTTCTTCCGGAAGGAGGCTTGGTCCAATGTCTCTATCCACAATGGATGAGCACATTAGAGTGATCAAGCAGAAGATTTAAAAAAAGAGAGCTTTTTGACTTGCATTCTCCACCAAGTCAAGCTCAACCTAAAGTTGAGGTAAAGGTTGAACCCACTGAGACAACACAACCTTAGCCTAGAGCTGCATCTCAGCCAACTTCATCTTCTAATCCATAGTAGGGTCCAAATCCCTTTACTTCTAACCTTGTGAGGGAAGAGGACCCAACTGGGAAAGACACAACAAGTCAACCTAGTGCTGAAGGCTAGTCTTCTCAGCTAAAGACTTCAAAGAAGAGGAAAAGGATGGCCAAGAAGAGTGGTTCTAAGAAGAAGTCAAAGGCATCCACCTCTACACCTCAGGATGAGTCAGAGCATACTGAGGTAGTGCAAGAAGAGGCTGCTCAACCAACTTCAACTCAAGTAGAGCCTCTTGTAATTGGAAGACCCATCCTGTCCTGGACTTTTGCTACTAATCCAGACAGGTAGAATGTCATCAGAGATCAAGGAGGTCAAGATGTCTATTTCTGGTAAGACATGCTTGATCTTCCTCTGCATGATCTCCATGACATGAGAAGGTATTATGAGAGTCTGAGGGATCCTGATTAGTTGATGAAGAAAGGAATGATCTTGATCCTGATAAGGACTGTCAATATCTAAGTATACTTCTTTGTTTTGGTAGCATTAGCCTAGGGGGACTTTGTATGGTTATACTTGAAAGGCTGATGCAACCAAAGAAACCAAAGCAACCAAGGAGCTTCCAGCTTGCATGCATATTGTGTAGAGTAGAAGTTACTTCGAAAGTTTTACACTTCTCACAGCAAATTATTCTAAGTGTAAAATCTTCCAAAGCCAAAAACCAAATCTTCTGAAGCCAAAGATGAAGTCTTTCGAAGCTTCAAAGACAAAGTCTTTTGAAGCCAATGAAGTGAAGACTGATTTCTTCCAAAGACAGAGAGGACATGCTTTCTCTGATCTACTTTTGCATAAAGCTGACCAACTTTCCACCGCAACTCTGAAGACTTACCAACTTGCATGAGTTGGTGAAAAGGTCCATGCTTTTGTAACTATAAATTATGGTTTAGAGTATATAACTTTTTACTTTGTACCTTTTATCCTTTTCGTAATATATTTGGATGTGAGCTGTGGCATGTCATAGTCACTAGTCAAAAGGCAATCTACCTTTTAACTTTACATTGATCTTGTTGTCTAGATTAGTGTTTCCAGCTGGCCTTCAAAGTATGGCCAGCTGTAGGATGTAGTATAAAGTATCTCATGTTCTTGTATTTTTTTTATGCTTTGTAACACTTGTAAAAGAACTTGAGAGCAATATACAACATTCTTGAAAACCATACTTATCTTCTTATTGTTCTTAGTTCTATCTCATTATTTAGTTGTGTTCTTAGTATCATTCATATAAACCCGGTTCCCTATTTGATCTGTTAAGTGTTCTAACACTCACCTCATTATGAGACTAATTGTACTGACCATCCCTTAACCGATCCTGCAAAGCTGTTAACTAGCACATGAGCATGTATAGGGATCTTTCTTGCGTATCTTGGATGCTTATAAACCCGTATCTTCATTGGCTTGTTAGTATTAGGGTCTATACACGTGTCATCTCCATATCATGCTCCTGATCCAATTCCCCTTTCCATAATTGCTCGGATTGATAAACAGAACATGACCCATAGGATATAAATCTGAAGCTCTGAGTTTATGAAAGTTGTGCTCTTCCAGATAATACTCTATCACCCCAGCCTTTCTCTTTATTGCATACATGTTTTTTTCTGCATCATACGCCCAACTAATAATAGGTTCTGAGTTTCCATACCTTGTAAAAGGTTTGAATGTCTCAGTGTGTGTACATAAGCTAGCGAAGGAGGAGCATCAACTGTAAAATTTCCAACCTAACGTAAATCACTTTGACTAGTTAGATCTGCTGCCTTGTCAGTCGTCTCTTTAGCACTTGATTCACCGAATATCTCTCCTTCTTCAATCAAGATATCTAAAAATAAGTCTTTAAGACTATTTCCAAATATGTTAGTGTAATCCACAGTCTCCTCCAAATCATCAAAAGGACCAAAGTCTTCATCAGATTTCTCAGCAAGTATCTGTTGCAGGAATGTATAGAACTCCTTCTCATAAGTCTCTTCAGTAGTAGGATCCAATGGAGTATAGTCAACTGTATCATCGAGACTTGGTTCTGAGAAATTAGCATAACCCAATCATCTAGAAGGACAAGCAGCTAAACCCAAATCACCACCCTGATCTTTATCATCATCCTTCTTGTCTCCTTTACCATCCTTCTCATCATCATCATCACCAATGTCATCTTCCTCATCATAACTAAAATTAACCATCTCCAAGTCGTCATTATCATCAACTGGTTTAGGAATTGGAATGTCATGCTTGGGCTCCACAAATGACTCACTAGTAAATACTACAGGTTGATCCTCAGTAGCCAAAGTAGGAATAGTATTAGATGGCTCTTGGTCAAAATTAGCAGTGTGTGTTGTTCTTTTAGTCATAACAGGATCAACGACATGCTTTATAGCAGTAGTCGGATCAATAACAGCTTCAGGACCAGCAGATTGTCATCCAATTGACTCTCCAACTTCTGTGGTTCGTTGCGGAGCAAACAAAAATGAAACACGAAAAGTGAGGTCTCTGATGTTCTGCTCCATGATCTGAATATAACTAAACATAAACTGTTGCTGATGCTCAAGACACTTTATCCTCTCATCCTTTTCCTAATTTAGAGCATGTAAATCATAGATCTGTTGAGTCTTTTCCATCATTTCCCTTTCCAAAGTATGTAAACATTGTTCAAGAGTAACAGGTGTAGGTGAACTAGAGGAAGTACTAGCACCATGTCTTTATGCTGGAGGAATGTTGGGAAAATCTTCCATTCAAACTGTCTTATTTAGCCTACGATCTCTAGGTGGTGTGCTAAACACATCATCAGTAGCAGGCATAGTAGATTACGTTACAGTAGTTGATTATGTAACAATCACCGGTGTATGTAATGGAGTAGCCTTACTAGCTGTGACCGGAGTCTCAGACACAGGACTATCAGAACTGGTCGTCACAATGGTCATTCTGGTCCGATGCTTATGCAACACACCTTTACCTCTACCCCTCCCACATGGACTATCAGAATTAGCCCGTTTCCTGGCCATCTTCTTCTTTCTCCTCTGAGTATATGGAGAATCCTCAAGAAAAAAATCTTTATCTCTTTCCCTAGCAATGTGTTTGGTAAGAGTTTCTTACACTTTGGGTCTCTCTTGAAGCATATAAGGGACATTCCTAATCTGGTCACTATCCGTCTCACTATCACAATATGTGAACCAGGTGATCACCTCATCTTCAACAGACATCCTAGCTCCTTTTTGAACTTCTTAGATCATCTTCATGAGTACTCGAAGATAGACCAGCTTGATCAGCTTGGTGAACTTCAGCCTTATGTTGTTGAGCTGTAGAATGATCTCCAGCCTTGTATCCTTTAACAATTCTTCCAAGCATAGAAAAACTAGTACCATCCTAGGCATTACCATGAGCTCCCATCAAATAAGTTAATATTTCTTTCTTTATCACCATAACAACTTAGGTGGATGAATCAGATACTACTAACTCAGGGTGAGCAGCATTCACTGCTATCTTAATGAATCTGGGGTAAATAATGAACTTCTTTCCCGCAGCAGCAATTAGGTTTTTCTGCATTTCCGCAAACAAAGCCTTGGATATGCTGTAAGGTAAATCATTGACAAGTGATACCAACAGGGATCCGAATACAACACTTAGGCTATCCATTCCAGCCTTCAAGTTTCTCAAACAGTGAATCACCACATGAAATAAGTACTTCGAAACGGAGGTAGGTATTTCTTCTCCAGTGATAGATACCGATAATCATAACCCATCCTCTTCAGACAGTCTCTCGACACATCATCATCAATCTTAACAGGAGCATTAGGCTGATCTTCTAAGAATAAGACACTGTTGATCACCTCTGAAGTGATAATAACCCTTTTTCCCTTGATCATAGTAGAAATACAGGGTTCTCCCAAAGTGTCTCTCTCATTAGCAGCACTAATACAGAACTGATCAATAAAATCAATGTAGATAGTAGGATTAGATGTGATAGCATGATGTATCCAAGAGGTATTTAGGCCTTCAATTAGAGATCTGAATAATGCTTTATCCTTAGGAACGTCTTTGAGAAAAGCAACACCATTATGGTTTTTATTAATAACCATTTGTCGAGCCATTTGAAAGATTATATTAAACAAAAATTGATTAGTTACACATAAACACTAATTCCAGACTTAATAAAATTTTGAAATTGAAAATTTTGAACTTTTCGCATGCGAATAGTTATTTTTCAAAGACTGACTTTTCGCACGACAAGAATACTTATTGCATCAAACTAAATTTGACCAATGGTCAACTATTAGCATGACAAGTTGACTAATTGCATGAATATGAGTTTGACCATAGGTTAACTATTCGCGTGACAAATCAGAATGTCAAGCGAATAGTTCTGAGCATTTTGAAAACTTATCCCGTCTGTTCATGTTCTAGCATCTTTTTGCACGCGATAAGTCTGAACTTTTTAGATTTTCAAATTAAGCATTTCTTAGATTGACTTAACAATTAATACATGATCAACAAGTGTCGATTAGGTCAATTTTAAGATTTCATATGGTTAATTTTGTTCAATTTATGCCTATATGTACTCATTCAGTCGGTCATGGTTCGAACTCAAATAAAATAAATCAAAAACATTATCCTACCTTACCAATCCCTAAACAATCAATATGCGATCTTAATTAACACGTATATCAATGACAAGGAGTTTAAGACTTTGAAAATTTGGAGAGAAAAAAATTAGTTATGCGATACGAATAGTTTGCTATTCGCACAACTGTTGTTTTTACAGCCCTCTGACTTCTTGCACGAGAATTCAAAACTTCGCACACTCAGACTTTTCGCAACTGATGAACTTCTATCCCTTTTGATATTATTCAAAGCTTTTTCAATTTTTATTCATTCTATTCATTTCTGTTTTACCTTTTGATTTATTATGTTTAAAAAATATGTTTAACAAAGTGTTAATTATTAACCAAAAACCCTCAATTTTTGTAAAACTTTTGTTAACAAAAAAAAAATGTAAACAAACACAAAATTTAACAAAAATAAAAACAATTTGACACACAATTTGGACTTATAACTTAAAATATTTTTGATAAATTTCAATTATAGGATCATATTTCTGTGAAATTGATTATTAACATCGTCCAGCTTTATTTTTAAATAAGACTAGTTCCACTGATTGTCAACATATTTTATCCACTTTAAACTTAGACTTCAATTTTTAATTAGACATATATGATGTGATATTTATCATATTTTGATTAAGTTATATGAAATCAATGGATCCCACACTCGTAGAACCCTTATCCAGCTTCAAGACACTTTTGAGTTTTCAAGTCACCCCAATTTGACTTAGACTTTTACCTCTGATCAGCATTTTCAATGTTATTTTTCTGTCTTATAATATCTATTTAGAACATAACTAGCCTGAGAAACGTTTCTGAAAATAGAATATTTACAAGTTTTAGGACTTATTAACTGTCGGTTGGACTTATGTTTTGCCCTTGCAAAACGTTTAGGACTTACATGCCAATTCGAACTTACGTGCCCCATCTTTTGATTTTGGCTCCTGTTTCAGAACATATTCTCAAAAAGGTAAAAATATTTATCATTTAGTATGTATGTCTATCACATATCTTTTATTATTGTGCGCATTGGCATCTTTTATTCCTATATGGCCTTTATAGCATCTTTTTTCTATTTTTTTCTTATTTTTCTTTTGTTTTTATCTTTCATATCTTTTTCATCTTTTGAAATTTATACATACATACATACATACATACATACATACATACATACATACATACATACATATATATATATATATATATATATATATATATGTATGTATATATATATATATATATATATATATATATATATATATATATATGGCTTCTAAAAATACTGAATTAGAAAGTAACTAGCTTGAGTATGACTAGATTGTAACTTTTAGTTTGTTTTAGTATGGAATCAGTGTTAGCACAAAACCTTGATGAGTAACCCACTTCAGTCATAGAGAATTGTCTTTCAGTGCATCACAAATCATAGTGCTTTTCATTCTTGATAGTCAAGTCTATCAACATATCAAATATAATTCAAGTCAATTTCTTTTAAGCCTTAGTGCGTAATATATCAAACTCAAGAAATGTACTATCATTTCCTATGTAGCCTTGAAAATTTCAATTTTTTGTAATTTTTAAAATAAAATATTTTCGTAAGTTTTCTTCAATCTTTACTCCCCCTAAGAACAAAATATTTTTTGAGACATTTTCATATTTTCTCCCCCTAAAATTATGATTATTTAGAAAGAAAAATAACAATTTTAACTAATATGAAGCAGAAAAATGTTTTTAAGAGGGTGTAAGGTTAATTATTAACCAAAGTTAATCATTCCTAGAGATCAAACTAAAAAATTGAATTGAGAATGATCAAATGCCTTAGTAAACAGATTAGCAATGTTGTTATCTAATTTGACTTGTTCCAGATGAATAAGCTTTCGATTAAAACAATCAAGGATAGAATGCATTCGGATGTCGATGTGTTTTGTTTTGGAATGTTGGATAGGATTCTTCAATACAGCAGTATTATCACACCAAATCTTGGTATTATAAATGTTAAGACTATAATCAAGAAGTTGTTGCTGAATGCAGAAGATCTGAGAACAACAACTTGATGCAGCCACATATTCAGCTTCTGCAGTGGATGTGGATACCGTCTGCTGCTTCTTGCATTGCCAAGAAATCAACCTAATTTCAAGAAATTGACATCCACCTGTTGTTGAATTCCTGTCCATATTACATCCTGCATAATCACTATTAGAATAAGCATTATAAATTGAAATTGGAATTTTTAGGATAACAAAGCCCAAGTGTTGGTTGTCCCTTGAGGTATTTGAAAATCCACTTTATAGCTTTCATGTGTGACTCCTTTGGATTACTTTCATATCGTGCACATTGATAGAAAGGAAAAATAATGTTTGGTTTGCTGGTAGTGAGATACATCAGATATCCAATCATTAATCGATACAAATGTTGATCATCATCTTCACCCTTGAGATCAGGAGTTAAAGTAGCATGAGAAGATATCAGAGTGTGTGCAATCTTGGAGTGTTGAAATTTATATTTGTCCAGAATACTGTGAATATACTTCTCTTGATGTATCAGTATACCCTTGTCAACTTGTTTAACTTGTATACCCGAGAAAAACGACATTTCTCCAAGACAACTCATCTTAAATTTCTTCTTCATCACAGCTTCAAATCCTTGCACAAATCGTCATTGGTAGATCCAAAGATAATGTCATTGACATATACTTGGACAAAAATGAGATCATCACCAGTCTTCTATAAGAATAAAGTTTGATCAATAGCACCCCGTGTAAAACCATTTGCAAGTAAATGTTCAATGAGTGTGGTATACCAAGCACGAGGTGCTTTGTCACACCCTCAAAATCCACGTGCGGGGTTTTACCGCGAGGCGTGTGAACAAACCAGGATCTCAGTCATTAGTTACTCAGAATGACTCGATATGAAACATTCAAGCAAGATCAGAAGCAAAATCAGAGTTTAAAACTTTAAAAGTATGCGGAAGCATTCAGTAAACATGACAACCCAAAACAATGCACCACAATGTAAAAGGCTCAAACACGCGCCAACCGTTGTTCAAAACAAATACATAATTATTTCAATTGCAAAAACCACAATTGTTCCTAACAATGCAGACCCAAAATGCTAACCCGTGAGTGCTCTTAGGCTTTTCATTAACCACGACCTGAGAATAGCATACTAAAAGAGTCAACACAATGGTTGGTGAGTTGAAGAGTTTGGGTAAAACATAACAGTAACAGTTATCAACATAAGAGTGAATTGAATTAGATAGCTAGTCTAAATTCACAAGTAATAATCATAGTGATTTCGCGATCAAAGCTGACAGTGTTTCATTTGATTGCCTCCCGTCAAGACTTACTAGGTCGTGACACCATGTGTTAGGACAATATTGCACCCGTTTGACCTCGAGTCGTACAGGTGGGGCTTGTCAAACCTAGTAGTACTACCCAAGATTTCCCGCTAGTTTCAAATATTTACAATCCGAAAGTGTGAGGATTTTCATAGTATATCGCACTACATTACACTATACACAACTTATAATCAATAAAGCGTTTCAGAACGAGTATGCTATCTCCCCCAAAAGAGAGTGTAAATAAAGTGAGGGCATGAACTTGCCTGGTATGCACACGAATGATATTAAAGCTAACTTGAAAGAAAAGAATGACAACCTTCAGAGGTTACCTAGATCACATGAGTACATGACTACGTGTACACAGAATCATTAACAACCCTAAGTGCTCAATAAACACATTGACCAAAGGTTTTAGAAAAACAAGACTCATTTGACCCAGTTGACCCGTTTGACCCGTTGGTGACATATTAATTGAAATCCCTTTTAATCAAGCATAGTAATTCATCATACACTGTTATCATACAAGTTGTTCACATATATCACTTCATCAACCACTTGCTCTACCAAGATCATCATACAACTTAGATTATCATACAACTCATGCGAATCTCAAGTAGTAGACATGCTTAACATAATTATAATTACATCACAACTAGTACATCATACACAAAGTCTAATCATGCACAACATGCCATGTGAAGCTACTCATGACTTCACACCCTAAACCCTACCAATCCTACTAAGTAGGGGACTTAGATTCGCAATCGTGTATGACGATCAATCATCATATTGTTCAACAAGATTCATGCTAACCAACATACCCAATAATGATCTATTACAACCCCAAGCATGATTCCATAATGTCCTAACATAAGCCATCATCATGTATAACCACTAAGAGTCCAAATTTCCACATGACCAACCAAGCATCAATACAACCCATTTAACACATTCCACCACATTAGACACCACCAATAAACATTCTAACATAATCCTAACATCATAAACATGCCCAATTCTCCTTATCCAATGTTCCACATAAATAAAGTTTCCTTTTTGGGAAGGTAACATCCCAAAATCAATCTAATGTTCAATTCAATAATGAATTCATCAACACAATACCTATTCAAGCTCATAACTATCATTTAAACATGTTTAACATCATCAAATCATCATAATTCACAAATCTCATATCCAAAAGTTTCTACTTTTAGCAAGGTATGAACTACATGATCAATTCATGGATTTTCTTGCATAATAATCACTATCCAACATCCACACAACATCATTATCGTCACAACAGCATCAATTCATCATCAAATCACCAAGTTCATGCAATAAAGTTACTATAATAGTAAACTATGAACTACACATCAAAACTATGAATTTCTTGCATAAACCATGTAAACTATCATCAATACTATCTAACTAACATCATACAATCAACAAACCAATCAAAATTTGACATCTTGAACAAAAATCGAACTAGGGTTCAGCCACCCTTCAAAAACCATGAAAAACCCATAAAAATCTAACCTTGAATCGCGTAGTGACTAGTAATTGATGTTGTTAACGTGTTGTAATCCTTGAAACTCACCAAAATCGAAGCTTGATTGTGGTTTTTGGTTGAAATCGCAATGTGTGTGGGTGTGGGGAAGCAAGTCACGGCCGAATGGTGGTGTGGGGGAATTAGGGTTTTGTTTTAGGTAATATTATGTTTAAAATAGTTACCTTTAAACTCTTATAGTTTATATTTTATAAAAACTAATCTTTTAATTAAAAGGTTTAAACTACTAAACACCATGTATTATTAACCAAAAATAATAGTCATGTATATGTCAGGATCAGCGATCTAAGTTTGATCAATTAGAGTTGAATCGCAGCGGAATTAGAACAAGAATTAGACAAATATAGCAAGAACACAATAGATATTCAATGGAACAGTACACGGTTATAGAGAAAGAGGGTTTTCTGCAAAATGGATAATATCATTTATGCACAAATGCTTCGGTGTGGCGACCGCTAAGCTTCGCGGGCTTTGCAGGCTACACCCTTACAATTAGGTCAACATTCTTTATATAAAGGAATGTGACGTCTGCTGATGTCACTTGATAGTGACATCTAACAGAATTATTACAAACAGCTGAAAGTAAGCAAACTACTGAGAATGTTCACAACAACTGAGAACATCTCAGAGTATGCTAAGTACAAGATGAAACTAAAACTACTGAAACTACAAGTACTGAATACAAGAAACATAAAACTACTGAAAGGAAACCATCACAACTACTGAAGAGATCTTCTTCAGCTGTTGTGACATCTGAAACTTGGTCTTCAGTCTTTGTCTTCAGCTTTTGTCTTCAGACTTTGTCTTCAGCTCTTTCATTTCAGACTTTGTCTTCAGCTCTTTCACTTCAGACTTTGTCTTCAGCTCTTTCACTTCAGACTTTGTCTTCAGCTCTTTCACTTCAGACTTTGTCTTCAGCTCTTTCACTTCAGACTTTGTCTTCAGCTCTTTCACTTCAGACTTTGTCTTCAGACCTTGTTATCAGTTGATGTCTTTAGCTGTTTCGGACTACTTCAGTTGTTGTAATGTCCGTGGGACTTAAAGGTTTTTCTGATCAGGCTCATTGGTTCTTTTGGTCCAACATGAACCTTATCCAGAAGATGATCTACAAGGAGAAGATCTCAGAAAAGTTAAGAATGATATTAAAGCATATTCCTTAATGTGCAAAGGTCTACCTCTTGAAGTTCTGACAAGGCTTGATGGTTATCAGACTGGATACAACATGTATACGGCCTTGAAAATAATATGTGAAGGTGGAAAAGAGATTCAGGATCTAAAAAAGCAAAAGCTAAAGAGATAATTAGAACTTTTTGAACATGTGTCTGGTTAAACAATAAATCAGATGATATGCTAGCTACCTATGGTATACCTTTGTTTACTTTTACCATGAAAACACTCAAACATATTTACTGATTTAAACCTGTGAACCCACCAACCTTGTGTTGACATACTTTAGCATGTCTTCTCAGGTTACTGGCACGCTTAAGGCTAGGGTTGCAAATTTGAGTATCATGCATCATTATTATCATTTGAAAGCAACTTTATTTACATTTGCTATTTTTCATTGGGCTCCTTGTTTTATGCGTTCATTACCTATGGTTTACAAATGTTTAAGCTTCCGCATTGATTGCATTGAAAACTTTGGTATACTCTTATTTAAGGTTAAACGCTTATTTAAAACTCATATAGAGTCATTTGATATGACTGTGTCTGAGATCCTGGTTTGTGACGTGCCTTGCGGTAGAACCCCGCCGGTGGATTTTGAGGGTGTGACAGATTGGTATCAGAGCCACTAGTTATGGAGAACTAGGATTGCATTTGCATCTAGACTATAGCCTTAGACACACACTACCATTATGCATACTCTTATCTATTTATTATTTTCAAGCATACATATCATTTCACACACGTATAACGATATTGGATGTCCACATCATCATCTACCCCGCTCATGTCACTAGCATCACCCCCAATCAACGAGGAGACTAAGGATCTCGCTCTCATACCTTCTTCATCTATACTAATAGCCTCACCACTGAAGCCGAATAAGCATTAACTGGAGCCTGCTGATAACTTCAAACAACATGGAATGTTGTTTAATGTTCAAGTTAGGGGAGATACATAACACTAAAAGTGTTCAATATGATTGCCAGCTGAATTCAGGAGGAGCACGTACCCCTTCTCCTTACTACTGATATAACTGATTGTACTCCTACATCATCACTTATACCTCATCCGACTAAGCAGTCATTTGCCGCCCTTGAGGCAAGGTTAGATAAAAAGATTCACAATGTATGTGAAGCACCTGGTGAGATCACTAAGATACCGGAGCATCAGACCACCATTAGTGAATATTTGGAAAAACTCAAGGAAGGCTTAGTGGAGACTGGCCAAAAACACAATATGTTTGTTGATGTATTTATGGAAAACCAAACAAGCATAATTCCCTAGATGGCATAGTCGAGGGAGCATTGGAGGCTACACTACAGGATATGCAGCAGAGACTAGTACTATCAAATTTGAGAGTAGTTGGGCTAAAAGCCTAAGCTGTAGTTGCTACTTCATTTGATGAATATCTGGAGGAGGAGTACTGTACTCAGAAAGAAGAGTAAAAGCTAGAAAAGGAATTTTGGAACATTAGGATGGTAGGGTCACATATTAAAGAATATATGACCCATTTTCATGAGTTGGTTGCTTTATGTATTGGTAACTCTAACCTACAAGCATACTGAGATGTTAGTTGACAGGATAGTACCTTAGATTTAAGAAAGGATCATTGTCGCTGATCCTATAATCATTCAGCATGCTATGAGGTTATCTCACAAGCTCATTCATTTGGTTATGGCGTAGAGCACTCTAACTAAGCGTGACCTTGTTGATGGTTCATCTAATAGTGAACGGGAATAGGATGACACGTAGAGTAAGTCATTCACCATCATGGCTAGTGTGATCATTGTTGTTGCCAAAGATGTGGTAGGATGGACCATGTAGTCAAATACTTTAAGGGAGAGTCAATGATGAAGCAGCAACAAACCCCCGTAGCAATACAAGCTGAAGCATCATAGGGTTGCTTTGAATAGAAAAAAGATAGGTAAATCAAGGGAGATTACCCTCAATTGAAGAATGGTAATAAGGACAATAATGGAAACAAATAATGGATAGAGTGTCAAGGGTTGAGCCTTCGAATTAGGTCTGGTAAGGCAATAAACAACCAGAATGTGGTTACCTTTTAGCAAGCTTTTAGATGTAGCTTCAACTCCAATGGAACCTAGTAATACTATACAATTAGCTTATGGTAAACTAATTGAAGCAACTCACATTCTGAAGGGATGTACATTGGATTATCCTGACATTAGACAGATATAGATCTTCGTGTACCAGTTCATAATAGTGAAGTCTTATAGGTCAAGGGTGACATGAGTGTTGCGGTCTCAGACATCATTTCTTATGTGAAGGCCAGAAGTACTTATGCAAGGGTCATATTGCCATTTTTGCTACAATCACCAAGAAAAAAACTGAGTAAAAGAGGATTGAAGAGATCCCTATCGTTCTTTACCTCCCCAAAGTTTTCATGGAAGATTTACCTGGTTTTTCCTGACACAGACATATCGAGTTTCAGATCAGTTTGACACATTGAGTCGCACCTATTGCTAGAGCACCTTACAGATTAGCTTTGAATGAACTACCAGAACTATCTACATAACTGCAGGAGCTATAGGATAAAGAATTCAACCAACTAAGCTCATCTCCATGGAGAGCTCCAGTCCTGTTTATCAAGAAAATGATAGAACTTTACGTATGGGCATTGATTACCATGAGCTTATCAAAGTAACAATTAAGAACTGTTATTCTCTTTCATGTATGGACGGTTTGCTTCACCAGCTTCAAGGTTGATTTTATATCCCTAAGATAGACTTGAGGTTGGAATATCATCATCTAAGGGTCCGAGAGGATGACATATATAAGGCGGCATTCTGAACTTGGTATTGTCACCATGAGTTTCTGTTTATGCCAAGTAGGTTTACCAATGCACCAACGGTTTTCATGGATCTCATGAACCAATCAATTAAACCCCATTTGGACAAGTTTATCAATGTTTTTGTCAATGACATTCTAACATAGACAAAGAACAAGGGGAGCATGAGGAACATGATTTTGGAACTAGTAAAACAAGGATAACTGTATGCCAAGTTTTTGAGGTGTGACTTCTAGATGAAGTTCAATTTTTGGGTCATGTGGTTAGCGAGAAAGGAATGCCTATTGACCGGGCAAGAATAGAAGCCACAAGAAATAGGCTACGCCTAAGACTCCGACTAAAGTACAATAGTTTCTTGGGTTGGCTGGTTATTACCGATGAGTGATTGAAGAGTTTATAAAGATTGCACAACCTCTAACGACATTAACTCCTGAAAGGCACCACATATGATTGGTGTGACAAGTGAGAACCCGCATTTCAGGATAGGAAACAAAAACTATGTATTGTCCCGATAGTATCCCTACTGGAGGGAAATAGTTGATTTTGTGGTATAATGCGGTGCTTCCATCCAAGTCTCGGTTGTGTGTTGACACAATACAAGAAGGTTATCGAATACACTTCCTATCAGTTGAAAGTTCATATGAAGAACTACATTACACACAACTCCAAGTTGAGAGTCATTGATTTGCACGTAAGATATAAATGTATTACTTGTACGGTACCAAATGTGTCATTATATCAATCACAAGAGCCTTTATAATATCTTTGAAAAGAAGAAGCTGAACATGAGACAGCGTCGTTGGGTCGACCAGTTGAACGACTATGATAATGTGATGAAGTACCATCTAAGTAAGGCTAATATGGTAGCCGATGCCCTAAGTCGAAAGTAAACACCTAAACCAAAGCAAGTACGAGCACTAAAGCTTACCATTCATACCAGAGGATCTGATCAAATCCGTAATGCTCAAATTGAGGCTTTGAAGGATGAGAATTTGAATGTAGAGTCCATGCGAGACATGGAAAAGCAATTAGTGATAAAATCCGAAGGAATTCGTTATTTCATTGAATGAATATGGATTTTTCTGTAAGTGAATTTACTAGAGCTGGTAATGAGTGAAACTCATAAGACTCGATTTCCCATTCATCGAGGTTTGGGTAAGACGTATCATGATTTGAATGTTCTTTATTAGTGGCAGAATGTGAAAGGTGATAGTGCTATGCATGTAAGCAAGTGCTTAACCTGTTATAAAGTTTAGGTGGAATATCAAGGACCGTCATGTTTGCTCCAATAGCCACAAATTCTAGAATGGAAGTGGTAGTAGATCTTAAAGGATTTTATTGTGAAGTTACATCAAACTCTCAGCGGATGCGATACCATGTGGGTAATAGTAGATCGCTTGGCAAAATCCGCACACTTCCTGGAAATTAGATAGACTAATTGAATTGAGAAGTTAACTCACACCTATCTAAGAGAAAAAGTCTCTTGGCATGAGGTGTTAGTTTTTCATCATCTCTGATTGTGACACTCGATTCATTCCTTATTATTGGAGGTCATTGCAAATGTCATGGGGAACATGGTTGGATAGTAGCACAACGTATCATCCACAAACTAATAGTTAGAATGTGCGTACGACTCAGACTCTAGAAGACATGCTGCAAGCATGTGCTATTGATTTAGGTAGTAGTTTGGAAACCCACCCACCTTTGATTAAGATTTCCTACGATAACAGCTACCACACGGCGATCAAGGCCTCACTATTTGAGGAACTCTATGGAAGTAAGTGCCGATCACCTATCTTTGGTCAAAAGTTGGAGAAAGTCAACTTACTGGCCCTGAGCTTGTGAAAGAGACGACAAAAAAATTGTACAAATTCGTAACCCCAGGGCAGTAGTGCATGACTAACAAAGGATTTACGTGGGCTAACGCCAAAAACCTATGGAATATCAAATCAACGACAAGGTACTTCTAAAAGCGTCATCTTGGAAAGATGTAATTCATTTTGGAAAAATGAGGAAAGTTAAACCCACACTATGTTGGACCTTTTAAGATTGTCAAAAGGGTGGGTCCAGTAGAATAACAACTCAATTTGCCTAGAGAACTCAGTGGAGTACATAACGTGTTACATGTTTCAGACATGAAGAAATATCTGTCTGATGAGATAGTCATCATTCTATTAAATGAGAAACAGATGAATGCACAAGTATGATTCATTGAGGGACTAGTCATGGATAAAGTGGTCAAAAACACTCAAGCATATTAGTTAAAACTGTAAGTGTGGTCTAGAGTTTACCTTAGAACACGAAAATCATATAAAGGTGAAATACCCACAGTTTACCTGTTCAGAATTTCAGGGCGAAATTCCTTTAACAAGGAGATGATGTGACAACCAGGAAATTTTCGTCTGTCTTTTACCAGAGTTAGTTAAATTTCGGGACGAAATTTCTTTCAACAAGGGGATGATGTGACACCCAGCATTTTCAGGCCACTTTTCAATCAACACGAACATAGTTTTCTGATCATACATTCATGCATTTAGTTTTGTTTACTTAAATTTGTCATTTATTGCACAAACATTCACGAAGTTTTCACATAATGGTAATTCGAAGAATTGCCGAATCGCACACGCGTCTGTCTCCAAACGTTGGTGATTTGTCAAAATAATTTTCAAACAATCATAATTGGTGTGAAATTATGTTTTCCATGATTATGTGATTAAATGTGTAGCTTGGTTGTGAAAATTGGGAATTTTCTAGCATTTACGCGTTTTCGCGAATTTTCGGCTTTTAATGCCTAATTATTATAAATATGCCTTCGAACTAGAAAAATAAATATTATTTCAAATTATTAATGTTTTTTAGATATTATATGAGCATTTGGAGGTTTCGGTGTAGAAAAAGTTCAATCGCGTAGCGTTAAAACGATTTTTTTAAAAGACGGGGGCCTTTCTTGTAAAAAAAAGTATAAAACGCAAACCCCAAACCCTAATCACCATTTGGCCAACCCCTTCCCCTTTCCCTTTCCCTTCATTATTTTCATAGAAAATCACACACACACACTAAGGACACTTTCTTTGATCTTGTTCTTGCTTATTGGTGGTGATTTTCATCATTTCTTGCATCAAACGCGTACTAAGGATCATCATCTAAGTATTTCAAGTTTGTTTTTATCTTTGATTTCTTGTTCTTTGATTATCATGATGAACATGAACCCTATAAATCCAAACTCGAGTCAAAACTTGAAATTTATTGAAATTGATGATTGATTATGTGTTACTATTCAATATAATGATGTTTGTACGGATTGGTTTTGTTAAATTGTTTCGTTTTGATCAAAAACCAAGACTTAATTATAATGGAAACTTTTATTTGGTGCTTTTGTAGAAATTGTAAGAATTAGATAAAATTGGATTAAATTGATGGTTTTAGGATGTTAGTTGATGCTATTGGGTGAAAATTCATGTTTTGAACTTTTGATTTCGATTCTGTTTTTGGGTACTTTCTATTAATGGAAAATTTTTAGGTAATTTGGTTTATAGATGATTATTTATGCATGTTTGATGAGATGTGATAATTGTTATATGATTTTTAGAGCATAGGAATGGATTGGGAATAATCGAATTGTGAAAAACGTTTCATACGATCACGCTTGTTATTTATGGAAACTTTTGTGATATGATGTGATGAATGTTGTATATGATGTGTGTATAGCATGATATGATGGTGTGATTGATGTCTGTTGTGATGTGCTTTATAATCTTGAAATGGATTACACATGTGTAACGATGTCATACTTTCCAAAAATAAAAACTTTCCAAAATAGATTTCCGAAATGAAACTTTATATGAATCACTATTTGAGCTATTTGAGCATTAATAAACATGTTTTTTACTTATTTGAGTCACCAACGGGTCATTGGGTGAGTCGGGTCAACTTTGGTCAACAAAAGTCAACTTTGGTCAAAAAGACAACTTTGTCAAACTTGTCAAACATTTCTCGAACACACTAACAATTTAAGTTGTTTGGATATAATGGGGTTCATCATGACTATTATGTACAAACACTCATAGACTTACATTTGTTAGGTAACGATTAGCTTTCAACTTATAAACTTCAGGTTTTTTTCCTGCACATCTAAGGTGAGTCTTCACGGCCCCACTTTTACTTACTTTCCTTTTTGAAGGAGAAGCATGCAAAAAAATTTTATTTGGTTTTGGTATTATTGGTATATCGCTTGTTACTATAGTGCAAACATTATCACGCAAGTCCTTACAACTCGAACCGCTAATAACGGAATAGCGAGGTAATTTTGGGTAGTACTACTGGTTTGACAAACCCCACCCGCGTTAGTCGCACTAACTCGACTGGAGGTCGAACGGGTGTTTAATTGACCTTGACACTTGCCATTGTTCTATGATAAGACATGAAGAAAGGCTAAACAACTCATAAGCTTCGGTTCGAAACGCTAAGTAACTCGATATATAGGCTAGCTACCTATGGTGTACCTTTGTTTACTTTTACCAAGAAAACACTCAAACATATTTACTGATTTAAACCTGTGAACCCACCAACTTTGTGTTGACCCACTTTAGCATGTCTTCTCAGGTTACTGGCATGCTTAAGGCTAGGGTTGCACATCTGATATTCATGCATCATTATTATCATTTGAAAGCAATTTTATTTATATTTGCTATTTTTCATTGGGCGCCTTGTTTTACGCATTCATTACCTATGGTTTACAAATGTTTATGCTTCCGCATTGATTACATTGAAAACTTTGGTATACTCTGATTTAAGGTTAAACGCTTATTTAAAATGCATATAGAGTCGTTTGATATGACTGTGCCTGAGATCCTGGTTTGTCACGCGCCTCGAGGTAGAACCCCGCAGGTGGATTTTGAGGGTGTGATAGAAAGTGAGAGAAAACTAGGTAAAGGTTTTTAGTAATAACAAACCATCATCACCAACTTTTGGTTCAGGTCATCTGAGCAATATAATATAGTTTGACCGACCGAGGCTACACTGGGTTCCACCAAAGATATGTTGCTACATTTATGGAATACTATATCACATTGCTAGAAACAACATTCATTGGTTTAAATCAACTACGGATTAATTATCAAATTATAAACCAAACAATGATTTTTCATCAGAACCTAGGGTTGTAAAACCAAATGTTGTAAATTATACTTCGGCTCTATTATTTGTTTCTTCAAAAGAAAACTTTTGAAGGCCTAATTGGTTGAATCATAAAAATACAAATACTTTTCATAATAAAAAAGGTTTTAGACATAATAATAATATGAAACCATGTTGTTGACATAGAGACTGAAAAAGATAAATCCAAAACAAAAACCAAAAAACATAAACGTTGAAAAACCAAAAGAGGTAGTGAAAAATTTCACTAAGCCTCGAAATAATTGGAAATCGAAGGTCCACAAAACACAACTTTTGTAAAGTGGTGAATCCGGTTTCTAATGACTATCGGAACATGACTATCATAATAACCAACCCAAGTATACTTTATCATGGGTCCCCAAATATAAGTGATTGTGTAAAAATAGTTGTGTAATACATGTAGCGATTGTTTCCGACTCACCTTGTGTAATTTGGCTGAAAAGTATTGAACTTTTACAAAGCTATTAATGGTAGCTGAAAGAAGAAAGGTATACTGACTTTGGGATGTTTGAAGCCAAATGAGTGGTTATAAGTTTCTAAGGTAGCTCAAAGAAGAAAGGTATACTGACTTTGCATTTATTGTAGAATCTTCGGGAATGATTGACTTTGGATGATTACACAAGAAATTTTCTCAGAAATATTTGTCTCTTCTTAGGTTTGTTAAAATTATAAGTTTCTAAGGATAGTCATAATATTAGGGAGGAAAATGAATAAAGAAAAGACAAAATCATTTTTAGTTGAAGGGGCATTTATATATTTTTTAAAATTACAAAACATTTTCTTTCGATAAATTTTCTCAAAAGATCAAAAAGATTTTATATTTGATTAAAATAATTTTCTATGTAAATGGGAAATGATAATACATTTCAAATTGAATTATTATAGATATATAATAATGTGAACTAACATGGAAATCTATTGTTGTTAGGTCATACATAAGTAGGTCAGTTTCTACTTAAGCCAGTCGGTTTTTGATTCGGGGATTCTCATTTATATATGTGTATAAAGAAAAAGAAGAAAAAAGGTAAAAGAAAATAATATTAAAAATCTCAAGAAGAAAATAAGAGCAAAAAAATGCCAAGAGCCATATTGGAATAGAAGATGCCAATGAAGCATAAAAAATGAAAAGATATGCAAATGTGCATACGTACTATATGGTAGATAGTTTTATCTTTAATAATATGTTCTAACACAAGATACAAAATTAAAAGATGGGGCATGTAATTCTAGAAAACTTGTATTTCCTAAACATTTAGAGAGGGCATGTAAGTCTAGATAGCTCATAAGTAATGTAACATGTTAAATTCCGTGTTCAAAAATGTTCCCAAGCTAGTTATGCTTTCTAGTTTTTTCTCTTGTGCTGGAAT
Organism: Flaveria sonorensis; assembly: GCA_025506505.1. Taxonomy (NCBI): domain Eukaryota; kingdom Viridiplantae; phylum Streptophyta; class Magnoliopsida; order Asterales; family Asteraceae; genus Flaveria; species Flaveria sonorensis. The sequence continues at coordinate 19,425,053 of CM046426.1, forward strand.
CAAATCTTCCTTTTTTCTTTACTAATTTTGTTCTTGCCAGACCATGGTTCGCTACTACCAAAGAACACTGCCTGGCCATAGTCACATGCCTTCGGTTGACACACCGCCACACATCATCTCGTGTCATCTTGTTCCTCTTTTACTTTTTCATTAGGATACCGATCACGTTTGTACTTTCGGGGACAATGAATGAAAATTAGGGGATCACATGGACCACACTACAATCAACCATCTTTAGTGACCTAGTAAATAATCAATAGGATTGAATATATGGAGAGATTTCTATGATTAATTATAGCAGAAGTACAATAACCAATGATCAATCATAACACATATACTCATAATGTGCTCATATATTGATGATATGATTCAATATTACAATCAGGATTTTTAGTATTCAGGGTTACAAAAAGTGCGTAAACTCTATCTATTTATAGGTCTTATACAATTACTTGTATAATGACTTAACTATCTTGACATAAAATCTAGGATTTACTAAATACATAGTACAAAATAACTGTATAAGCATTAGTTGTTCTTCAGCCGTATTTGTTTGTATAACATACGCATTTGTCTATGCGGATGTGTAATAACTTGGCTGCATTTCTTTTGTTCACACATTAGTATTTTTTTTCACCCGCATTAGTTTACGCTGGTAGAAAAATGCACATCCGCATATGTCTAAGTCACAGGCATAAGACTAATGCGGATGAACATGCACTTATTCTTCTTCTACATCCACATTTCTTTGTCTTCAACTGCATTTCTCAATAGTTTTACACTTTCCTTCTAGAACAACGATTCAATCATTACTAGAATTAGCATGCATGATACTTTCAAGGTCCAACAATACTCCCCGTAAGGATTATGCTGTCTAAGTACTTAAGTGTTTCTAGGTGATTGAAATTGTGAAGATTTTGGTGGATCCTTTGTTGTAGCTTGTGGTTGTTGAGAAGTTGATGCTTGGACTTCAGTGGAGGTTGAGCTAAAGCTATTGTTGTTGTTATTGATGGTGATGTTGTTGTTGTAGCTATTGGTGGAAATGGTACTATTATTCGATATTCTTCAATATGATAATAATGGTACTTGGGATAAGTGGGGTCTAGGATTAAATTGATAATTGTTTCAAATTGTGTGGCTCTGTCGTCCTACTTCTGTCAAGTACATATATAGTAAATCTTTCATCCTTTAAATAGCTTGGATTAGGATCTGTTTCAATGACTGATGATCATACATAGCTATGGTAGATAGACTGTCCCTATGAATGACTAGCTCTCCTACAGCATTGATCTCTAACTTTATTAAGTTAGCAAAGTTTAGAGGCATTTCGTTTCTTTTCTTTGCCTCTCTCTTCCTGTTAATTTTGTCATAAGCAATCTATAAGATCCTTATGCACTTTAGTAACAATAGAAGATCATCTTCTCCAAGCTTGCTGGTTTTGCTTTCAAAGTGCCTAGTGAACATATAATGAATATATGATTCTTCTAGCAGCCGCCCACATAAGCACTAAATAATCTGATGTTTGGGCCACGTATATTGCCAGTCTGTGATGTTCCACCCTCCTTGGGCCCGGGGTGTGACAGATTGGTATCAGAGCCAAAGGTTGTAGAGAATTTGGGGATACCTTAGTAGACCCTAGGCAACAACCTTGATACCTTAGGACTATCCTTGCTTTGGGTTGTGTTGGAGTAAGTGGGTTGGGTAAATTGATGATTACACTTGATCAACGTAATCATGAATTTACCGAACGCGTGAATTCTGGCATACCCCCCCCCAAACTGATGATAAAATGTTTCTTTAAATGGGGTAAATGATTTGTGAAAAATTTTGGTCTTTTTGTACTTTTGTAACCCTATGCTTATACTGATAATGGATATCATTATTATTATGATGAGCTATGAGAAACCAAATTACTCATGATAATCTTACAGGATTTTCAAGACCGATGGCAGCCAATGGAAAAGCCCCTGCATACCCAGCCAATGATACTGCTCCTGTTAGAAGGCTTAGGAGGGCAATGCCCCCATCATAGTATGAGGAGTACCAGCAAATATGTAGACATCACGGCTGGATTTCGGTGACCTCTGATGACACCGAACCCTCGGAGGACTCTTCACCATTATCCCAGGATAGGAGCCGAACACGTTCCCACTCGCCACACGTCACTGCACCTACTCTCTCACCTATCCCGCCTATCGGGAATAGGGGCGCGCGTGTCATTACACGATTGCGTAAGAGCACCAGGCCAGGAGTGTCCGTTTCCTTTAGGATGCCGTCCCCTCCACCTCCTCCTGCGATGGCTCCCGCACCAGCACCTCCGGTGATTAATCCGCCTAGACGAAAACCACACGATGAGTATTGGATGCCGCCCAGGCGTAGTATGTATGACGGCCCGAGTGTCCTTGCTAGAGACCCATACTCCCAGTCTAGCCATCTGGCTAGAGACTTTGGTCGTTCAGACCCCACACTAGGTGACATACTTAGGACTATTCAGCGTCACGAGGTGACTCTCCAGCATGCTACACGGACCTCACAGTCTGCCTTGTTCCAGGCAATGATGGCATCTCATGGTGTTCAATGCTTGGAGCAAGAGCAAAAGAAGAAGAGTTCTGGATGGTTCGGGTGGCTGAGGAAGAAGTGGCAGTGAAGACGGTGGGGTGATATCTGATTGTTTGGCAGGAGGCTTCAGAACTATTTGAAGAAACTATTTTATTTATCTCAGACACTATTATTATTTATAAGGGGGTGATGGCACCTTCCAATTTATTTATCTCAGACACAACTACTATTTTGTTTGGTTGTTGCGACATTTGTCGGTTTATGAATTCTCTTTTTCTTCTGAAACTAACTTTTGCAGGGAGTCTAAAATGGGAATATGTAATAGCATATTTCAAAGGAACTAATTTGGTTACCCCATAAAAATAATTAACTCCATATAACTTGAATGAAACATCTATACATGTCTTGTAGTGTGTAATAGGGATTCTCATGTATTTGGTGAACATTACTAATAGGAGTAAAAATCAATGTAACGAGATACTTGAAACCAATTTATGAGATACTAAATAAGTTTACCTATGATGACACCAGAATGCCACCTAGACGAGGAGTTTGTAGTGGAAGAAGATGAGCAACCAGGGGAAGAAACGAGGAAGCTGTACGAACTAGGAACCAGGGTGGATATCAACCACCTACTCCATCGAAAACACCACGTGGAGAAAATGTCAACACGATAATGAAGAAAGGATCGCTAACCTAGTGTCTCAGCAAATCGCTAATGCTATTCCAACCATTATCGCCCAGATCAACGCAGACCGGGGAAATGCAATCGGAAGCGGAGGACCTGGAAATGATGAGGGTAACACTAATGATGCTGAGGAGATAAGGAATGGGTGTTCCTACAAAACCTTCATGGCTTGCAAACCAAAGGACTTCTATGGCACTGAGGGTGCAATTGAGACTTATCGGTGGTTGGATGAAATCGAAGCCGTATTGGACATTAGTGAATGCAAGACCACGCACATGGTTAGGTTTGCCTCACAATCACTCAAAGGGACAGCACTAGAATGGTGGAAAACTATCATTCAGCCTCGAGGCAGAAACGTGCAGGACAAATGTGTAACACCCTGAAAATTTTAAAAGACGAGAAAGAAAGAATAAATGTGTATAAAAGAAAGAAAACACAATTTGACCCAAGTTGAGGGGCTAAATGTGTCAAAAGGGCAAAAAGAATAAAAGTGGGTGCCTAAAGTGGGCATGGCCGCCCACACCTTTCTGCACATTTCACTTCAACCGGATTTTCTAGAGAGAGAAAGAGCAGAGCTCTCATGTTTTTGAAGAAAGAAGAAGAGGAATTCGAACTCAAGGTAAGAATTCTTGGTTTTAAGTTGTTCTTGGCTGGCCTATGCCTCGGTTGTATGCTTATGTGTGTTTTGTTGTGTTCGGGTGTGTGTTTTTGGTGGGTTTCTAGGTGTTTGAACTCATTTGCAAGCGGGTTGAAGGAAGTCATACCTGAAGGTTGTCAAAGGTGAGTTCTAGAACCCCCTTTTTATATGTTTTAACTAATTTTGGGGCTGGAAATGCATGTATGTATGTTTTTACTAAAATGGGTTTTATACCCGTAAGTATGTGTATGTGTGAATGTGGGTAGGTTATGATTTGGGTGATTTATGATGTTATGATGATGCCATGTTCATATTATGATGCTTAGAATGCTAGAACTAAGTTAGAACATGTTGAAATGATGATTTGGGACTGATTATGATGTTATTAGTATGTGTTGGTTGCCCATGCGCCTGGATTTGGCCCATGCGCCCAACGGTTGAATTTGCCTAAGTGTTGCCCCATGCGCCCAAAACCCATACACCCAAATAGTATCCATGCGCCTAGAACAGGTTGGATTTGGCTAAGTGTCCATGCGCCTAGGCACTCATGCGCCTGCATAGTGCCCATGCGCCTAGAAATTTTCCCAGGAGACTAAGTGTTGGGTCATGCACCCAAATAGTTCCCATGCGCCTGAAAGTTCCCCATACGCCTAAGTGTTCCCATGCGCCTGAAAGGCCATGCGCCTACATAGTGCTCATGCGCCTATGACTTAGAATATTTTCTAAAATTTTGGGGAAAATGTAAAGTGTAGGCTTTGACTTGGGATGTTCCCGGGGGTAATGTAAGTTGACTTTATGATGTCATATGTGATGATGATGTGATGATGCTATGCATGGTATGGTTATGTTTATGTTATGTTCCTTGTTACGTATGTTATTTTCCATGGCTTTACGTAGTATGATTATGAAGTAAATGGAAAGTATTATGTAACGTAAAGCGGTGGGTAATGAAAAAGGGAACGTAAAGAATGAAAGAATGCATGCATTAACGAAGTAATGAATGAATGAATGGAAAAGTCTTGCAAGCAAAGGATGAGGTGAGTGACTGTGTTGTCACAAAAGACTTGTATGCCAAAGGTTGAGGTGAGTGACTGTGTTGTCACAAAAGACTCGTAAGCAAAGGTTGAGGTGAGTGACTATGTTGTCACAAAAGACTCGTAAGCCAAGGTTGAGGTGAGTGACTGTGCTGTCACAAAAGACTTGTAAGCCAAAGTTGAGGTGAGTGACTGTGTTGTCGCAAAAGACTCGTAAGGGAGTCAATCCATGAGATTGACCCGGATCTTTATCGCTTACCTCGGTGCTGGTGCCAGGCTTGATGCGCAATGAATGGAAGTCTAATAAACTTCGACCCAATACCTCCTTTGTGCCTACGTTTGGGGTATAGCTGATGACATTGCTCCGGAAGGAATGAACGAAGGAAGGTTAATGAATGAAATGTACGGAATGGAAGTAGTGAATGGTAATGAAAGATAATAATAAATTATTATCTATGTGTACGTATGTTGTATGATCGCGTATGAAAGTAAAGAATGGTTTAAACGAAAGAAAAGTATTTTATTTTATAAAACTAGAACTCACTCAGCAATGCTAAATTTTATGTGTTTCCAGTTGGCAGGTAATGTTGCTGAGGATGGCACGGGGTAGCTACTTGGATTATTTAGGATGGCATCCATTTCATGTTATGATAATGTTTTTGTGATGTAATGCAAATTATGATATTTTGTAACAGTTAACTACAATGTATTATTTTGCAAAAGCAATTATAATGTAATGGTTTAAAATTATTCTGCAGCAATGTTTTAGAAATTGTAAATGTAAGTTATATGTTTTATGTGCGATGATTGTCCAACTGTGAGCGTCCCAGGAACGGGGCCTTACAAGTTGGTATCAGGGCCAAAGTTTAAGTGAAACGGGTTAAAATTTTCAAAAGAAACCTAAACTTAAACTGAAAATGGGACAAAGGGAAGGGATGCCAGTCCGAGTAGCTACATGCCATCGGGTATTTTTTTTATATTAACCGGTATTATGTGCGCATGTTATGTGGTTTATGTGCTTCTTAGTAGATTTAGATACTGATGTAGTCAGGATAGGAAATGCTTGGGGTATGAAGAGTAAAGTAAATGGCTAATCACAACTGGCCACTGTAATTACGAACTTACTATACTTGACATAAACTGAGCTATTACCTTGAATGACCGTGTTAGTGTTTGAATCTTATAGCGTGTTAGAGGAGGGCCAGTGGTAGATCTTCAAAGGCTTCTAGAGGTGAAGGTAGTGGTGGATGTGGTGCTGGACCACGGGTCACGAGAGGAAGGCCAAGGGCTGAAGAGGTGGCTCATGAAGAGCCTGAGACCCCTCATCCAGAGGGTGGTGATGAAAGTGCTAACTTAAGGGCCTCAGTGAAGGAGGCGGTGGTGGAAGAGGTGCATCAGGTCATGCAGACGATCTTACCGTCTGTGGTGACCGAAGTAATAAAGGCTGTAAGAGAAGGGTAAAGGAAGGAGAGGAACCGGTCCTCGGGAGTAAGGGAGCAACCAGGGACTGAGACGGTTGTCTTTACTGATAAGGAAGAAGAAGAAGAGCCTGTGTCGGAGGCAGCACGAGGCTATAACTATGGGGCATTTCAAAGATGCAAGCCCTTGGCTTTTGATGGCAATGGCACTGCTGCTGCTGCTCACCGGTGGGTGAGAGAGATGGAAGCTGTTCTAGATATCAGGGAGTGCCGAGAAGATCAGAAGGTGAAGTTTGCCACCCACTTATTTGTGGACTCGGCCCTATGTTGGTGGGACAATATTGTCTAGGCCGAGGGTAGTAGGGCGATTGGTAGGATGAGGTGGAGTGAGTTGAAGAAACTGGTGATCGAGGAGTTCTATCCTCAAAGGGAGCTCGACAAAGTTGAGAAGGAGTTCCTGCAGCTGGAGGCGGGAACCATGACGCATCAGCAATACACCACCAAGTTTAACGAGATGGTACGACTGGTGCAGGATCAGGTGACACCTCTGTCGCGAAAGATCAAGAGGCATATTCAGGGCTTGCCGGCGGATATTCGCAGGCATATGATCGCTGCTCGGCCAAGTACGTTCAGGTCGGTGGTTGATCTGGCGGGAAGGCTGTACGATGAGAGGGAAGTGGTGGTGGCTGACTTGAGCAAGAAAGGTGGTGGTGACCGAAACTGGAATGGGAAGAGGTTTGGTCGGCGTGTGGTCACACCCGGTGCGGGGTTGAAGAGGTGTGGCAAATGTGGAAAAGAGCACACCGGAGAGTGTAGGTTGGGATCCAATGTCTGTTTCCGGTGTGGGAGGACAGGACATGTGGCGAAGGACTGCAGGGTAAGGAGGTGTTATAACTGTGGCAAGGAGGGCCACATGATCAGGGAATGTAAGAAGCCGAGGGCTGAGAGTTTCGGGGTGAAGAAAACAGCCGGGACTGAAGGGCAGAAAGCTAGCGCTAGGGCTTTCACGATGACCAGGGAGGAGGCTAGGACGGACCCCGATGTTGTGTGAGGTACGTTTCTAGTAAACCAAACTCTTGCTTCTGTGATATTTGATTCAGGTGCTAGTAGGAGTTTTATTTCTGCTGCTTTCTGTGCTAAGTTGCCTGTTAGTAGTAGAAGTGTTGATGAGCCCTTCTATGTAGAAACTGCCATAGGTGAGAGTACCAGGATTGTTGATCTGATAGAAGGTTGTGATATAGAACTAGAAGTCATAAATTTCCTGCTAGACTGTTCGTGATGACCTTAGGCGGATTTGACGTAGTCCTAGGAATGGATTGGTTGGCGGACTACGAGGTAAATATCATATGTCGTAAGAAGATGATTCGACTGACAGCGCCTGACGGGAGTTTGGTGACGATCTACGGTGATCGAGTTACGACTATCCCGAAGATGATTTCGATGGCGGTGGCGGGAAAGTGCATGAGGCATGGATGTAGTGCCTACTTGGCCTACGTGAAGGATGTAGATACGCCAACAACACAACTGTCAGATGTACCGGTTGTGTGTGAGTTCCCAGATGTGTTTCCCGAAGACTTACTAGGTGTGCCACCGGATCGTAAGATCGAGTTCCAGATTGACTTGATACCTGGTGCTCAACCTGTAGCTAAGGCACCGTATCGGTTGGCTTCGAACGAGATGAAGGAGTTGATGGAGCAACTGCAGGTGTTGCTTGATAAGGGGTTCATTAGACCGAGTATCTCCCCTTGGGGTGCTCCGGTCTTATTTGTGAAGAAGAAGGATGGTAGTATGAGGATGTGCATAGACTACCGCGAGCTGAACAAGTTGACGGTGAAGAATCGGTATCCATTGCCGAGGATTGATGATTTGTTTGATCAGCTCCAAGGTGCCAGTTGGTTCTCGAGGATAGATCTTCGATCTGGCTACTATCAGCTGAAGGTGAAGGAGCAAGATATTCCTAAAACAGCTTTTCGCACGTGTTATGGACACTACGAGTTTCTCGTTATGTCTTTTGGTTTGACTAATGCACCAGCTGCTTTTATGGACCTGATGAATCGAGTGTGTAGGCCTATGTTGGATAAATCAGTGATTGTGTTTATCGATGATATCTTGATTTATTTGAAGAGTGAGGAGGAACATGCTGGCCACATTCGGGAAGTGTTAGAGACGTTGAGAAAAGAGAAGTTTTATGCCAAGTTCTCCAAGTGCGTGTTCTGGTTGCGTGAAGTTTAGTTTTTGGGTCATGTGGTGAATCCGGAGGGGATCATGGTGGACCCGACAAAGGTGGAAGCGGTGATGCAATGGAAGTCTCCAAAGACGCCATCTGAGATTCGTAGTTTCTTGGGGTTGGCGGGATATTATAGGAGATTCATTCAAGACTTCTCTAAGATAGCTTCTCCGTTGAGTAAGTTGACCCGCAAGGATGTGAAGTTTGTATGGGGTCAAGCACAAGAGAGTGCCTTTGAGGAGTTAAAGGCAAGGTTGACTCAAGCTCCAGTTTTATCATTACCCAAAGGAAGCAAGGACTTAGTGGTCTATTCGGATGCTTCTTACTCGGGGTTGGGTTGCTTGTTGATGCAACGAGGGAAGGATATAGCTTATGCATCCCGATAGTTGAAAGTTCATGAGGTGAATTACCCTACTCACGACTTGGAGTTAGCAGCTGTGGTCTTTGCACTAAAGAATTGGAGGCACTACCTATACGAAACGAAGTGCACAATCTTCACAGACCACAAGAGCTTGAAGTACTTCTTCGAGCAAAAGGACCTGAACATGAGGCAGAGGCGATGGTTGGAGCTCATAAAGGATTATGATTTCGAGATCCATTACCATCCGGGCAAGGACATTGTAGATGCTTCTTTTAAAGATTAACATTTGTCTTTGTATGTCTTTTATGTTTTTGTTATAGTATAGGGACTTTTATTGTAAATATGTTCCTTTGTTTTCTTGATTAGTATAAATAGGCTGAATATGTATTGTGTAGACATCGAGACATCTAGACATTCAGACATCTAGAGATTAGACTTTCAGTTTAGATGCTTTGTATCTGTTACTTACACTTTGTATTCTTCTCTACTAATCAATGAAAACTTCTATGAATTTTTGTTGATTTCTTGTGTTGAATTGAATACTTCTTTGTATTAGATTGAATTGTGTTCTTATATCATCACAGATTGATCCATTTTGAGCTCATCAAATGGTATCAGAGCTTTCGGTTTAGTGATTGAAGCTGTTCTTAAACTGTCGAACACTCATAATCACTTGAATCTGTGATTGATAAACAATTCAGTCTTAAAAATTGTTGAATTAAGATATGTTTCATCATCAGAAACATTATTTGATTCACAATTAGCAGTACAATTCGTTCAAATCTGTGAATTTGAGCAAAAAGTCTTCGAACTATTCTTAGTTTGTTCGAACTGTACTTTGAATCAAAACATTAATCTTTGTTGATTAATTGATGAAATTGATGTTAGAGGATTGTTAATCGATCGATTTCAGACCTAATTGGTAAAATTTAGATCAATTAATCAAGTTTTGAAGAAATTGAAAGAAACTAAGTTTGTTGAAGATGATGAATGTGGCGTATTAGGTCAAAAACACCTTGAAAATCGTCTAAAGTGATAGACGCATAACAACTGTTTAGGCGCTTTACAACTGTTCCGGGCGTTTTTCAGTTAGGCGTTTCACCACTATGTGGGTTCATTTCAACTGTTGGGACACTTTGGAAGTTATCAGACCAAGTAATATCAGGCGTTTTTCAACTGTTGAGGAGTATTTGAACTGTTTGGGCGTATCATAACTGTTCAGGCGTATCATAACTGTTCAGACGCATCTCAACTTGGGCGTTTTTTGAAATTTTTCTGAGGCAATCCCTTAGACGTTTCAGGGTCAAAGTCAAAAGGTGTACTCCAACTGTTTGGGCGTTTCACTATTGTTTGGATGCATCAGCTTTCACACTAAGACTTTTTTTTTGAAATTTTTCAGAAACATTAAAATCCAAAAATATTTTCATTTTATTGTTTTAATTCAAAACATTAAAAACAACAAAAACAATTCACCTTTAAAAATCAAAAATTAAAAATGGTAAAATCAAAAGACTCATAGAACTGAGTTCCCAAGCTGAAGAATAGAGAAGATTTCAAGAATTGGTCATTGAGATTAAAACACCATCTGAATTCTATTGATACTGATTTATGGAAATCAATAGAAAAAGGTCCTTACATTCCAATCACATCTGATGGACCTGATAGAGGATTTGTGTATACAAAGGAATCTACTGAACTGTCAGGATCAGCGATCTAAGTTTGATCAATTAGAGTTGAATCGCAGCGGAATTAGAACAAGAATTAGACAAATATAGCAAGAACACAATAGATATTCAATGGAACAGTACACTGTTATAGAGAAAGAGGGTTTTCTGCAAAAGGGATAATATCATTCATGCACAAATGCTTCGGTATGGCGGCCGCTAAGCTTTGCTAAGCTACGCAGGGCATCGCAGGGCATTGAAGGTTACAAATTAGGTCAACATTCCTTATATAAAGGAATGCGACGTCTGCTGATGTCACTTGATAGTGACATCTAACAGAATTATTACAAACAACTGAAAGTAAGCAAACTACTGAGAATGTTCACAACAACTGAGAACATCTCAGAGTATGCTAAGTACAAGATGAAACTAAAACTACTGAAACTACAAGTACTGATTACAAGAAACATAAAACTACTGAAAGGAAACCATCACAACTACTGAAGAGGTCTTCTTCAGCTGTTGTGACAACATCTGAAACTTGGTCTTCAGTCTTTGTCTTCAGCTTTTGTCTTCAGACTTTGTCTTCAGTTCTTTAGCTTTAGACTTTGTCTTCAGCTTTTTCACTTCAGACTTTGTCTTCAGCTCTTTCACTTCAGACTTTGTCTTCAGCTCTTTCACTTCAGACTTTGTCTTCAGACCTTGTTATCAGTTGATGTCTTCAGCTGTTGCAGACTACTTCAGTTGTTGTAATGTCCGTGGGACTTAAAGGTTTTTCTGATCAGGCTCATTGGTTCTTTTGGTCCAACATGAACCTTATCCAGAAGATGATCTACAAGGAGAAGATCTCAGAAAAGTTAAGAATGATATTAAAGCATATTCCTTAATGTGCAAAGGTCTACCTCTTGAAGTTCTGACAAGGCTTGATGGTTATCAGACTGGATACAACATGTATACGGCCTTGAAAATAATATGTGAAGGTGGAAAAGAGATTCAGGATCTAAAAAAGCAAAAGCTAAAGAGATAATTAGAACTTTTTGAACATGTGTCTGGTTAAACAATAAATCAGATGATGAACATATTTGTTCAACTGACTACAGAGATGTCGACTGCAGGGATCAAGAATGATTTAAAAGATATTAACTTCAGTTTTCTCAATGCTCTTCCATCTTCATGGAAGCAAACAGTCACTCTGTTAAAGCATACTGAGAAATTTCCAATAGATCTAGATCTCTTGATTGCTAAAATAGAATCTGTCAAAATTGATGAAAGTTCTAGAAACAACGACCGAGCAGCTTCGATGTCACAATATAAGTATGTTGCTTCTCCAGCAAACACTATGGAGAATGCATTCATGGCTAAGAATGAAACTTCACTAGAAGATGAGGGTGATTTATTTGTTGGTGCAGGGTTCTTCACTAATTCTACTTACACAAGTGCTCCTGCCTATACAAATCAGAATAAACCTCAATCTCCTTCTATACCTAAAAGTTTTAACTCTCAAGCGGAGACTCCATCTGTTAACTCTGATAAATCTAGCAAAGTTAACGATGTAATAAACATCTTATTACAAGATGAAGAGTCAAAAACTGCTTTTACTGCATTTATGGCAAGTTTTCAAGCATACCAAAGTAGCCATTTAACTCAACTTGATTTTGTTTTGCAGGATTTATTTGAAATGGATCTAGATGACATTGAGGAAATGGACTTGAATTGGCAGATGGTAATGATAGCATACAGAACTCAAAAGCATTCCTACGTCAACAAAAACTATAAACCAAGTGCAAACAAGACAGTAGGTTTTGACAAGTCAAAGTCAAGATGCTTTAACTGTAACAGCTATGGTCATTTCTCTAGAGAGTGCAAAGCTCCAAGGAATAAAGGAGGAAATGTTCAATCAAGCTCAAGTAATCAAAGGTTTCAGCAATCGTCACAGAAGACATTTCATAAACCTTATCAAAGCCTACCAATGCCAGAATTAAAAGATGATTCTAAAGCAACAGAGGAACCCAAGAAAGCTTTAGTTGTCAATATTACTGATGGTTATGATTGGAGTGCCTACACTGAACAATTTACTGCTGATCTAACCTCCAATTTATCTCTTGTTGCAGAAATACAAAAGGAAGATTGGTCTAAAATTAATGATCCAAAAGCTGATGGAAACTCTGAGAACGAGGAAGAGGATTATGACTGGAGTGATAAGCCTGATCCCAAGGAAGATTCAGAGGAAGTTGCTTTGATGGCAAAATCTGATCAGCCAAAGGTTGAAAGCTCTAACTCTAAAACGCCTCCTCCTAAATATTCTAAAATTCCATTAGAAGTCAGAGTAAAGTTATGCACAAAGTCTTGCTTCGAACATGTCGAATACTACAGAAATTATGCTTATAAGATATGTGAAAAACTTAAGCAAGAAGAACAAATGCATAACAAGCTGAAAAAGGATCATAAAACATCTGGACAAGATTATCTCTCTTCAAAATTCATGGAACAAAACTCTAAGAGAACTTGAAATTGTATCAAAACAACTCGAAGAGATGACGAAAAATCTTGAACTGGAGAAGATAGCTCATGCAGCCACTCCAGTTGATCTAGCTAAAGTTAAAAGTTCTAAAACCATTGTGGAAAAGCTAGTAAATGAACGTAAAGATAAACAAAAGGCAGGATTAGGTTTCACTCATGAACCAATGCCTGAATCAATAACGAATACTTTACCAGAAAACTTTAACACTCACGATCACTCTCCAGAAAACAAAGCAAAACTCAAAGCATATCAGAACAAGAACAAGATGTCTAAAAATGAAGAAGATAAAACAAATGTAGAAATTTTTGAAGAAAAAGATATTGAGAAAATTAAAAATGGTCATCCGGTTAAAGTTAAATCTTATGAACCAAGACCAAAGAACAAGAAAATTTATGTTCCTAAAGAATCAGTTTTGGAAGAAATGAGTACGATGACAGAAAACAAAGCTAGAAATGATGAAGAAAAATCAGAAGATTCAAATTCATTTGGTCTAAATAACCCAGAATTCATAAAATGGCAAAAAGACCAGAAAAAGAAAGAATGTGAAAAAGAATCTTCAACTGAAGATGTTCAATCTAAACAAACAACTGGTTTAAAATCAAAGAATCAGAGACGAAGAAGAAAGATAATAAAGCCAAAAATGATCAATTGAAAATTCAAGAAAATCAGGCAAAAGAAATAAATCAGAAAACAAAATTAAAGCCGATTAAATTTGTATCTGCTGGTTTGTTGAATGTGAATTCTATTCAAAAGGTTAAAGAATATCCTAAAAACGAATCTACCTCTGATCTGAAAACGGGTTCAGATTCTAAGACTTCCGCTGTAGCAGAAAGATTTGTATCTAAGGAAAACAAGAATGAAGTTCATGTTCAAAAACAAAAACAAATTGTGCAAAAGAAAAACATTTCAAATCAAAAACAACAAATTAACACTTTGACACCTAAAAGTAACCAAGTTTCTAATGTTGCATCAACGTCAAAGGTTAATAAGCAATTATTCAAGACTCCACAGAGGCACTGCGAAATATGTAACATGTATAATCACAACACTGCTGAATGTTTTTTTAAAAAATACTGTCACATTTGCGATATGAGAAATCACTCAACTTCAGAGTGTTATTTTAACAAATACTGTATTTACTGTGATGAGCAAACTCAAAATACTAAAGATTGTTATTTTAGAAAGAATTCAGAGTGGAGAGGATTTGCCACCTCAACAGTAAGCAAAGGTTATGTTAATCCGCAATATAGAAGAAACCAAAATGTTGATTTTCAAAGATTAACACACAAACCCTCCTTAGGTTTGACTACTTTCAAAAGAAACAATTTAGTGAGACCTAAACAATTCTTTACACGGTCAGTGAGAATTAATAACAAAAGTTTTGAAAATAAAAGATTCTCAAACAATGGTCAGTCTAAAAGCAAGAATTTTCCAAACAAGCATAATTTTGTTACAAATAACAGAATTGGTAAATTCATAAAGAATAAACCTGATGTCAACAAACTTCACTTTAAACAATTTACTATTGTCGACAAGTTTGGAAAACCCAAGACCATTTCGGCTTGGGTAGATAATTCAACTTAAATTGTTTTATTTTGCAGGTACGCCCGAGAAGACCAATCAACACTTGGTATGTGGATAGCGGGTGTAGCCGGCATATGACAGGCAATCAGGCCTTATTACAAGAATTTAAGTTAAAAGATGGAACGCATGTCCCCTTTGGTAGTGATGCGGGAGGAAAAATAACCGGAGAAGGAACAGTATCCAACGGGATTATAAGCTTTGATAAAGTCAACTTCTGTTCACAGTTGAACTTCAATTTGTTAAGCGTATCCCAAATTTGTGATAAATCCTACTCTGTACTTTTTGATGATTTTTTCTGTTATATCTTGAAGCCAGGATTTCAGATAAGCAAGGATAGCGTGGTTGTTAAAGCTGTCAGAGACCGAGATGTATACAAACTAGATATGTCTCAAGTGGACTCTTCTACAGAAACAACTTGTCTCTTTGCTAAAGCATCAAATGATGAAAGCCAGCTATGGCATAGACGTCTCGGGCATTCAAATTTCAAAAACATGAACAAGCTTGTAGCAGGAAATCATGTTATTGGACTTCCATCAAAGAAGTTTGCCACAACTGATTTATGCTCAGCATGTTTAAAAGGAAAACAGCACAAAGCATCTTATAAGTCCAAACTGATAAACTCAAATTCCAAACCACTTCAGTTGTTGCATATGGACCTTTTTGGACCAACCAACATTAAGAGTATTGGAAGAAAATCTTACTATTTAGTTATCATTGATGACTATACAAGATTTTCATGGGTTCTTCTTTCTAAAAGAAAAATCTGAAACGGCTGAATTAATAAAAGAATTCATCATAAAAGTAGAAAATCAACTAGATCAAAAAGTAAAAATAATTAGAAGCGATAACGGGACGGAATTCAAAAATCTAACTCTTAACATGTTTTGTGCAGAGAAAGAAATAGCTCATCAGTTCAGTGCTCCCAGAACTCCTTAACAAAATGGAGTTGCTGAAAGAAAGAACCAAACATTGATTGAAGCAGCACGATCCATGTTAGCCGATGCTAAAATTCTGATCACATTTTGGGATGAAGCAATATCAACTGCATGCTTTGTTCAGAACCGTTCATTAATTGTTAAAGAAAAACTGAAAACTCCCTATGAGTTAATATTTGGAAGGAAACCAAACACAGATTTCTTTAAATCTTTTGGTTGTCCGGTTATGATTCTGAATTCAAGTGATCATTTAGGAAAATTTGAATCAAAATCTGATGATGGATTTTTCGTTGGATATTCATCTATTTCAAAGGCCTATCGAGTTTATAACTCTAGGACTAATGTTATAGCTGAAACATTCAATGTTAAATTTCTTGAAAACTCTTTTCCATCAGTGTCAAATGGTCCTGCATGGTTATTTGATTTAGATTCATTGTCAAACTCTTTTCAATCAAACTTGTTTAATCAATCTAACTTGCTTGATTCTACAGGTGAAAAGAAAATTCAAGGAGATCTCCATTCATTCAGTGATGATTCGGACTCTGACGATGCAGATGATTCAAGCTCAAAATATCCCTTCTTTCTTTTTTTAGAGATTCTATTATTCAGTCTAATAATGAAGATCATCAAGACAATTCTCATTCAGTTTCAGAAGACCAAAATGTGTCTCAACAAATTCCTAATGATGGTACATAAATTGTACAACCTGAGTCTGGAACGTCATCTATCTGTGGTGATATAGTTGATTCCGGTAATCTTGATTACTTTATCAACTCACCGACTCAAGTTCCCAATTTCAATCCATATTCTTCAAGCCTTTTGCATCAGCTTTCCAATCTGAACCAGACTAATCTAGATGTTCAAGTTAAAGGAGATGAGATTTCGACATCTCGTATTCATAAGAACCATCCAACATCTCAGATTATTGGTCCTTTGAGTGAGAGAACGACGAGAAGTAAATCAGAACAAGCAAATGTTTGCTTATACTCTTGCTTTCTTTCTCAAATTGTTCCTAAAAACGTTACCGAAGCGTTAAAGGACAATGGTTGGATCGAGGCTTTTCAAGAAGAATTATTACAGTTCCGCAAACAATAAGTGTGGAATCTAGTGGATTTACCTGAAGGAGAAAATGCTATTGGCACAAATGGTTATTTAGAAATAAAACTGATGATCGAGGAATTGTTATCCGTAATAAAGCAAGATTAGTTGCACAAGGATACACTCAAGAAGAAGGTATTGATTATGATGAAGTATTTGCTCAAGTTGCAAGACTTGAATCTATTCGTGTCTTCCTGGCTTATGCCTCATTCATGAAATTTAAAGTGTATCAAATGGACGTAAAGGGTGCATTTTTGTATGGTTCTATCACCGATGATGTGTACGTGAAGCAACCTCCAGGTTTTGAAGATGCTACATATCCACATCGTGTGTACAAGTTAAGCAAAGCTTTATATGGACTACATCAAGCCCCTAGAATCTGGTATGAGACATTGTCGCAACACTTAATCCAACATGGATATACACGAGGGAAAATCGATCCAACTTTGTTTATCAGAAAGGATGCTGATGATCTCTTATGTGTACAAGTGTATGTTGATGATATTATATTTGGTTCTACAAGTCCAAAAATGTGCAATGAATTTGAAGAAATCATGAAATCTTGATTTCAGATGAGTTCTATGGGAGAGATAAATTTCTTTCTTAGACTTCAAGTTAAGCAATCTGCAGATGGTATTTTATCAACTAAGAGAAGTTCGTTGACAAACTCTTGAAGAAATTTAAGCTGCTAGATTGTCAAACAATTAGAACTCCAACTGATGTGAATACCAAGATTGAGCATGATCCAAAAGGAAAATCAGTAGATCAAACACTATACAGATCGATGACCGGTTCTTTGATGTATCTCACTACATCTAGACCAGACATTATGTATGTTGTTTGCATCTGTGCAAGGTATCAATCAGACCCGAAAGAATCTCACTTAATTGCTATCAAAAGAATATTCAGGTATCTCAAAGGTAAACCAGCTTTAGGGCTATGGTATCCTTGCGAAGGAAATTTTGAGTTACATGTGTATACTAATAGTGATTATGGCGGATGTTGTCAAGATAGAAAATCAACAATGGGTGGGTGTCAATTTTTAGGACCCAGATTAGTCTCATGGCAATGCAAGAAACAAACAAATGTCTCTGTTTCTACTGCAGAAGCTGAGTACATTACTGCTTCAGCAGGATGTTCTTAAATCCTTTGGTTACAAAACCAACTACTGGATTACGGGTTTAACTTTCTTAAAACACCTATTTACATTGATAACACAGCTGCTATGTTCATTACAGCTAATCCTGTCCAACATTCTAAAACAAAACATATCGAAATTCGATATCATTTTCTTAGAGATAACTCTGAAAAAGGTTTAATCATTCTGATTCAAATTGCTACTGAAAAACAATTGGCCGACCTTTTTACTAAAGCCTTCTTACCAGGACGGTTTGAGTATTTGGTTGAGTCAATTGGTATTATTAATCACTCGTAAAATTGATTTTTGAGAATTTCAGTAAATTGAGTCTAAATATGATCAGATCCCTCCCTTATATGAATAGGACACTGTCAGAGAACTTGTCAAAGTTAATTGCCTGAATTTATTTTTGTGTGTGCATGTTCTTTATAAAAACAAAAACCAAATACAAAAATAGAAAATTGAAAAACAAAAGATAAAAAATATAAAACCAAAAATCACAAAAATAATGTCTTTCCTTATTAATTATATAGGCATGAATTTGTTTTGCAATATGTGAGAAATGATAGTACATTAGTATGATCAGTTGCATTCTTTGCTTTCGTTTAAAGTCTGACATGATCAGATATGATGTGCAGGTAAGCTCATGCAATTATACTGAAAAAGTAAATTCTTGTGATTAAACTAAATCACTCATGCATTCATGTATGTCTATCTAAGCACTAATGAGTAGTGTTGATTTCTCAAATTGATTGCTTGTTAACACATAATCTCACACCTGATGGCGATATGAATAACCATTGAGCTCTACTTATTTAATGCATCTAACACTTCTCTGTTTTGAGTCATCATAGGCCTGAAAAAGTAAATTCTTATGATTAAACTAAATCACTCATGCATTCATGTATGTCTATCTTAGCACTAATGAGTAGGGTTGATTTCTCAAATTGATTGCTTGTTAAGACATAATCTCACACATGATGGCGATATGAATAACCATTGAGCTCTACTTATTTAATGCATCTAACACTTCTCTGTTATGAGTCATCATAGACCTGAAGTGATGAGATATCCTTTGTTGTAAGTGATTACAGACCTGGATATTCTCATTGATGTAACAAGACGCCAATATGCACAAACACCAAATGAGATCTGGTTATAGTATATGTCAGGTTAACAAGTTGAGAATAGTGACTTCTTGCATATCTTTATGAGAATTAACCTCTCTAAGTCTAAATATGACTGCATAATGTCATATCTAATTGTACCTTAAACAATCCAAGAATTGAAAAAGTAAGTGTGTTGAGCCTCTTACCAAAAGCACTCATTTTCTGTCCTTAGATCTAGTGTCTCCTTTGCTGCAGAATTGCTGACCTGGAATACACTTGATCAGGATTTAATCATTGTCTATGACTACCTATCATTTTTTTATTTTAATGTGCTGATCACTACTAATATGATCTCACTGCAAACATGATTCATTGTGAATATTAGATTTTTATTTTGTTTTCATTTTTTTTTTTTGCATGTTTTCTTTGTGCAGGCAATTTAACAATGATTAGTGTGCTCTTCATGTGACAAATTCAAGAAACTTATAAGTTTTATCAAACTTAAAAGTTTAGGGGGAGTAAAAAGAGTTTTAAAAAAATGACTGTTAAATTTCAGGATATGTAAAATCATGAAAAATCAAAAACTAATGTTTTGGATGGAAAGGACGATGCTATAGATGTTCAAGCATATGTGTGTAACAAAATGAAAAATGAACCTGAAAAACATTTTAAATGGAAAAGCTTCTTGCAAAAGTTAAATGAGAGTTTTTGTTAATTTTAGAGACTAAAATGACAGGAAACTAATTTTGAAACATTATAACAAAAAAAAAAAAAAAATTCAAAATTTAAGGATGAAAAAAAAATAAAAAAATAAAAAAAAAACATTTCAAAGTTAAGGGTTAATTTTGAAAATTTTGGGTAAAAGTCAAAATTTGACTTATTAAAGTTCAAATTTGAAAATTGTTTAAATATTAGTATGTGAACAGTGCTAATATGTCTAAACAGTGTGCAGGTGGAAGATTATGAAAATTTACAAGTGTTAGACACATGGAAGTAATCTCATGCACCTAAACAGTAGTCAAAAGTCCAAATGTAGGAGCATGATGATTTGATCAGAATTTGTGCAAGTGTCGGACGTTTGTGACTACTTCATGCAGACAAACAGTAGTCATGCGCCTAAACAGTTGTCATGAGTCTGAAAATATTGCTAAGTGTTGGGCGTTCATGCGCCTAAACAGTTCTAATATGTCTGTGTAGAAACTAAGTATTGGGTGATTCTACTTAGTTCATGCATCTGAACAGTGCAAAAGCGACTGAACAATGCCCATGCGCCTAAGCTCATGCGCACAAACAGTGCTTATGCGTCTGAACAGTTCTCATGCGCCTAAGCCCATGCGCACAAACAGTGCTCATGCGCCTAAATTTTTTTACTTAGTATATAAACAACACTTTGTGTTTCTCAAATTTCATTCTCAAATCTCCCCTGAACTCTCAGTTTCTCAAAACCCATACATCCCGATAAACCATAAATCCTCATTCTGATTGATTTTTGTGATGTTGTTGCACTCGAAAGTGATAGAAATCGATTCTAACTGTAAGTTCGAACTCAAAATCACACAAATTTTAGATTTTTAAGCTGATTGATTTGGGCGTTTCGAACCTGTTTAGGCGTTCGAACCCTAATGATTGAATCTGTTAAAATGTGATTTAACAAAATATATTGAATGAAAATTGATGATTATATGATGAAATGACCTGGATTGCAAACATGTTTGTGCATTCAAATCGGGTATTCATCAAAGTTGAATGTTTGATGATAATCAAGCAGTCGACTTGAAGATGAACATTCAAGAGAAAATTAAATTTTTTTTAACAAAAATTCATAATAATAAATATAAAATAAAATGGAAAGTAAATCAAAATCTATATTGAAAATTGCTTTGAATAAAAGTCAAAATGTAAAATGGTAAATCATCTAAGAAACAAAACTGTTTGAATGTGTGAAATTCATCAGAATATAAAAATCTCAGCAAATTCAAGTTTTAAAGTGTTAAATTCAAAAACTTCAAATTGAATGAAAATATAACTTTCAAACTCTAAATTTTTTTGTTTTCTTTGCAGATGGTAGATTTAAAATTTGAGCCCAAACATAACGTGGCTGGTCTTCTCAATGAAGAAGTAAGAGATGCCATCGGATACGAAGAGATTATCAGATTTCTGCTGAGAACCAAATATGTATATGCTATGTGTTACCAGCCTGTTATATATGCTCGTCCGATTCAAAAGTTCTGGAGCACCGCATATATTGATGCTGATGATAATGGAAGGAAAGTAGTTAGAGGGTTTATAACCAATATGAGGATGATTGAGATTAGGTCAAAATGATGCTGAAGATTTATCTGAACTAACATTTGATGAATGTAGTCAAACATTCATGGAACTGGGTCATCCTAATCAATTTCCAAAGAAACAGTTCTTCAGAGCCCGTGTATTCAACCACTGGAAACTTCTATGCTATATATTCCAACATTGTAAGTCCAAGAGGAGTGCAGGATGGAACTCTTTCCCTGTTGGCATTGCTTCTTCGATAGTAGCACTGGCAACAAACAGGAGATTTAATATGTCCAAGTGGATCATGAATGGGTTTATTTTCAATTTAGAAAAGGGCATAAGGAATAAGTATCTGATGTATCCAAGATTCCTTCAAATGATCATTAATGAAGAATATCCTAACATAAGGGTAAATGGTTTTAGTGGAGAAACATTGATTCTTGAACACATGTCAGAGATATCATACAAAAGATTGTCTATGGTGACAGGTGCTCAGAATGTTCCTCTATTTGATTACATCAGGAATGTGGCAATTGATGAAGTTGATATCACTATAGATCACTATCATCTAACTGAAGAAGAACCAATAGATCCAGTTGATCTTATTGAAGAAATTCCAACTGATGATGATGAAGATGATGATGATGATAAACATGATGAAGCTGATGATGAAAGTTCTAGTTCATCAGATGATGACAATGGATATGATGGTAATGAAGGTGATGATAATGTTGAAGATATAGAAGTGATCCATGAGCAAATACAAGAATTTGAGCATGTTGTTGAAGAGGCACATGAAGAAAGTCATGATGCAGTTGAAGAAATTGCTGAAATACTAGAGGAAATGATTGGTGGTGAAGAACAGATTGTATTAACTGAGTTTGTACAAGAGTCTATTCATGAAGAAAATGTGAATAAGGAAGAAAAGTTACAAATTGATGAACTCAAAAAGGATAATGAGAATCAAGTTAAGAGAATTGAAGAGCTGAAAGGTACTAATAAAAAGTTAATTGAAGAGATGAAAGAGAAAGAAAAATTGATTGATGAGTTGAGGAAAAGTAAAGAAGAAAATTTGAAAACTTTTGAAGTTATGATGGTTGATTATGATTTGATGGAAGAAAAGTTAAAGAAGATGAGTGAGGAGAATAATATGTTGAAAGATGAACTAAATAAGTTGAAAGAAACTCAAAAGTCTCCATCTCCTAAGGTAATAATTATGTCTGAGATTGCTCCATTTGAGGTAGAAAAGATTCAATCTGTAGATAAAGGGAAAAGAAAAGTTGATGAGATTGATGTTTTAGTTTTACCTGACTCATCGTCTAAAATGCAAAAGGTGAATGTTGAAGAAGGCGAAGCTGTCATTCAAGAGACGATCGGAGCTCTAGATGACATAGAGTCTGAATTTGATGATGATTGGTACAATGAAGTACTTGATGATGAAGACATTCATGAGGCTAATGTAGATGAAAATTTATCTTAAATTGATTTGTGTCATGATGATGTACCAGTTGATGTTGAAGATAAATATAATTACTTGGTGAGGATGAAGTATAATCACGTATATCTGGATAGCTTGACAGTTTCTCAGATTCATGAAGAGTATGAAAAATGTATTACAACTGAATCAGTTGCTCCTATTGATCCAAACAAAATTCTGATTGAACATGGTGAATGGAATCCATTGAGTGAAAGTATAAATGTTGAGGATATTCCAACATCAGAATTACACCATCCTAATCCTGACAACATGAATGTAACCGTGTTAAGGATGTGGTTGCAATCTAGGAACTATCCATGGAAAAAGTTAAAAAGACTACAGGTTGAATCATTGAGAAACTTAATGAGAAGTTTTCAAGAGACTGAGAAGCAAACAAACAAGATGATCATTCTAGATACTGACAATCCATAGTATTTAGAGATAACTAAAAGAACAAGAATGTTAAAGCCTCAAGAAATCAAATCTATGACTAAGAAAAGTTCAGCTTATAAGAAAAGGAGAGAGCTGATGAATATGTTTCCATAAACTGAACGACAAGGATATGAAGTTCCTTTAGAACAAAGACAGTTATGGAATAAAGCACGATCTGCTGGTGATCTTGTACGAAATGTTTTACAAAAAGGACAATCTATCTCAGAGTTATTAAATGCTATGATTGTTCCTAACACAACAAAAGAGGTCAAGATAGTAGCTTGGAAATATGATGAAGTGTTTGATGCGTTTTTTATTAAACGAGTTAATGCTATATGTGACGTGTATCATTTTTTCTCAAGCATTATCAAGCTGTTAGTACAAGACCTGAAAGAATTAGCAAAGTTTCCTTTGATAAACCATTCAAAAGCTAAGCGTGGAGAGATATTTGTAGAGCTACTTCACCGAGGAATAAACAGAATGCCATCCTTCTTGCAAACACATTGTGATCAAGAAGATACAGAATACTTTCATGAGTTGAGAAAGAAAAATAAAGGAGTTGATAAAGATATTGGTGAAGAAAAATTCTTAGATACATTCAGTGATGCCTATTTTGAGAAGGTTACAAACCCTGGGCTGAAGGTGATAGATGGATCTCGACAGTCCAAACCTATCTTGAGATGGTTTTACAATGCTGACACTTTTGAAATGAAGTTAGTACGAGATTTAAATGATTGGGACAATGACATGATTACTCTGTTTGGAGTGTTTGAACTCAAACTACTTCATCCAAGTTATATCTCATTTTTGTCCATTCAGAAATTCGAGAAGGTATTTCCAGAAACTGCAGAGAATGATAAAAAATACTTTTTATCCATCATAAAAGTTATGAAGGTAGCAATGGAGAGAATATCGTTAAGGAAGGCAATGGCTTATGCTAACATAGTAAAGAAAGATCTCAAAGATATTGATTTCTTGAGAATATCAAGTAAAGGTGTATTGGAGATCTATTGCAAAGATAATCCAAATCCAACTGAATGCTATGCAAATATGGATATAGCAGGATTATCTAAGCAAACCTTGGAAGTAATGAAGTCCATGGAGATAAAGACCAATGACAAGAAGTCTGAACAAGGAGTGCTTGCTGAATTTTGAAGAAGTAATCAGATCCATGATTAATCATCTTCAAATCGTACCAAAAATAACAGATTTGTTGATTTTCTTTTGTATTTTGTTGATGAAAAGAGGGGTTTCGATGAACAGCGACCTTTTTCTTCATTTTTGTTGTTGTATTCTTTGTTCTTGACCTCATAATGTTGAAATCAGATCTGAAACGTAGATGAATCCAGCAACCAACAACTCTGATACCATTTTGCTGAATCAATATTTCAGATTCATCATGCTTGGATCTTAGGATTCGTCACCTTTTGATCTAGAAATCAAAATTAAGATGGGTGTATGTGTGTGAATCACAGAACAAAGAGATGGATAATGATAATGTTATGATTTCATTACTGTTGATGAACAAATTACAATGAGAATCATAGATGAAAGATGGAATCTAACTCACCCAAAGGAGGAATTCTCCTTGGGTGGTGGTTCACACCATAAGAACCACACACACAAGAACCACACTTGCAAAAATGCACAAGTGGGTCTATTTATACTATTATTACATCATGACCTAATTTTGACTTTTCTATTTGTCTTGATGTTGACTTTGTCATCTTGAATTGTCTTGTATTGTTGTTCTTGTTATGATCAACTTGGTCTTTGAACATGTACAATGAGATATTCAGTCGACTGTGATTATCATTTGGTAAACTTTAGTTTATTCAATTGTTGAACCCAACAACACTCCCCCTAAACTGATGCTTGCCAACATTTAACTTGAAGATCTTCTCTGTCACATGTCTTCTTGAAAAGATTGATAATCTGACATTCCTTAGATAACCATTGGTCCCCTTGATTAAAGTCTGTCTATCTGTCCCGCTCAGTAGTCAGGCACGGATTCAATGAATGTAAGGCCCCGTTCCCGGGACGCTTACAGCTGGACCGTCATTGCATAAATTATTTAAAATACTCATTTCTTTGCAGCGAAAATTAATAACTTTCATTTATAATTAGAACATGTTATCTCATTACATAAATCATTTACATTTCAAAATACATTAACATGTCCAAAATGTGGATGCCAGTCTTCGAAACACTCCCAGTAGCGTATGCATCCATGCCTGCAACTCCTCAGCATCAACAAAATACCTGCCAACTATTATGCATACAAAAATTCAGTGACGCTGAGTGAGTTCTAGTTTTATAAATAAAATACTTTACTTTCGTTTAAAACCGTTCTTTACATTCGTAAGCGATCATACATCATACATACAAATAGATAATCTCATTATTATCTTCATCATTGTTCAATTCGTACATTTCGTACATTCATCATTATCTTTCACTTCAATATGGATCATGTCTCATGCAATACCCGACTCATGTCCGAAGACCGACAGTACCGGGATACGCGACAAGGATCCCCTTCGAGTCACAAAGACTCCCTTCGAGTCACGAAGACTCCCTTCGAGCCACGAAGACTCCCTTCGAGTCACGAAGACTCCCTTCAAGCCACAAGGACTCCCTTCGAGCCACAAGGACTCCCTTCGAGTCACAAAGACTCTCTTCGAGTCACAAAGACTCCCTTCGAGTCACAAAGACTCCCTTCGACCCACAAGGACTCTCTTCGAGTCACAAAGACTCCCTTCGAGCCACAAGGACTCCCTTCGAGTCACAAAGACTCCCTTAAAGTCACAAGGACTCCCTTCAAGTCACAAAGACTCCCTTCGAGTCACAAAGACTCCTTTCGAGTCACGAAGACTCCCTTCGAGTCATAAAGACTCCCTTCGAGTCACGAAGACTCCCTTCGAGTCACGAAGACTCCCTTTGAGTCACAAAGACTCCCTTCGAGTCACAAAGACTCCCTTCGGGTCAATCTCATGGATTAAACCCCTTACGAGTCTGTTGTGACACACAGTCACTCACCTTAGTCTTGCTTGCAAGACTATTATTATGTTCCACTTTTCATTATTGTTATCTTTCACTTCGTACATAATACTTAACGTTCATTCATAGCCATACCATGTAAAGTCATACATCATACATAACGTATTATAAAACATAATACATACGTTTGAAAACTGTTAAACGAAGAAAGACAACACATACACCCATACATCATAAACATCATCACACCATCATGCACACATCAAACAAAGGCTGAAACATACGGTTATCTTAAAAACCTTTTACCCAGTATGCATAATAGCCCCAAAACACTTTAAAATCTATAAAAGAGGAGTTCTAGAAACTCACCTGAACTCAGCGAGTAGCTTCTCAATCAAGCTTTCTAAGCAAGGGTCGCACTACACAGCCTGCAGATAAGTTAACACTCAAAGGGGTTAATTTCTGCCTAATTTCACTGCATGATCAGCAGTTTCGCTGCTAGTTTCGCCAGCAGTTTCGCTGGCAGTTTCGCTGGCAGTTTCGCTGTCATCTTCGCTGCCAGTTTCGCCCAACTTTCATTGGAAATTCAAGTTTGCGAGACTACCTGCGAAACTATAGTTTCGTAGGAAGATCCATAGTTTTGCTGGACGACTACATAATTTCGCTGGATGAACATCCAGTTTCACAAAACGGGCTGAAATTACGAACCAACCCATTTTCGACCCAAAACTTCAATCTTTTACACCCAAAACCTTGGTTCATCACCCAATAAGCTATATCTAAGCTTCTTACATGTTTTCTTACATAAAAACGTGAGTTTTGGGCGATTCTTTGCCACTTTTAAAAACCCCAAACCCTGTAATCCGGGTTTGCCCTTAAAGAACCGATTAAACGATGTTTCTTACCTGGATTCTTGGTCTTTTCTTGTTGTTTGGATGCCCACAAACACCGATCTTCAATCTCTTGATCAACCGATCCTTGGATCACCACTTTCTCTCCACTTTCTTTCTCTACACTCACACTCTAGAAGTTGGGTGTTGAGTTGCAAATGAGAGTTGCTCTTGCTGATCCGTTTATATATACCGGGCGTTCCTAGGACCTTAAACTCGCCGAGAACATAACCCGCGAGGTCTAATCGGTCCATATTCCATTTCCCGCTTATTTACTTCAAATAATCCCGGCTAAGCCCATTATTATTAACTGGCTCGTTCCAACTTTATTCCGAGCGTTACAATGACTCATCTTTGATTGTAGTATCATGACTTTCAGAGAGTTTCTGGCAGTTGTAGAAATCCTAGAATAGCGCAGCGGTTTTGTGACCATAGTTGATTTCAGTTGTTGGTTTTCTTTCTGTTTAATGCACAAAATGGACGTGCTTGTTGGTTGCAATCGTCAGCATTAAAGATTATGTCTTTTTCTTGTTTATTGTTGTCATATGTTCATTATCTTTTGTTGTTGGATGAATTGCATTTGAAGTTAACTCAGCTGCATTTGGTGAGTAACTCATCAATATATTTTCACTAAATCAGTTGTATCTATTACACATGTAATTCAATGCACCAACATTAGTTTACAAACCATCTGTATTTGTATGATTCAATCTGAATTTGTTTGGATACCGTTCGTATTTGTATGGTTTCAACTTCATTAGTTTTGTTTTTGTACAAACACAACCACATTTGTTTCATGCTTCATCCACATTTGTTTGTGCAACGCAAAATGACATCCGCATTTTTATGTAATGCATCCGCATTTGTTGTGAGGAACATCCGCATTAGATTGATGCTCAACCGCATTTGTATGTTGAGCATATCATGCATTCGTATTTGTTTGTTGCTTGGCGTCTGCACTTGTTCATGTGCAACCACATCTGTTCATGTGCATCCGTATTGTTTGTTGCTAGGCATCCGCATTAGTGTAATGATATGTACTTGTTACACATCTGTAACATCATTTCTTGTTGTTTCATGCGTATTTCCTAATCAAACTAATGCGAATACAAGTAACCAAACAACATTAGATCTGAAATGCTTTGTATCGAGGATCAAAGATTGATGCAGATTTCGATCAACAGTATTTGGAACCTTCTTTTCTTCATTCTATTGATGTTAATCTTGTTAAATTGCATCGAGTTTTGAAGAAGTAATCAGATCCATGATTAATCATCTTCAAATCGTACCACAATTAACAAATTTGTTGATTTTCTTTTGTATTTTGTTGATGAACAAATGGGTTTCGATGAACAGTGACCTTTTTCTTCATTTTTGTTGTTGTATTCTTTGTTCTTGACATCATAATGTTGAAATCAGATCTGAAACATAGATAAATACAGCAACCAACAACTCTGATACCATTTTGTCGAATCAATATTTTAGATTCATCGAGCTTGGATCTTAGGATTCATCACCTTCAGATCTAGAAATGAAAATTAAGATGGGTGTATGTGTGTGAATCACAGAACAAAGAGATGGATAATGATAATGTTATGATTTCATTGATGTTGATGAACAAACTACAATGAGAATCATAGATGAAAGATGGAATCAAACCCACCCAAAGGAGGAATTCTACTTGGGTGGTGGTTCACACCGTAAGATACACACACACACAAGAACTACACTTGCAAAAATACACAAGTGGGTCTATTTATACTATTGTTACATCATGACCTAATTTTGACTTTTCTATTTTTCTTGATGTTGACTTTGTCATGTTGAATTGTCTTGTATTGTTGTTCTTGTTATGATCAACTTGGTCTTTGAACTTGTACAATGAGATCTTCAGTCGACTGTGATTATCATTTGGTAAACTTCAGTTTATTCAATTGTTGAACCCAACAATACTCCCCCTAAACTGATGTTTGCCAACATTGAACTTGAAGATCTTCTCTGTCACATGTCTTCTTGAAAAGATTGATAATCTGACATTTCTTAGATAACCATTGGTCCCCTTGATTAAAGTCTGTCTATCTGTTCCGCTCAGAAGTCAGGCACGGGTTCAATGAATCATCTTTGATTGTAGTATCATGACGTTCAGAGAGTTTCTGGCAGTTGTAGAAATCCTAGAATGACGCATCGGTTTTGTGACCATAGTTGATTTCAGTTGTTGGTTTTCTTTCTGTTGAATGCACAAAATGGACATGCTTGTTGGTTGCAATCGTCAGCATTAAAGATTATGTCTTTTTCTTGTTTATTGTTGTCATATGTTCATTATCTTTTGTTGTTGGATGAATTGCATTTGAAGTTAACTCAGCTGCATTTGGTGAGTAACTCATCAATATATTTTCACTAAATCAGTTGTATCTATTACACATGTAATTCAATGCACCAACATTAGTTTACAAACCATCTGTATTTGTATGATTCAATCTGAATTTGTTTGGATACCGTTCGTATTTGTATGGTGTCAACTTCATTAGTTTTGTTTTTGTACATACACAACCACATTTGTTTCATGCTTCATCCGCATTTGTTTGTGCAACGCAAAATGACATCCGCATTTTTATGTAATGCATCCGCATTTGTTGTGAGGAACATCCGCATTTGATTGACGCTCAGCCGCATTTGTATGTTGAGCAAATCATGCATCCTCATTTCTTTCTTGCTTGGCGTCTGCACTTGTTCACGTGCATCCACATCTGTTCATGTGCATCCGCATTGTTTGTTGCTAGGCATCCGCATTAGTGTAATGATATGTACTTGTTACACATCTGTAACATCATTTCTTGCTGTTTCATGCGTATTTCCTAATCAAACTAATGCGAATACAAGTAATCAAACAACATTAGATCTGAAATGCTTCTGATCGAGGATCAAAGATTGATGCAGATTTCAATCAACAGTATTCGCAACCTTCTTTTCTTCATTCTATTGAAGTTAATCTTGTTAAATTGCATCGAGTTTTGAAGAAGTAATCAGATCCATGATTAATCATCTTCAAATCGTACCAAAATAAACAGATTTGTTGATTTTCTTTTGTATTTTGTTGATGAACCGAGGGGTTTCGATGAACAGTGACCTTTTTCTTCATTTTTGTTGTTGTATTCTTTGTTCTTGACATCATAATATTGAAATCAGATCTGAAACGTAGATGAATCCAGCAACCAACAGCTCTAATACCATTTTGCTGAATCAATATTTCAGATTTATCGAGCTTGGATCTTAGGATTTATCACCTTCAGATCTAGAAATCAAAATTAAGATGGGTGTATATGTATGAATCACAGAACAAAGAGATGGATAATGATAATGATATGATTTCATTGATATTGATGAACAAATTACAATGAGAATCATAGATGAAAGATGGAATCAAACCCACCCAAAGAAGGAATTCTCCTTGGGTGGTGGTTCACATCGTAAGAAACACACACACAAGAACACAAGTGGGTCTATTTATACTATTGTTACATCATGACCTAATTTTGACTTTTCTATTTGTCTTGATGTTGACTTTGTCATGTTGAATTATCTTAAATTGTTGTTCTTGTTATGATCAACTTGGTCTTTGAACTCGTACAATGAGATCTTCAGTCTACTATGATTATCATTTGGTAAGCTTCAATTTATTCAATGTTGAACCCAACACCTTCCATTCATTGGCACCAAGTATCAAAGTCATCAGGAGTGATCAGTGGATACTTTGTCATGGTACTGGTTTCCATATCAGCTTTTGTGATAGCTGCCATTTGAGTTGATAAGTGTTTTGGGAAACTGAAAGGATTAAAGATGGTAAGATCTTACAATCAAGAGCCTAAAATGCTTTGATACCATTTGCAGGACCGGTGAAGGGGGTCAATGCAACAGTTTTACAATGTTTAGATAGACATAGAACACTTAATAGATCAACTAGGAAACCAGCTTAAAGTGAAACAAAGAACACAAGATAAGAACACAAGCAAGCAGAACACAATTAGATCATTTTCAAAATGTTGTATATTGCTCTCAAGTGTTTTTACAAAGTGTTACAAAGCTTAGTCCTACGGACTGGTACCTGAGATACTTTATACTATATCCTACAGCTGACCATACTTTGAATGCCAGCTAGAAACACTAATGTAGACAACAAGAGCAATGTAAAGTCAAAAGGCAGATTGCCTTTTGACTAGTGACTATGACATGCCATAGCTCACATCCTTATCTAATACAAAAAGGATAAAAGTACATAAGTAGAAAGTTACAGACACTATAACCATAATCTACAGTTGACAAAGTATGGACTTTTTACCAACTCATATAAGTTGGTGAGTCATCAGAGATGGCAATGGAAAGTGGTTCAGCTTTTGTCAAAAGTATGTCAGAGAAAGCATGTTTTCTCTGTCTTTGGAAGAAATCAGTCTCTTGGCTTCAAAAGACTTTTTCTTGAAGCTTCGGAAGACTTCATCTTTGGCTTTGGATGAAATGGTCTTTTGGATTCGGAAAATTTGATACTTAGTGTATTTCATTGAGTTGTATCAAATCTTCCTAAGTAACTTCCTTGTACTTCACATGTGCAAGCTCTTTGGTTGCATCAGCCTCTAAGTATAATCCTTATAGTTCCACCTAACGCAAAGGCTAAATTGGTCAAAAAGGTGCCATCTAAGTTATCTAGGCTAACTGCTAAACACACTCAAAGAGCAACCACTCACCATGCTCTAATATCCACAAATGTTGAATCCAAACCAATGGCCTCGACTCAAAAGATAGAGAAGAAAGATCAAGAGAAATGTCTCCTAGCAACTCAACTCAAGTTGAAAGGATTCAATTTTAGGGAGGTCATGTAATGGAGCATTGTTGAGATGAAATCAAAACTGATAGCTGCTACTCATGTAGAGATGGAGAAAACCACTGAGTTGGCTAGAAGAAAGAGAGCTGAATCAGAGAGGAAGCAAGCTAGAAAATGTTAAATAAGATTTTAGGGGTAAACAATAAATGAAGATGCTCCTCAAATACTATGGTTTCTCTAGTAAACAAGTAGTACCAATGAGCATGTCAACTCTTGATCTAAATATTAGAAGAATCAAATAAATGGTTGCAGTTGGAGAGATCCTAAAGTTTGAAGAAGCTAGAGTGCAATGGGAAAGACAACATACTAGAACAAAGAAAACTACCCAAAGGTCTTCTTATCTGCTGTCTGAGCCTTCAACATGCCCTGACTCTAAATCAACAATATCTGATGACAATCAGCCAGTCTCTTCAATCCATCCAAAGAAGAAGATAGCACCTAAAAGAGTTGTAAAAGCAAAGGTTGTTGACCCAGAAGTGGAGGAGAAGATAATCAAAGGAACCAAGGTTTTGGCTGCTGGATTCATCTCTCAGATGAAGAAATTTGCTATCAACAGGGCAAATTGGAGAGATCATGTACTATGACCATGATAATGAAGTACTTGATTTGCCCCTAGACATTCTAGAGCAAATTGTTAAGTACTTCAGCATCTTTGGATGTAAGAATAAGAAGTCTTTCTTTTGTCAAAGCTGATGCTTGTGAAGAGATCCAAGAATCTCCATTATTAGCGTATGATCCAGTAGTGGTGTGGGAATATGATCAAAAGAAAAATATCTACTTGATAACAAGATCAGCAGCCGAAAGAGTAGCTTACTTAAGAAACCAACTCACGTGCTTCAATAGGTTTAAGATAGCTGTTTTAACAAAACTAAGACTAAAGAATCCCAACAATGATTCTCTAGCAAGAGAAGTGGAAAAGATGTCGAGGATAATTTATGAATCTCATCTAGAAAGATTAAGGAAGGCTTTAGAACAAAGAAGGAAGAAGCAAGAGTCTGAAGCTGCTGAAACCACCCCATCTACCGAACCTGCCCCCAGCTCTTAACCATAGTCTCCTCCTACTACTTCTTAACCTGCTCAAACTACTAAGCATGGTTATTCTACGATCTAACAAGCTCCCAAAATAGTTGAATCTCCATACCAAAGCTAGTCTGATGAATCAGTAGATAAAGTGACTATCACTAGTGTTACTGAAACAATAAGACTTGGCTTAGATAAACCACAGCAAGTAAAAGAACTCTCTGAATCTGAGGAAGAGGAAGACTCAAAAGGTGATGATACAACCATTGTCAAATGGGGGTATGATTTAATAGCAGAGAGATTATTTAAGTCTTTCTTTCTGTCTGAGCTAGAAATTCTAAATCTCATGCTTGAATACTTAAAGAAGATGTTTACTTTAATCTCATAGTATGAAGGCATGCAAGATAAGTTCAAATCCATGGCTACCAAAATAAGGATAAAGTTTGAAAACAAGGTTAAACAATGTGAAGACAAAGAAGAAGTTTTGCATGGAACTCCTTGGAGCATTCATGGCCTAATTACACATTGGAGCTACAATTCCTCAAACAACTCTTCCTGTTTGATTTATGCTAGTGCTGGCAAAGTTGGAGTCAAGGAGTATGATCTTTTAAGACTATCTTGGCATAACATGAAAGACTTGGTAAATCTACCTCTTGAAAACCCCAAAAGAGATAGAAGAGGATACATGTGTAAACTTTTTTTGATTAGGATGCTAGAGGGATAAAAATATTGTCTTGGTAGCTCAACCTAGGGGGAATTTGTTGTTCAATGAAGGGGAGGAAGCTACCAAAAGCTCAAGAATTTAGCACTGGCTGCCAACTAGTGATTTCTACAAAGGGCTGAACCAACTACCGAACACCATGTGTGAACGACTACCGATCCGCATATGCTAAACCACTGCCGATCAGCACTTATCTGATGTGCTATTGATCGACTGCTGCTGACCTACACTAAACTCCACGAGATGTTGATCAACTATTACACAAGACAAGACGGTCTGTACCGACGACTGTTGTGTTCTACCTTTTGGAGACACGATAACACTACATGTACTCAACGTATTTGTTTTTTAAGGAAGTTGTTAACTTAGATTCCGCATTTTAACTTCTTATCAAATAGAAAAGTCTTGTTAATCCATAACCCCGATCCAACAACTGATATTATGTTGTTTAATATAAGTAAGGTTTGCCATTATCCGCATAAGAGACACATGTGTGAGATAACATGATGAGTTACATACAAATAGTTTTACTTTATATGTAAATGTCGATGTGTGACTTTTCAAAAGTCAAAATTGATTTTTGACCTACTGTTGTATTACATGCATTTAAATCAACATGATTCTGGTCAACTTTTAGTGTATTAATCAAGTATATTTTTCATGTAATTTTCACCACACACTTCATTTAAACATGATTACCGTTTATACTTGTTGGTTTATTAATATTCAAATCCCAGTTCTTCGGGTATTTAATCAAAATTTTTTTTTTGGCTTCAATCAAGTTAATAATCATCAAAGGTTGTTGTTATGGTCGGAATAGATGTTATTTATTGATTAATGTTCATCCTTTTTTAATTTTATACCTAGGGTTCATCATTTACTAGTTATGAAAATCAGTTCAATCGAACAAGAGCATGAAGTCGCCTTATAATCAATACTTCTATGGTATAAGATCGATGTAAGATGATGATAATGTCTGAATTCCATATGAATCAAAGGCGTATGAATGATTTTTGAAGAGGAACTAGTCAAGAACACTTGTCGCACTATTTAGTATCTCAATGTTGAAAAGTACTAAATGTGAATATGATTTGAGTTTAAATAGGTGGAATTATTGTTATCATGAATTTCATAAGTGTTAGAAAACAAATGCGAATGTAAAAACGAGGACCGCTGTAATATCCCTATCTCAAGGTAATAGTTATAAATATGTGAAACAATAAGTTTTTCTTTCATATATTGTCAAACAAGTAAGATAGCTATGTAAAGAATAAGATATGACAACGAGTGTTTATTATTTTAGAAGACCGTAACTCGTAGAGAAAAATAAGCTCGTTCCAATGACGTATTTGAAATTTTGTTGAACGTTATATTTTAAAAGTTATAAGAGAAAAACGAGTTAATCAGCTAAATTAATTATAATACTAAAATATTATAATATGAAATTTTTGAATCATAATTGTATGTATCAACATGTAATCTATGCATCCATACATATCTTCAGAATTGATACGTGGAATGTGTATATTTCACCTCATCTTTGAATAAAAATTCATTTTATACGTGTAAACATCTAAACTGACTCCTTATAAATATGTTTATATTATACACCTTTGGTGCCCACAATTTTTTAAAGCATCTTTTACTCCACTCAAGTTACTCTTGTACGTATTTAGGTTTCTAGTCCTTTAAGCTTAATTTACATAAATTTAAAGCTTTATTATATTATTATTAAAAGGTGGTTATAGCCAGGGTAGGAGTTGGACAGCCTAACATTGATTAGGCATAGACTGATCAACCATCCTTAAACAAAGTAAGTGTTAACCAAAAACCGACCATGGTAATTTCTAATCAGCACTTTGTTACCTAACCAGCAGCTAAGTCTTGCTTCAATTCTAATATGGGCGGGTCGGTAGGGGTGTCACACCCTCAAATTCCACATGCGGGGTTTTATCGCGAGGCGTGTAAACAAACCAGGATCTCAGTCATTAGTTACTCAGAACGACTCTATATGCAACATTTAAACAAATCAGAGTTTAAAATTTTAAAATATTTGTGGAAGCGTTTTGTAAATAACCCAAACACAAGGTACTAAAACTAAACTGCTCATGCGCCCAAACCAAAATACGTAAGTAAATGTTAAATTAAAAGTAAACAGTGTTTGAACAAAGCATGTTTGACACGTGCATGCTCCTAAGGGCAGCTACTAGAAACGACCTGAGAAAAGCATACTAAAAGTGTCAACACGATGGTTGGTGAGTTCAAGAGTTTCTAATCAATCATAAGCAGTAGCGTTAGTAAAAATATATAAACAAGTACATTGAAATAGATAGCTAGTCTAATTTCATTAGTAAAGAACAATAGTGATTTCGCAATCGAAGCTGACTATGTTTGTCTCTTTGCCTCCCGCCACAACATACCAGGCTGTGACGCTATTAGTGATTTAGGACAATATTGCACCCGTTGACTTCCGGTCACCCGGGTGGGGCTTGTCAGACCCAGTAGTACTACGCAAGATTTCCCGTTAGATTCCTTAATTAACGATCCGAAAGTGTGAGGACTTTCTATGGTGTAACCCACTATGTCTTACCAAACACATGTTATATCAGTAAAGCATTTTAAAACAAGTATGCTTTCTCCCCCAAAAAAGAGAAGTAGTAAAAGTGGGGCATTGAACAATAACAAAGAGCTAACGACGGATGGAAAGACAACCCTTCAAAGGTTACCTAGAACACGCAAGTACATAAGTACGTGTACACAGAAAACTTAACAATCCTAGGTGCTCAATATACACGTTGACCCAAGGTTTTGGAAAACAAGACTCATTTGACCTAGTTGACCCGTTTGACCTGTTGGTGACATATTAATTGAAATCCCATTTAATCAAGTATAGCAACTCATCATACATGGTTATCATACAAGTTATTCACGTATGTCACATCATCAACGTCTTGTTCTACCAAGATCATCATACTACCTTAGTTTATCATACAGCCCATGCGAATCTCAAGTAATCAACATGCTCAACACAATTATAATTACATCACAACTAGCAAATCATACATAAAGTCTAATCATGCACTACATGCCATGTGAAGCCACTCACAACTTCACACCCTTAACCCTGTCAATCCTACTAAGTAGGGGCCTTAGATTCACATGCGTGTATGATGATCATCATCACATTATTCAACAAGATTCATGCCAACCAACATACCCAACAATGATCCATTACAATCCCAAACATGATTCCATAATCTCCTAACATAATCCATCATCATGTATAATCAATAAGAGACTAAATTTCCTAAATGATCAATCAAGCATCCACACAACTCAATTAACACATTCTACCACGTTAGACACCATCAACAAGAAT
The DNA here is from genome assembly GCA_025506505.1 of Flaveria sonorensis. Classification (NCBI taxonomy): domain Eukaryota; kingdom Viridiplantae; phylum Streptophyta; class Magnoliopsida; order Asterales; family Asteraceae; genus Flaveria; species Flaveria sonorensis. The sequence continues at coordinate 19,462,089 of CM046426.1, forward strand.
TCTAACATGATCCTAACATCATGAACATGCCCAATTCACCATATCCAATGTTCTACATAAATAAAGTTTCCCTTTTGGGAAAGTAACACCCAAAATCACTCTAACACTCAATTCATTCATGAATTTATCAACATCATGCCTAATCAAGTCCATAACTATCATCTAGACATGACCAACATCATCAAATCATTATAATTCACAAGCCTCATATCCAAAAGTTTCTACTTATAGCAAGGTATGAACAACCACTAGATTTCATGATTATTCTTGCACGATCCATGTAACCTAACATCAAAGCAATACAACTAACATCATACAATCATCAAATCATGAATTCCAAGAAGAAAAAGTTTCTACTTTAGGCAATGTATGAACTACATGATCAATTCATGGATTTCTTTCATAATTATCACAATCCAACATTCATACAACATAACCAACAACATATCATCATCAAACAATCATCAATTTCAACTTTCATTCACAATTTTCAAACTAGGGTTCATCAACATCAAAAACCATGAAAAACTTGTTAAAATCTAACCTTTAAACGCGTAATTGGCCAAGAATTGAACTTGCTACAATGTATGATCAAAGCCAATCAAAATCGAATGAACTAGTGTGTTTTTTATCAAAATTCGTGAAGATGAGAGTGGAGGGAGGCTTCGGCCGATTTGGGTTGTTTGGGAGCTAGGGTTTGGGTTAATTTTGTTAAGTTTTAGTTTACGGTAATTACAACTTAACCCCTATTGTTTATATTTTATAAAAACTAAACTTTTTAACACTTTTTAAAAGGTTTTAACTACTAAACACAAATATTATTAATCATCAATAATAATTATATATTTCAACTAATAACAAAACACATGAACAATATTTACACGTAATCACATTATCAAGTAAAATTCACAAATAATATTTAAAATTCATAAATCGCATAACCACAAACTAATAATCAACATTATTAGTTAAATTATTATATGTCCATCATAGCTACTTGTTATTAAGTCACCAACGTTCAACGACAACTAGTGTGTGCTCACGACACGTGTATGCAAGACCAAACGGAACTAACGAAGTTTGGTAATGGAAAATTACCGGATGTCACAAGGGGTATATTGGATCCAAATATATTTAATAGGGTGTGTCACATTAGCTGAAAAGAAGATAGGATTCATCGTATGCATCAAGCATAATTCTCATACCTATTTGACGGTCGAGAGGGTCTAAAAACCCGCTACCAATGGTTATGGTAAAACCTAGGAAGGCACTATGCCTATGGACCCAAATATCACAACACATATTATATGCATGTCAAAGTTATTTTTGTAATATAGCATGAGCTCACTAGCTTTAGCTGACGTCTTGTTGAGAGTATATATGACAGATAAGCCCTAAGGAAATGCTTAAAAGCTGCTCAAAGATTAGGAATTTTGAAGACCAAGATTTTTTATTTTAGTTTGTTTCTAAATACTGTTGTAAAATAATAGTGTAATAAGTTGATGATATTATAGTTTGTAGTAAAACATATGTTAGCTTCCCCTGTAAGTTGTATCAATTGTGGACACCCGTTCGGGTAACGGGTGGGGTGCCCCAACCGCATTTGTTTACTGTTCAATGCATTAACAAATGCGGATCAACAAATAACTTGTTTGCATTTGTACCATTACGTGTATTAATTAATGCGGTTGCATACTTAGTTTTACAACTGTTGTATGTATTAAACAAATGCGAAGAACATTATTTCACTCGCATAAAAAATGCGATGAATAGTGCAGTTTGCATTTGTACAACTTATTGAACCGCATTAATTATTTCCTATATTAGTCAACTATTGATGAACATTCAGTTCTGAATAATGTGCATCGCATTGGTTCACTAGTATTGACTAAAGCTTCTAACACTTGATGAAAATTTTTTAGTTAAATACTTGTAACACTGTTACCCGCATTGACACTATTCATCACATTAAATAAATGCAGATAAACCACACTTACCCGCATAAGTATTTTGGTCACGCGCATTTGGGTAAACACTATTACTCGCATTTGTTTTCTATATTATTTATTTTCTGAAAATTTAATGCCCGCATTGGTAAAATGCTTCGGTTACCTTGACCCGCAATAACTAACACTATTACCCATATTAAATTTTGAACTTGTCAAAATTTAATTTATTAGATGGATGATTACTGATGTGATGTTTTCACTATTACTGATCTATTGACTTTGACATTTTGGTTGTGTTGTGCTGATGTTTTCAAGTCTTGTTCGGAATGATTTGTTCACGACTGTGATACAAACTTTCATTCGGACAGGTCTTAGGCATATCATGCATTGAGAACCTGCATTGACTGAAATGTACTAGAAATTTCATATTTTTTTTAATACTTTAGAAAAGCCAATCAACTGTACAAACATAAAATCAAATATTTTTTATATTTTTGATAATTTTTAAATGTTTTCAACAGATGATTTTATGAAATTTTTAATTACTTCCCCTAAAGTTTATATCTCACAAGGATAAAAACTTTAGGATAAAACCTTTAAAGATTAAAAACTAGAAAATGATAATGACACCATCAAAAGCATAAAATAAAATCAAAGATTATTTTGTATTTGGAAAATTTTTGTAAATGATTAGAATAATACCTCCTTTAAGATCATAACAGTCTAACCTTCACAGAGAAGAACTACATGACACAAGAGTTGGAATTGGAAACTATTGTGTTTGCGCTCAAGATATGGAGACATTTCTTGGAATTGGAAACTATTGTGTCACGCATCTCGTGGTAAAACTCTATAGGTGGAATTTAAGGGTGTGACATATGACAATCATGGAGGAGATGTGGGAAACATTATAGTTATTTCCAGTGAATCTAGTACTAAAAATGTCTCTAACACAAGTCCAAATGAATCAAAAGCCTATAATCTTATTGATCTTGATGAAAAGTTTGGTGATTTTGATGATCTTGGAGAAGAGATATAATATACATAAATTCTTGGAAGTAGATTGAAGGGTTTTATGAAGATGTTTAGTTGGAAGAAGGGGAGATAGATTTATTATTAGGATTTGAGCATGCTAAACAGATAGATATCCTAGTAGATCCATCTGAGGTACACGACTAGTAATGCAGATTGGAAATCTAACTATTAAGGCTCCTCCTCCTCCTAATGAAAAATAATTTATGAAACATTCAAAACCAAACACAAAATGTGGTAAATCAAAACTAGTGTTGAATTTATGATTGATAGAAAAAGTTGTATATGATTAAAGGTGACCTCGCACAATAGACTATTACAGAGATGATCATGATTTGCATACTTTGTGTACATCTGATTTATATGCTATGGGTAGAGTGTCATTTTTTATCCCAAACAACTATAGGAAGGTAAATTGGATAAGGAATTGGATAAGGAAGCAAAGCAAGTCTAACTTTTAGAATTTCAAAAATGCCAAATCCAAAGTCATAAAAAATAAGAACATATTTGTTCCTAATACCTAAACTCTAATGAAAATATGAGTTTCCAAATATCCTAAGACTATGAAGAAGGTTCCAATAAATTCACCTCTTCAGTCTTCACATAAATAGTTTGTCAAAACTGATGAGATGGGTCTCTGAGAAAGAGACACGTCATGTTGTAATTAACTATGTTGATAAAGTATTAGTATTGTAGATCCATTTGAGTTTCTCAAATTTAGAACTAAAGATTTGACCAAGTTTCAAGTATGTTCGATTGAAGTTGATGAATTGGTTTATTTCACAGCTGCTCAATTAGGATTGATAATAAACTAAGCTTTAAAAAAAGATGTATGCTTATGGAAGTAACTAAAAATGTGTTGATGTAGGGTATTGATTCGCCGAGCGTAGGGGAAGATTGTAGAGGTCAAACCTATAGGCTCGGGAAATCAAAAACCTATTCATGTGAAAACTTCAAGGTTTATGCGAGAACATAAGTCCATGTAAAAACATCAGGAAGTGAAAACATTATGACTGAGGAGAAAACTTCTATTATGTTATAAATAGTTACTTCAGCTTTGTATTTGGTAATCATTTGTCTATTTCTGGTTCTGTAAAGGTCTTAGCAACTTCAAGTAATCCGAGAGAAACTTATATTTACTTAGTTTATGCGAGAACATCAATCCCTATAAAAACATCAGGAACTTAAAACATTATGATTGAGGAGAAAACTTCAAGTGTATTATAAATAGTTACTTAAGCTTTGTAGTTGTTCTTTCTATTTGACTTGTGTGACTGTGTTGACCATTCCAATCATCATTCATTCTATGTTTGATAGATCATTCATCAAATTTATAGTCTTATATTATTAATCATTTAGTGGTTGGTTATTACAGATCTTAATTGGAGTTTATTTATAATTTAATTATGTTTGACAATAGTTAGTCTTTACTGTCTAATTTAATAACCCGTCATTTGGTTGATAAATATCTTTCAACAAGAAGAGCATGTGAATTATGTCCATGTATTTACTAATGTGGTAAACCCTAGGTGCATAATTCATTCATCTCCTTAAAACCTTGAGTTGATCTATTTTCCTCATATTAATGAAAACCTTTTCAAATTCTCATTATTTAAACTTTTAGTAACTATATATAATCAAATCAACCTTTCTACAACCAAAAGGCGATAGAGTAATCATGTAGTCAACGAGTGAATCACGTTTAACACCGACCACTAATTCCACGTGGTTCAACAACCCTACTTACTCGAGCTATCTAAGGTGAATAGGATACACAATTTTACATATTATTTGATCGAGCCTTCGACACCGGTCAAATTTTCGCATTGTAGCCTAGTAATAGATGCGCTTAGTGTTTTGTAATTGATTTGTTTAACTTCTTTTATGTTTTTTTGCTTTATTTCTCATCTTTCCTTTGCTATATTGGGTGTGTTCTAACTACACAGGTTCTAGGACTGCATGCATACCTTATATTCTGGTAGAAAATCACCTATAGTGTTCGATCCTAAGATAAAGGACTCAAAAAGTTATAATCATGTTTTGCATCAATCAGGGATATCAACTAAATCAATCTTGCAAGCCATTAATCAACCGACCAATAGTTCATCTTATTGAACTCAAATAGAGAATCCAAACAATCAACCACCACCTACTTAACCATAAAATCAAAACCAATGCACAACCCAAAACTCACTAAAAAATCCTTGTAATGGAAATCAAAAATAGAACCAACCTCGATTCGATGTTTCTGATAACCTCAACCAAAACCGAAAGCGAAGAGGACTACATAATCCAAATCATTATGGTAGGAGTAATTATGTAGACCATATGAGTATGCATAGTGTTCATACAGGTAATCAGAACTATAAGGATGATGGATAACAATGATGATGATCATTACGATGATGGGAATGAAAATTAGGATGGTAATATGGATGGAAAGGATAGAGATGAGGGCGACAACAACAATTAGGGATACAACCAATAGAGGTGGAATGCACAACGAGCCTTTAATCAGCATAGAGGTTGAGGTAATGAAAATATTAATCTAGTAAGAAAACCGAGCATGCAAATCTAAGAGGTGTTGATAGTCATTTTAAACTAGCAATCTCAAAGAATCCTAATCCTATTATGCCTCCAAATTTAAGATGTAGAACTTTTTAGGTTTGCCCACAATGCCTCAAGATGTTACCACCATTTAGTGGATCTACAACCGAATAGCGATATATGAATTTGAATAAATTTGAGGCTACATGCAACACCATTAGAGGTACGCATTTTACCAAATATGAAGGCATGTTGATGTTGTTTCAATTTACTTTGAAAGACAAGGTGAAATAGTGGTTCCTTACCTTATCGGATAACAACATCCATTCGTGGCAAGAAATGCAACAAGCTTTCAAAGATGAGTACTATTCTATAGGTACATAAGGTGATCAATTTCATAAAGCATTTACAAGGTTCAAGGAGCTAATTCATATGTGCCTACATCATGGAATCAATGGCACGTTCTTTCTAATCATAAAGATGTAGATTAGGATTTCTTAGAGAGAATGTGCAAAAATTCCAAGCACAAGCTTCTGCTAGTAGAAGGTCTAAGCCTACACTAGCAAGATCTGCCATTCACTATGAGACAAAAGAGAGAATTTCCTATGTGTAGAAACATTTGGCAAAGACAGGATCATCAAGTGTGAAAAGAGGTTGCATCTGTGGGACTGAGGCATGTGAAGAATATGCTGAATTAGGGCATAATTGTGATAATTATCAATTAGTTATGGGGGAAACAAGGAAGTTAATCAGGTTTATGGAGATAGGAAGCTATTAGAATCCTCCAACAGTTGACATTCGGGGTTGAGAAACCATCTAAACTTCAAGTATGGGAATGCTTCAAGCCAGAGAAACCCTAATTTTCAAGGTAATAATCAAGGTGGTCAATCATATCATCACCAGCCACAAGGAATTTCAATGAAGGTGGTTATCAACGAAATTCATACTCTTAAGGAAACAACCAAGATAGTTACAACCAAAGGGGTCAACAAGTGATGGTTTTTAGGGGTGGACCCAAGTGTTCACTTGTGGGTCACCCGTACCCATGCAAAAAAAATTATTACTATATCTAATCTGACCCCGAAAATTTTTTTCACTGCCTTAAACTTTTAAGAAACTTTGAAACCGAGCTCCAATAAAGCTTAAACACCGAACCAATAAAAATCTTTTTAAAACTATAAAATCTATAATTATAAAATTGCTATAAACTAGTTAAAATATATTTAAAAAAAATTATAAATTCAATAATTATTTCAACAATTAAGCATATTACTCCATTAATTCCTATAAACGTAACAACCTAAATACCTAACAACTATTTTATAAAATTAAGTGTATTGCTCCATTAGCCCATCATTAATAAATCTAATTAATAATTAACAGAGAATTGTATTACAATTTACAAAATTACAATATTAAAGACAATGGAATGGTTGATTAGTCTCGGCACTAATTTATTCGTGGTTTTACGCCCCCTCTCTAAAGTTTAATTCTAAATATCCCTAAACCTTTAGTTTAGGTCTTTCTTAAATATTAACAAGAAGTTTTACTTCATTTTTTTATTATTTGTTTAATCATTCTTTAAATGTTAGCGTGAAACATGTTGGTTGAAAGATTTTTATTACATTGCTTGAGGAAGTTAGTTCTTGATAACATGAACTTGAAATCATAAAAATTGATGATTACTACATCAACTAAAAAAGTCAAGACTGTAAAGATCGTGAATTCGTTGTAGATCGATCTTGTGACAAAAATGCAAAATGAATCAATCACAGATTATAGAAAGAACAAGAAGATGAACAAGAACAAGCAATGTTAATAACCGAATTATATTGCTCTCCATTAATATGATTACATAAGTCTGAAAATTTCAGGATTGCAAAACAAAATAAACAAAGCAAACTATATATACTTAAACTGAATAGTCTCACGCAATAACTTCTTTTTGCATGGCCACTTGATCTTCAATATCTTGTTTTGATTTCTCAAGCCTCTAGATTCAACCTCTACAATCTCCCTCTAAGCTTGGTGAATCAAGTCTTCAAAAATCCACGTCCGTAACTTTGTAATATCCGTTGTAAGCATACATCTTGTTGTCCAGGGCCTTCGTTATCAACCAACCAATTTGAGCTACAAAAAATTAAAAGATTAATCAACTTTAAGAGGACAAGCCTGAAGCCTCGTCAAATGTAACACCCCGAATTTTATTTGAAAGAAGAGAAAGGGAAAGTACGAAGAAAGAAAAGATAATGGACACAAGTGGAGGGGCTAAAGTGGTAAAAGGACAAAAGTAAATTATTTTAATAATAAAAGAGGTATAGCCACCTCTTTAAAAGCAAATCTGCTTTTGGCTCTCAGCCAAAGCAGAAAGAAGAAGAAGGAAACTCGGTTTTGAGAAGAAGAAGGAAGAAGAAGCTGCAAAAAGGTTAGTTCTTGAGTTATGTTTGGTTTTAACTTAGTTTGTAGCTTGTAACCAAAGTTCTCGATGTTTAGAGGTTGTGTTCGGGATTTTTGAAGCTGCTGTTGCAAGTGGGTTTCGGGTTGGAGGTGTTTTGTTCAAAGATCTGCTTCAAGGTGAGTTTCTAGACCCCTCTTTTTCTGGTTTTCGAAGTTTTGGGGGTGTTATGCATACTAAGCAAACATTTTAAAAGGAACCGTATGTGTATGCTTGTTGTTGCTCGAATGATGTTCTGTGGTTTTAGCTTTGATGATGTTTTAGAGGTTGTTTGGGGGTTAGAATTGTTGTTAGCATGTTTTAAGGGCCTTAGAATGTTATATCTGTGCTTGGGTAGTGTTAGAATGATTATCGGGTGTTTTGGGTAGTTAGAAATATTTTTAGAATGTTCCCATGCTCCTAACTGAATTGTGGTTAAGTGTTGATGCACCTAAGTTCATGCGCCCAAACAGGGGACATGCACCTGAACAGTGGTTCATGCGCCTAGAATATTGGTCATAAGCCCAAGTGTTGCTCAAGCGCCCAAGTGACCCCATGCGCCCAAGGCCATGCGCCCGAATAGTGGCCATGCGTCCAGAATACGTGAAAATGGGACTAAATGTTGGTCATGCGCCCAAATAGTGCCCATGCGCCCAGAGTTGTCCATGCGCCTAAGTGTTGAAGCACCCGCATAGTTGTAAAGCGCCTAAGCAGTGCTCATGTGCCTGCATAGTTGTAATGCGCCCAGGCTGTTTATACTTAGAATTTTATGCTGATGTGCCAAGAATGTTCCTATGTGCCTTGTTCTAGACTTAGAGTTTTCTAAGGGCTTTAAGAGGTGATGTTTGAGATAGGTTCCTTGGTGTTGTGTCGGTTTATGCTTGATGCATGCATGATGTTGTGATGGGGTCTTTGGTGTGTGTGTGATGTGTTTTCTTTCTTCGTGAAATGGTTTTCAAACGGGATGTATTATGTTATATTATACGTGGTGTATGATGTTATGACTTTACGTGGTTTGATGTATGGCTATGAATGAACGTAAAGTATTATGTAACGAAGTGGAAGATAACGAAAATGAAAAATGGAACGTAATGAAAGAATGAAAGTCTTGCAAGCAATGATTGAGGTGAGCGACCATGTTGTCGCAACAGACTCGTCAGGGGTTAAGCCATGAGATTGACCCGAGTGATAGAGTGCAATCATTGAGATTGACTCGAAGGGAGTTCAATCCGCGGGGTTGACTCGAAGGGAGTTCAATCATTTAGATTGGCTCGAAGGGAGTCTATTATTGACTCGAAGGGAGATCGATCCTTGGGATCGACTCGAAGGGGATCCTTGTCGCGTACCCCAGTACTGTCGGTCTTCGGACATGAGTCGGGTATTGCATGAGACAGGATCCATATTTAAGTGAAAGATAATGATGAAGGTACGAAACATACGAAATGAACGATGATGAAGATAATAATAAATATTATCAATGTGTACGTATGATGTGTGATCGTATACGATTATGAAGGTTATGATTTAAAGAAAGTAAAGTATTTTATTTATAAAACTAGAACTCACTCAGCGTCGTTGACTTTTTGTATGCATGATAGTTGGCAGGTATTTTGTTGATGCTGAGGAGTTGCAGGCATGGATGCATACGCTACTGGGAACGTTTTGAGTCTGGCATCCATATTTTGATATGACGTTGTATTGTGATATGTAAACGATTTATGTAATATGATAATATGTTTTAATTATTAATGAATGTTTTTAAATTCCGTTGCAAAAGTAATGTTTGTTTTAAATATTTTATGCAATGACGGTCCAGCTGTAAGCGTCCTGGGAACGGGGCCTTACAGCAAATCTTCTCTTCCAAACATGAGCAAATCAATCGGGTTGATGTTACTGTATTCTTTATCAACATAGTAGATCACTGCATGCCTAATAGTCTTTTCACAAACCCACCTCATAAGTTTTGATAAACTATTGATTAGCATAGGAGTGTGAATTGGAATCTTTCTTGCATATTTAGGATGCTTGTACATTCTTATATTCATTGTCTTGTTGGTGTTAGGATCTATTTGTGTCTCATCTTTAATGACTTTGGATTTTATAGTTTGGAAATCTTTGAAGTTGGTTTTATTTTATCTCCAAATCATATTCTGTATCCACTTAACCTTTCCATAATTTCTCAGATTGATGAATGCACTCGTCCCATAGTATATAAATCAGACGCTCAAAGTGCGTTGAAGTCATGCTCATCCTGATAATATTCCATGGCTCCGGCTCTTCTCTTGATAACATACAACTTCTTTTCCCCATCATACACCCAACTCAAAACTAGTTTTGAATTTCCATACTAAGTAAATGGTTTGGAATGTCTCAATGTGTGAACATTTGCAGGAGGTGGAGGTTCAAGCACTGAAAGATTTCTGACTTGAAGCAAAGCAATCTTTCAAGTCATGTCATTCAGATCAGAAGCTGGCTGCTCAACCCCAAAGTTTGTGGCAATCTCTCCTTTTTCTAGCAAAATATCTGAAAACAAGTTCTTCAGACTGTTACCAAATAGATATCTGTAATCAGTAGAATATACCAAATCATCAAACTGACCTAACTCTTCATCAAACTCCTAGCTAAGATTTAGTGTTGAAAAGTATATAAGTCCTTCTTGTACAACTCCTCTATGTCTAGATCAAGTGGTTTGTAATCCTTTGGATCATCAAGCTTTGGTCTTAAGATGTTTTCATAACCTGAAGCACCATAAGGACCTGTAGTTGAGTCCATATCTCCACCCTGATCATCATCACCATCATCCTTGTTCTTACCTTTGTCATCTTTACCATCATCAACACCACCATCATCATAATTATCATCATCCTCATTATCATCATCATCTCTAACTTCATCATCACTAAAACCATAATCCACCTTATCCAAACAATCATCATCATCATGCTCAGTACTTTGAATAACATGCTATGGTGTAACAATCACTTCACCAATATCTTGAACCAAAGGTTGATCTTTAGTTTTCTCTTCAAGCAATACCATATTAGGTTCAATAGTAGTAGTCTCTGTAGTTTAGGTAACAATGATAGGTTTTGGATCATCAAATAGCTATCCACTTAACTCTCTAAACTCAAAAGATCTACTCTGATTAGGCTACTCTGATAGATGAAAATCTGGATGTAAACTCTCTGAGATTGTTCTCTAAAATCTTAAGATAGCTGAATAAAAACTATCACTAATATTCTAGACTCTTAATCTTCGCGTCCTCATCTTGATTCATCTAATGTAAGACATAAATTTGTTTAGTCTTCTCTAATATTTCTCTCTCTACCACTTGAACTCGCTGCTCTAATGAAGCTTTTTTTGTGAGCTTGTGAAAGTTCTAGCGGAATGTCACTGTTCTATAGGAGTGTTGATTTGATAATCCAAATTAATGGTATCATCATTGCCTTGAACTCAAGGAAGTGTACTCTAAATATCATCTATTGTGTGCATAGATTTTCTGTTAAAGTTGTTGTTTCTGTAATGGTCATAGGAATTTCTCGATGAACAACCTCACTAACAATCACAGGTGGCTCAAACACTAGAATATTTCTACCAGGTGAAGTAGTGGTCATTGGGTTTAAGGTCTCCTAATCAAAACACCTCGTCCTCTACCCCTATCATGTCTACCAACATCAGATGTAGTTTTCTTCTTTGCCATCGTCTTCTTCCTTCTATTGGTAGCAGGTGAATCTTTTGGAACAAAATCCGTATATGTGTCCTCAATAATGCATTTTGGTGGTGTAACAGGCAATCTGGGTCTTTCCTGAAGAATATATGGAACTCTACCAATATCCTCACTTTCCGTATCACTTTAACTGTTCTCAATTCCGTATCACTTGAACTGTTCTCAAACCAAGAATGTATCTCCTCGTCAGATGTCATCTCCATTTGATGAGATGAACTTCCCGAAGCATCATCAAGAGTTCTTGAAGGTTAACCAATATGATCAGATCAAGGTGGTTCTTTATCTTGTGGTTATTGCTGTTCTTACTGTTTAGCATGTTGAAAGTCAAAGTGAACCTACTAAGTTTAGTAACATGATCTACTTACCAAGCATTCCCCTTGTACCAATCAGATATATGAATATATCTTTTCTCATAACCATGACTAAATATGTAGCAGAGTCAGAAACAACTAACTTAGGATGAGCAACATAACTATCAATGGAATAAACTATGGATACATGATAAACTTCTTCATAGCACCGGTTAATACATTCTTCTACATCTCTACAATGATAGCCTTGGATATATTGTAGGTAAATAATCAAGAAGAGAAAGCAGCAGTGATCCAAAAACTACACTTAGGCAATCAAGACCAGCCTTTAGGTTACTCAAGCAGTGAACTACCATGTGGAATAGAAACTTTTAGAAATGAGGTAGATGCTTCTTCTCTAAAGAAGGATGTCTATGATCATATCGCATCCTATGAAGACATTCTCTGGCAACAACGTCTTCAATCTTTACAGGTGCATTAGGTGAATCTTCTAACAATAATACACCGTTGATGATCTCAGCAGTGATCATAACTTGTTTTCCTTTGACCGTTGATACGATGCATTGCTCTCCTTTTACATCTCTCTCATTTGCAGCCGGAGTCCAAACCTCATCAATAACATCTGTGTAAATAGATGGATTGGCTATAATAGCATAATGGAACCAAGATATCTAGAGCCCTTCGATAAGCGAGTGAAATAAGGTTTTATCTTCTGGCATGTCTCTAAGATAAGCTATAACATTCTGGTTCTTATTGAAAACCATTGATCTAGCAATTTGAAATCAACATAAACATTAATTAGTTATAAATTTCATTAAAATTAGACTTAGAAAAAATTCAAAATTTTGAAATTTGAATTTATGGCACGAAATGCAAAACATTTCGCATGCGAGTAGTTTTGAAAAACAATTAATTTGTCACGTGAAAGGTATCTTATTGCATGAAATCAATTTTGAACAAATGTAAACTTCTCGCCTGAACAATCAAGGATGCTTATGCAAATAGTTCTTGCAAATAACAGATTTTTCGCATCTGTTCATCTTTTCAGTTTCTTTTTGCATGCGACAACATCAAAACTATTTTTCAAATTAAATTCATTACACTAAGTTTCAACCATTAAAACTTGTTTTATTTGTGTCAATTAAGATTACATTAAGTATATTAACATTCATTTTTATCAAAATGAATGTATATTTAAGTTTAAAGTCTTAGTTCAATCTCAAATCCATTCATATTAGTTTCTTAATCTTCAATATACCTTTCTGAATGCCTTTTAATCACTATTCGAATACAATGAATAAGAATGTCAAGTAAATCAAAACAACATTTAGAAGAATTTTAAGAGAAAACAAACTGTAGGATAGATGAAGGGTGGTCAATGCAACAGTTTCACAAGGTTGAGAGATACAAAGAACACAAGTAAAAGAACAAGAACAAGAACACTCAAACATGGTTTTCAAGAATGATGTATATTGCTCTCAAGTTCTTACAAGTGTTACAAAGCATACATTAAGATACAAGTACTTGAGAAACATTATACTATATCCTACAGCATGCCATACTTTAAAGGCCAGCTGGAAACACTAATCTAGACAACAAGATTAATATAGAGTCAAAAGGCAGATTGCCTTTTGACTAGTGAAAATGGCATGCCATAGCTCATATCCTAATCTATTACAAAAAGGATAAAAGATACAAAAGTAGAAAGGTATAGACCAACAACCATAATCTATAGTTGATAAAAGCATGGACCTTTCACCAACTGATATAAGTTGGTGAGTCATCAGAGTGGCAGCTGAAAGTTGTTCAGCTTTTGTCAAAAGGTGATTAGAGAAAGCATGTCTTCTCTATCTTTGGAAGAAATTAGTCTTTGCCTTCGGAATACTTTGTCTCTAAAGCTTTAGAAGACTTCATCTTTGGCTTTGGAAGATTTTGTCATTTGGCTTTGGAAGATTTTGTCATTTGACTTTGGAAGATTTTACACTTAGCTTATTTCCTTTAAGTGGTGTAAATCTTCCGAAGTAACTTTACTTTGTACTTCATGCATGCATACTGAGAGCTCTTTGGATGCTTTGGTTGCATCAGCCTTTAAGTATAAACCTTACAAACTCCCCCTAGGCTGATGCTACCAAAATAGAAGAGATTACTCATCTATTGACAATCCTCATCAGGATCAAGACCATTCCTTTCTTCATTATTTGGTCAGGATCCCTCAAACTCTCATAGTATCTCTTTATATCATGAGATCATGCAAAGGAAGATCAAGTATGTCTTGCGGAAAGTAAAAATCTTGACCTCCTTGATCTCTAAAGACATACCATCTGGACTTTCTCCCCCTTTTTAGTAGCATCACCTTCTTGCATAAGTGAGCTTGGGATTGGGTCTGTCATATCCACAGGTTCTTGTGGACCTGGTTGAGTTCTTCGGAGTGGTCTTTCAGCTAACTTGCCTTTGAGATCGGTGATCTCAAGTTGCTGATCATTGACCCTCCTTTGTAAGATAGTCACCTGAGATTCCAGATGACTGACCTTTGAGACTAAATAGATGCAGGCTTTAGTCAGTTGTTATACCTTTAGTTTCAGACTCCCCCCATCTTTATTTGAAGAATCACTGGGGGATGAGAGAATAGGACCAAAGTCTTCTTCCTCATTACCAGCACTAAGTTCTTGGCTGTTAGATTTCTCCTGCACCATGAAAGCTTCAGTTGAAGAGTCAATGGGCTGAGTTGCCATGGTTGAGGTCTTAAAGATGTAATCACTTGCAAAAGGGAGAGCCTCTTTCATATGAACCTCCTGAACTGGTTCAGGGAGATCCACCTCAGTTATGGGTGGATGATGTATGCTAGACATGGGTGAGTCAGGAGCACTCATCTCTCCTTGAGCAGGGGTGGAGAAGAAAGACTTATGGTACTTACTGAATCCCATGTCTTCATCATCATAGAATTCAAGGTTGGGTATGGGTTGATTGAGGTCTAGAGGCTGAGGCTGGTAGGTTTCCTCTAAAGGTTGTTTACTAGAATTTTAAGACTCTAGGTGAAGGCTTAAGGCAGTTGTTAGTGTAGTTCATCAAGCTGAGCATGAGGAACCTCAACACTAATCCTTGAAGTGATAGGAGTGGTTTGCTCCTCAGGGGAAGTAGGAGCTCTAGTGTCCACTTCCTCCTATATGGGTGAGAATATGGGGGTCTGCATAACCTGAGTAGCTTGTTCAGGGGTTTGTTTGGATTTTCTTTAGTAGGTGATGGTGATTTGTGGCTGTGTGGGTGGTGCAGATGTGGAAGGTGTGGGTTCAACATTAGTTTGTGTTGCTAAGTTTTCACCTTGAGCAATGAGCTCTAAAATTTTTTGGACTAGGGTTGTTTATACCCCTGAGAAGCCAACAGTTGGCTTTCTTATTGTCTTAAAGATGTCGGGCTTCATCTGTCTCAATTTAAGAACATTACCTGTTCCCCTTAACTATGAGCCCAGTTCACAGTTAAGAATGTACTGAAC
This sequence comes from Flaveria sonorensis, assembly GCA_025506505.1. Taxonomy (NCBI): domain Eukaryota; kingdom Viridiplantae; phylum Streptophyta; class Magnoliopsida; order Asterales; family Asteraceae; genus Flaveria; species Flaveria sonorensis. Next base: position 19,477,579 of record CM046426.1, read on the forward strand.
ATATCTAGGGAACATGTATTATTCTAAAGAGTTTAAGTTTGCAAGTAAATTAGTATAACCAAATTATGAGTACCTGAGCTTGACCCCTTGTACCAATCCGTGGACTATATAGGAAAGGTCTTCAGGAATTTGATCCCAACCTCCATGTTTGTTCGATAGACAGTGAATGATAACATGGAGGAGGTACTTCCATTGGGAGGAGACCTTCCCTTTCTTAAAATTTCTTACAGAGTAATCACCCTCATAGCCTATCTGCCTGAAGGACTGGTTCACAGCAGATTTTGGGAAGGACAGTTCTCCTTCTTCATCATCCAGCCTTAGATGAGTACGAACGGTGGCTGGAGTGATAAAAATTGTCCTGCCCTGCACTGTGGCAGATAGTGCCTTCTCCCCATCTATAATGACCTCTTGGCAGGTCCTCTAAACTCTAAAAGCTGATCATCATATAGTGGAGGATTTATGGTGAGGGAGGTGAAGTAGTTGGATAAAGCCAAAAAAAGGCAAATGTCTGAGAAGCCAGGATCTTTCTCAGACACTAACAGAGCAACTTGATTATGTTGTCTATGTAGTTGCATGGAGAAATCGGGCTGGTTTTGTGGATCAGGGTTAGCCATTTTGAGTAGCTTTGAGATGAAGGAAGGTAAGAACAAGGTTGGTTTGTGGGTGAATTTAGGATTTGAATCTTTATGGATGAAGGAGAATAGTAAAAGAGGGGGAACCGTTGTATGAATATATATGGTATGGATTTTGAGACAAAGTTAATGCAAAAGGACAAACATTGAAATCCGAATGTCAGTCCCACCTCTGAAAAAGTTCCCAAAAATGTAGTTTTCTTGGAAGTATAAATCTTCCGAATGTAATTTTGTCTTCGGAAGGTTTTAGAAAAACTTTTGAAGCCAAGTTTTCTTTCGAAAGATATTCCTTAGTTTTCTAAGAATTTGCTTTAGAAGAAAATTTCTTAGAGTAATTTTACTTCCAAGATAAATTTTGCTTCGGAAGATATCAAATACCAGAAATCTTATTCATAAGAGAGAATAAAAGTTTTGAGACTTAATTGCTTTCAGAAGAAAATGGTCCTTCAATACATATAAGTACTTGGTGACAAATATAAGCTTCGGAAGATATAGTCAAATTTCTTCCAAAGGTTAACTTCTTAGAAGCCGTTATTTGTTTTGAAGACATAATTTTCTTCCGAAGACAACTTGATGTCTTCTGAAGGAAAATACATCCAAAGTTCTCAAAATTCTAAGGGATATCATTTTGAAAAGTTCCTTCCAAAGTAACTTGGGCTTACATGGTGATAATATAGACAACTTCAGACACACATATTAATAAAAATAATCTTGAGTTTAATTTAAAGATAATCTACTCAAAGTAAGTCATCCCAATAGCTGATACAAGATACTTCCATCTCTACTCATTAAAAGCTTTTATGAACAGATCAGCATATTGTTCATTTTTTTTAACTTTGACTAGTTTTATCAATCACTTTTCAAAATTATCTCTAATTAAATGATACCTGATATTGATGTGCTTTATCTTTGAGTGCTGAACTGGATTCTTTGTAATAGAGATAGCACTGTTGTTGTCTATTTGGATGGGAGTCTCTTTGAAGTTGAATCTGTAGTCTAGCATTTGATTCTAAATCCAAAGCACTTGAGCACAGAAGCTTGTAGCAGCAATGTATTCAACTTCAGCAGTTGATGCAGATACACAAGATTGTTTCTTACTTTGCCATGAGACTATCCTTCCACCAAGAAATTGACATCCCCTAGATGTTGACTTTGCAATTATATTGCAGCCACTATAGTCAATATCTGTATATGCATACAGATTGAAGTCAAAATTCTTTGAATACCAAAGGCCTAATTTGGGAGCACCCTTGAGATATCTGATAATTCTCTTGATAGCAACTAGGTGCGACATCCTGGGGTTGGCTTGATATCTTGCCCAAATACATGTAACAAACGTGATATCAGGCCTGCTGGCTGTGAGGTACATAAGACACCAAATCATATCCCTGTATAGATGTTCATCAACACACTCCCCCTCAAGATCTGGTCCAAGAGAGTGGTTTCTGGCTATAGGTGTCTTAGCAACCTTGCACTCAGTCATGTAAAACCTAACAAGTATGTCTTGCACATACTTTGATCGGTTTATGAAGATTCCATTGTCAACCTGCTTTAGTTGAATTCCAAGAAAGAAATTGAGTTCCACATTGCACTCATTTCAAATCTATTCTTCATCTGCTTCTTAAAGTCTTTGCAGAGCTTTGGTTTAGTTGACCCAAAGATAATGTCATCTACATAAACTTGAACCAGCATCAAGTCATTTCCTATTCCTTTGATGAAAAGTGTTCCATCAGTAGTTGATGTATTGTAAAATACTTTCATTTTCGGTATATTTTTTGTACATTTTTCAGGTCGTTTATTTTAGATATTGTCTCGTTTTTATTAGTTACTTTATATTTTTATGTTTCCACAGGCTCTGGAGCTAAAGGAAGTGAAAATGATCAAAAACAGAGAAAACCATGCTTCCGGACGTGTTGTGGGCAAAAGACGGATCAAAAAGAAAACTTTCTGGAAGATTGGGTCCGTGGCGCCACGCGACGGGAACCCCTTACCCCACTGCATGGCGCGACGGGTATAAATTCGAGGAAATTATTGTTTAAGCCCATTTAAGTCGTTTTTACCCCTAATGATGAAGAGGGAAGGGTATTCGGCCACAGCACGAACTAGAGAGCTTCTTGGGAGAAATCTTGGAGTTTGGGAGCAAACAATCAAAGGTTTTACGCTACGGGATCGCACAATCATCCGGAATCATTCTGTTTATCATTCCCGAGTTTATTCACCTTCTTGTTCACGTTTAAACACTTTAAATACATGATTTTTGCTAGTGATTTGGATATGATTGTTGGCTAATCTTGTAATACTACTTAGGCCATGATGATTATTCTTGTTTGACTAGTTTTCTTGTAGGTTTTGGAACACGTTCATGTGGATTTATCAATAAAGTAACAAACTTGGTTTTTTTTTCTGACTTGGTGTGGATGAATATCTTTTATACCTTATAATTACTTGTTAATTCCTCGTGTGTCTTGGTGAATGTCTTTCACAGAATAGGTGCATTACTAGACTGTTTACTTTGTGTTCTCAGTTATTAGGTGGTTTGCTAAACGATCGTAGTATCCCATAGGAGTAACTTGAATGAATTTGGTAATCTAGATATTCTACTAATCTTAAAAGCTGTAAGGTGAGAGGTTATCGGTTAGTCTTGCGTGTTTTATTGCTAGGTTCAGTATCTTTGTAAAAACGCTTTGTCTAGTTTCCCTTACACTTTCTTGTTAACCGAGTCTTGTCAGAAACTCCATAGTTACCCCTTGCACTTAAGTGTATTGAGATCTTTATGCTGTAAGGTAGAATGTCTAGCGGGTACTTTATTGAGATGGATGCATCGTAAGAGAAGTCCATAAACTGGTAATTTAACATCCTAAAGGGTCTCGCGGTTGACACCGTTGAGAAGGGTTGACGGTTCTCTAGGTTGCTCATATGTTAGTATCTTAAGATCCCAGTTTCCGCATTTAGTTCCATAACCGATAGAAGACTAGTTACCTAATTAATGATTCTCGCCTAGGTAGTATCTTCCATTCTCTGATTTCAGTTAAAGTTCTCATTCGTGTTTAGTTCCTTGTCTTAACCACTTTTTAATTAATTAATTTTTTTAGTTACTGCAGAAACCCCCCCCCCCTCTTAAACATAAAAACAAAATAAAAAATCAGTTTAGTAGAGGAGTCCTAGAGTCTAGTTACGTCATTCATTTAGAGTCTCGTGGGTTCGATATCCGAACTTACTTAAGCTTTACTAGAGTCGACAGGTTCACTTGTCGGTTAGTAGTTTAGTTTAGAGAGTCTAGAGTTTAACTTAGTGTTTGTTAGAGTCAGTTTTTCATTATTTTAATTGAACTACTTTTTGCACCACAAGTTTTTGGCGCCGTTGCCGGGGACTCTTTGGTAATTACGTTAATTAGCTTTGATTGGATTTATCTGCTATATCTGTGCTTCGTGTCTTTTTGTCTTTGTGTCTGTTTGAGTCGTTTTGGTTTTTCTTGCGTCTCATTGTTTCGTGTCTTTCTTGTAGTTGAATGCCCAAACCTCACTTGCGTTCACAAGGACTGCCGCCAAAACCCCCACTTTCAGAAAAGCTTGGATTTGAGGACCCCATGATAAAGTCACCACCCATCCAAAATCAAATGGCTGCTCATCACACTGTTCACCAGCAAGCCACTCAGGGATTCACGGGAGTTAACAATCCCATCACTATCCCAAACATCACAAATGAAAACTCCTGGCAGATCCCCTCTTATGTGATGACTGCCATTGCTAACAACTGCTAATTTCATGGGCGTGAAGATGAAGATGTTCCAGCCCATATTGGCCGCCTTGAGCGCATCTGTTGCACCTTCAAACTTCAAGGTGCCACTGAAGATGCCATTTTTCTGTAGCTCTTCCCATTTTCACTCGCGGATCGAGCCGCCACTTGGCTTGAGTCGCATCCTGCTGGTACTTTCATTACTTGGCCAGATCTCCGTGACCATTTTCTGAATAAGTACTTCCCACCGGCCAAGGATTCCCGCCTTCGTGATGAGATCCATTTGTTCCCAATGGACCCTGACGAGCCTTATTACCGTGCTTGGGAGCGTTTCCAAAATCTGCTCAGTCATTGCTCCCAACATGGTCTCCCTAACTGGGCACTTGTAGAGAAATTCTACAATGGCCTGACTTATGAAGCTTGTGCGCATTTTGACACTTCTGCAGGAGGCCACCTCATGGGTAAGAAAGATGTAACAGAATGTAATGAAATGTTCGAGAGTTTTGCTTAAGCATAGTATGAGCAGCGGTCTGCTAACAGGAAATCTACTCCAGTGGATACTAGTGTGGCTGCTGCTCTTGAGAGTTTAGTGAAGGAGGTTAAGGAGTTGAAGATGAAGGTAGACAAGCGTGAGTTGTGTAGAGGGGGGTATGATACTTCTAAGTGTCCTTTGATCGGTCAAGAGTAGGTAGATTTCATAGGAGGTCCAAACAAAGGTCCCACGAATCCATTCAATACCCCATATAACTCTGGTTGGCGAAATAATTCATATTCTAATTGGCATTCTTCCAGTAATCCCCCTGTTTTCCACTCAAATTTTAATCAGAACCAAGGGCAGGGTCAGTCTTCTAGTGGGAATTCGGGGAATAATGCTGTAAGGGGTAGTGGAAATAAGTTGGATAAGATAGAGGAGTTGCTATCACAATTAGTTGTTAAGGATGCTACCATACAGAATACACTTGCTGAGCATGACATTCTACTTAAAAATCAACAGTCAGCTTTCCTTGATCTTCAGCGTTCTGTTGGTAATATTGCCAGGTGTTTGGACGAGAGGCCCCAGGGCTAGTTTTCGGGTAGCACTCAACCTAATCCAAATGCCCAACTGAAAGAAGTCACCACTCGTAGTAGTAGAGGTGAAGAGGTAGTTAAGTCACCGGTTGTCGTAGATGAAGAGGAACCGGTTGACTAGGAGATTGAGATGAAGGCTCCTAGAGGGGTGTCTGAGGTGTGTCCCAGCAAGTACTGCACCGACTAGTGGGCCTTAGTTAGAGAAATCGGAAACTAAGAAACCGTCTTCCTTTAGACCTTCTCCCGATATTGATCGTTTTCGTGTCCCATACTCCGCTCGCCTTGCTAATCAGAAATATGCAAAGGTGTATGGGCACTTTCTAGACATATTTAAGCAGCTAAAGATAAATCTTCCATTCATTGAGGCCCTTCAGCATATGCCTAAATATGCAAAATTCCTAAAAGACCTTCTGAAATGTAAGGATAGGTTGGGTGAACTGTCTAACGTCCCTTTGACAGGTGGGTGTTCTACGGTAGTTCTGAATAAGCTACTAGAGAAGCTGACGGACTTGGGTATTTTCACTATCCCATGTCTGTTTGGTAGTAACACTCAGAGCTGCACATTGGCTGATCTTGGGGCTAGCATCAACCTGATGCCATACTCTCTTTATGAGAAGCTGGATGCTGGCTATCTGACACCACTCTCACTTGCTGACCGATCAATCAAATATCCACGGGGCATAATTTGAGAACTTGTTGGTGAAGGTCGATAGATTCGTGTTCCCCGTGGATATTGTTGTCCTTGACATGGAGGTTGATGAAAAAGTCCCTATTATTCTTGGTCGACCATTTCTTAATACCGCAAAGGCCATCATTGATGTCTTTGATGGTAAAATCACTCTTAGGGTCAGGGATGAAAATGTCACCTTCGAGATCTTAAAATCCATATGACATCCTGATAGTCAAGACGACTTTAGTGGTCCCACCGATTTTGTTTACTTCATAAATTCGTTTATCTCTTGTGTAGACCGCTGTCTTGACTACATCTGTGGGGCTGATTTGGTTGTTGAGGATCAAGTAGAGGAGCCGAGTTTTGAGATAGAGGAGGTGCCACTTTTCCCTGAACCGACGGAGATTAATGAGATTCGTGAGGAGAGTAAGAAATCTTCCTTAGAAACACCACCCACCTTAGAGCTTAAGGTCTTACCTTCCCATCTAGAGTATGCCTACCTTGGAGAGGATGCCACATTGCCCGTCATTATCTCATCCAAATTGACAGAGGGGGAGAAGAATAGGCTGCTTAAGGTGTTGAGGACACATAAACAAGCCATTGCTTGGAGGTTGCAGGACATCCAGGGTATTAGCCCAGCTTATTGCACCCATAGGATACTCATGGAGGATGAGTATAAGCCTGTGGTCCAGCCTCAGAGACGTTTAAATCCAAATATGCAAGAGGTTGTGAAGAAAGAAGTGTTGAAGTTCATGGATGCCGGCTTAATCTATCCTATTTCTGATTCCACTTGGGTGAACCCAACTCAGGTTGTTCCCAAGAAAGGAGGGATGACAGTTATCACAAATGAGAAAAACAAGCTTATACCCACTCCTACGGTCACTGGTTGGCGAGTTTGCATTGATTACAGGAGACTGAATGATGCCACCAGAAAAGACCATTTTTCTCTTCCTTTCATTGATCAGATGCTCGAGCGGTTAGCGGGTCGGTAGTTTTACTGCTTCTTAGATGGCTTCTCAGGTTACTTCCAGATTCCCATTGCACCTGAGGATCAGGAAAAGACAACTTTCACATGCCACTCTTATGTGTATCGTCGGATGCTGTTCGGTTTGTGTAACGCTCCTGCCACATTTCAGCGTTGCATGGTAGCTATCTTTTAGGATATGATTGAATCGTCCATGGAGGTCTTCATGGATGACTTTTCAGTTTATGGTAGCTCATTTGATCAGTGTTTGCTTAATTTGGAGAGGATGCGGAAGAGATGCACCGAGACGAAGTTGATGCTTAATTGGGAGAAGTGTCACTTCATGGTGACTGAGGGGATTGTGCTAGGGCACAAGGTTTCGAGAAATGGGATAGAGATTGATAGGGCTAAGATAGAAACCATTAGTAGACTCCCACCACCCACTAGTGCCAAATCCATTTGGAGTTTTCTAGGCCATGCGGGTTTCTATAGGCATTTCATCAAGGATTTTTCAAAGATCACACGCCCCATGACTTACCTTCTTGAGAAGAACGTTCCTTTTGTATTTGATGAGGAATGTCTTAAAGCGTTCGAGTTTTTAAAGGAGCAGTTGGTGAGTGCTCCTATTCTTGTTTCCCCCAACTGGAGTTTGCCCTTTGAACTCATGTATGACGCAAGCGATTACACAGTTGGGGCAGTCCTCAGTCAAAGGCGGGATAAACACTTTCATCCCATTTACTATGCTAGTAAGACTCTAAATGATGCACAAGAGAACTACACTACAATAGAAAAAAAGCTTCTAGCGGTGGTTTTCGCCTTTGATAAATTCCGTTCATGCCTCGTGCTTTCTAAAATGACCATGTTCACCGATCCCTCGGCATTATGATATTTATTCGCCAAGAAAGATGCCAAACCTTGTTTAATTCGGTGGATTCTTTTGCTTTCTGAGTTTGACATTGAAATTAAGGACAAGAATGGAGCGGAGAACGTCGCGGCCGATCATCTTTCAAGGTTAGAGGACACGAGGAGAGAGGAGATTCATGAGGAGGCGATTGGAGATATATTCCCACACGAATCGGTTGATTTTGTGGAGGCGGAGAAGCAAGGTATGACATGGTTTAGTGATCTGGCAAATTACCTTGCTCATGGAGTGTTGGTAGATGGGTTGACTGCTCAGCAAAGAAAGAAGTTCTTGAGAGATGCGGATAGATATGTGTGGGATGACCCATTCTTGTACCGTGTCGGAGGAGATAGAATGTTGAGGAGATATGTCCCTTGAGAGGAGGGAATAGAGATTCTTAAACGTTGTCATGCGGGTCTAACCGGAGGTCATTATAGTCATCATGTCACCGCACAAAAAGTTTTTGATTGTGGTTTTTATTGGCCTTCTGTTGTGAAGGATGCCTTTGATTTCGTTAAAACTTGTGATGCTTGTCAGCGGACAGGTAATATCTCATCTAGAGATGAGATGCCCCAAAATTCCATTCAGGTTGTTAAGGTTTTTGATGTGTGGGGCATCGATTTCATGGGACCATTTCCTTTCTCAAAAGGGAATCTATACATCCTTGTGGCCATAGACTATGTCTCAAAGTGGGTGGAGGCTCAAGCCTTGCCTACTAACGATGCCTGAGTGGTGGTGAGATTCTTAAAGAAGCTGTTTACTAGGTTTGGCACTCCTAAAGCTCTTATAAGTGACCGTGGCACGCATTTCTGTAACGCTATTATGGAAAAAACATTAGAACGCTACGGTGTCACTCATCGTTTATCCACCGCTTACCATCCATAAACTAGCGGTCAAGTGGAGAATGCCAACCGAGGAGTTAAGAGAATCCTTGAGAAAATCGTGGGGAGTAGTCGGAAGGATTGGTCCGATAAGTTAGATGATGCACTATGGGCATTTAGAACCACCTACAAAACACCTTTGGGTACTACACCGTTCATGATCGTATATGGTAAAGCGTGTCATCTTCCTGTAGAGTTAGAACATCGAGCTTTATGGGCCCTAAAAGTGGTTAACCTTGACCTATCTGAAGTGGCAAAGAGAAGATTCTTCCAAATTCACGAGTTGGAGGAACTTAGAGATGCGGCCTATGCTCGTTCTTTGAGTATCAAGGAGAAAATGAAGGCCTATCATGATAAAAGGCTGAAAGGATTCAAGGAGTTTAAGGAGGGTGATAAGGTTCTACTTTACAATTCCCGTTTGAAGTTGTTTGGTGGGAAATTGAAATCAAAGTGGTTAGGACCTTACACGGTAAAAGATGTATTTCCTCATGGTGTGGTTGAGTTGGAAAATGAAGAAACAAGGAGTACTTGGAAGGTTAATGGTCAACGATTAAAGCACTACCTTGTAGGACCATTGGATTCGAGAGAGGAGGAGGTTATTCCTCTCGAAACTCCCCTGAAAATGAGCGAATAGGGATCTTGGGTGAGTTCCCAAGTGTAGAGTTTGTATAGTTTTGTATTTTTCGTGCTTTTGGGTTTTTTCGGGGTTTTCGGTATTTTCGGTAGTTTTTTGTTATTTTTTTCTGTTTGTGCGTTTTGTGTTTTGGTTATTTTGCAGGAATTCATACCCGAATGGAAGTGGAAAACATGGAGAACCCGGGCTCCAGGTAAGTTCTTTGGTAAATTTTGGCTTAAAAAAATGGTTTTTGGGAGGTTTGGATGAAACTTAAAATTTTTCTAAGTGTTGGAGGGTAAAAAACGTGACAACTTTCTGAAATTTTCACCCTGTCACGCCACGCGACGGGAACCCCATACTCCACCACGTAGCGCGACTCCTCTTCAGACGGGTTTAACTCCCTTTCTTCTCCAAATTGAAATCCTAACATCTCCAATCGTTCTACAACCACCAACACAACCGCTAACCCCCACCCTCGTCCGACCACCCATCTCCGGTTACCCTGCCACCGCCCCGAACCCACCATCATCTCCAATCCTTCTACAACCACCAATCCACCACCAACACAACCGCTAATCCCCACCCTCGTCTGACCACCCAGTTCCGGTCACCCCACCACCGCCCCCAACCCACCACCATCTCCGACCATAACTACAACCCACCACCTGTTTCAAACCAAATTCCAGCCAAATTTCACCTAGTTTGTGTCATATTTCACCAATTTTCACTTTCATTTGAATTTACATTCTCCAAATAGGTATGAATCATTTTCTTTTTGTATTTTCTTGTTATTTATCTTTATTTTTGTAGCTAGTTTCATGTTTGAGTTCATAAGTCGAGTTCGTTATCTGTCGGTTTGAGGATATTAGTTGAAAATTGCTCTTGATTATGGGTTTAAGGGATGGTTGTTGCACGTATTCATGTCTGTATCATGCTAGTTACTGAATTTGGATTGGATTATTACATCTTACTAGTCATGGTTAGTTATTTGAAAATATGGGTCGTTTTGGATGTTTTATTTGCTTGAAACCATGAGATTTGAGATTGGTATTACGGACATCCTGTTTGCTTCTTGTTAGCCATTGCATACTCATTGAATTTTCCTACATGTTGAGATGTGCCTTAGTGAATATTGTTCATTGTGTGAATGTTGATGGACATCTTGTTTGATGTGTTTTCTAAATTTCAGGTTCAGGATTACTTTGGTTTCATTTATTTGGCACTATAGATTTAATTGAGGACAATTAAAGTGCCGGGTTGGGGTAGAGTTGTGTACCATGAGTCTGTTTTTGTTTTTATGCTTTGTTTGTTATGTCTCCAGGCATGTCAGAAGCAGGAACTTCAAAGAGAAGACGAAGGAAGGAACCTGCCCAACAGGAGCAGCCTCAAAGGGAACAACCCAGCAGACAAATACAGTATTCTGAGGCAGAGAAAGTTACCATTGTTACAGCTGCCACCCTCCGCAGACATACTTTACTGAAATTCGCATTGGGAACAAAAGAAGTGGAGAAGTGTGATGCTTATGTTGAGACAGATTTGCTAGTGCCAAGGGTGATAGATTGGAATTTTTTAGATGCAATTGGGCATCGGGACAGGATTGAGAGATTGTTGGGTCATAGTTTAAGCGGGTTTTGGCTTGTGATAAGCCGCAGTATGAGGAGCTAACCATTGAGTTCCATTCCACCTACAGACACAGAGAGGGTGAATTTTATAAGCCATATGCAGTCTCTTTTTCTCTAGGCAGGGTATTACATGAGATGTCCATCCCTTAGTTCGCAGTTGCTACGGGTTATTATACTGAGGAGGGGGTTCAGACTCCTGCTTTTCACACTAGTTTGAGGGGTGTGAGTAAGGTAGAGAGGGAGTATTGCTTGAGAGAGGCAGATTTAGCTGAGTTCTGGCATTCGATTGCTACTACTCCATTTTCAGCTCAGATGATTGGCTCAGAGATTTGGAATCCAGTTTACAGGTATATTCATAAGATCCTTGGTTGTACTTTGGTGGGAAGGAAGTCGAGTGACAACAAAGTGAATTGGGTTGAGTTATTCTGTTTGTACTGTATGGTGAGGGGCCGGGAGGCCAATTTAGCTAGTGTTATGGCTTGGTCGTTCTCGAGACCTAGGAGAGGTGGTGCAAGGGCAGCGTTGGATATGGGCCCGTACATAACCCAGCTGGCTGAAAACTTGCAAAGTGATGACGGAGTTTGGCCCGTATACAAAGCACAAGTTGGTGAAAGGGCCCGAGAAGCCCGAGTTTTATGGTTTGAAAGATTTGAGAAAGGCGGGTATCATTACTTGGACTGACCCACCTGAATGGGTGGCTGTCACACCAGGGCCACATGTATTACCTCCAGAGGGTACAACAGAAGCAGAGGCTCTTCGGGCCCGCATCCCTACCAGATTTCAGAGACCACTTCAGAGGCATGAGCTGCCGGGTCGCCAGTATCCTCTCAGGGATCCATTACCAGTGCCACTCACTCTAGAGGCACTAGCTGAGAGGACCGATAGGCAGTTTGGGGGGCTGAGAGAGATGATTACCAAGGGTCATCGGGTATATGCAGAGGGCCAGCGTAGGCAGGATAATGCACTGAGGTACATGATGGGGGCAATGAATCTAGGCATACCTGATTTTTTTAGAGCCCAGAGCAGCAGGATCCCAGGATGATTAGGAGAAGTGTGGGGATGCGAGAGCAGCATGATCATCTAGTTATATGTTTGGTTCAGTTTTCTTCTGTTGATGTGTTTATTTGATCATGGTCTGTACTGTACTTGATATTTTGTGACACTGGGACATGCATTAGTAGGTGAGTACTTTGTTTCTTATATATATGTTTGCTATGATGTGGCAATCTGTTTTGATCAGATTGTTTAGCCGCTTTCATTCGTGTTTGAGAATTTGGAATTGTTTGCTGAGCACGTTCGAATTAGAGGGCGTTTATGGATAAGACTGGCACATGACAGTCATGCTATATTTTACCAGCTAAGTCTTTTCCAGTTTATCTTTATTTTTGTTTCTTTTCTTTTAGTTATTTTTTTAGTTTTTGTTTTTAGTTGTTTGAGTCTGGTTCCCATTCCTGCATTAGGGACAATGCAAAATTTAAGTGGGGGATGGGTAACTATCATTTGAGTCTGTATATAGTGTTAGTTGAGAGATATATATAAAATAAAATTTAAAAAAAATTAAAAAAAATGTACCTGATTTAGAAGTTTGCATTAATAAATATGGAAAATGATAGATAAAGTTAAGTTTTCGGGTTCTGAATATTATATGTATGAGAATGATAAATAAGTTGAACACGTTGGTTGATTTGTGATGTGCGGGTAGGCCTGGCCGGTAGAAGAGTTTCCTTTGAGCTTAATATACTTAATTATGTTAGGATACCTTGTGGGTTTTCATCTAGGATGAAACGGGGAAATTGAAACCGCCAATAATAGTATAAGAGACACCGTTATAAGTTAAAACCTTAAGAATTTTTAATCAAATAAAAAAGAAAGAAAAAAAAACAAACAGAAAATATAGAATAAATATGAGCTAGATGTGGATGACGAGGCCTATGATGTTTCTCTCAGGGATGGTGACTCTGGTTGAAACTACCACTAGGCTAAGTTTGGTAAAAATTGAAAAAAAGATACCGAAGCTTATGCGGTCTCTTTCGGGGATGGTGACTTTGATTGAGACAACCTCTGAGTTAGGTAAATCAATATATCTAGTGCTCATTATAATTGAAAAAAAAAAGAGAATTTGTTTGATTTTAAATTCTTTTGGTTTTCTCATAAGGAGGTTAGAAAGAATCAAATGATTGTTCCTCTAGTTTCATAAACTTGAGGCGGGATTAGGTGAAACTGTAGATTCTTTAGTGTGAGACCCTAGGTTGATTGACCCATTTGAACATAAATTATATGATGAGGGACTTGGAAACTGGTTTGGGTTTAATTGGTTTCATATACTGGCAATCACGGTTGACACATTATTAGGTTTGAAAATCAAGTAATCTAAATGTTGAAATCCGGATTTAAACTTAACTATAATTCCATAGCATAATCCTTTTTCAGGGAAGAAAAAGAGGTAAGTGTGGGGATATTTGATGTATTGCAAAATATAAACTTAAACCAGCATCAAGTCATTTCCTGTTCCTTTGATGAAGAGTGTTCCATCAGTAGTTGATGTATTGCAAAATACGTTGATTTCCGGTATATTTTTTGCATTTTTCAGGTCGTTTATTTTAGATTTTGTCTTGTTTTTATTAGTTACTTTATATTTTTGTGTTTCCACAGGCTCTGGAGCTAAAGGAAGTGAAAATGATCAAAAACAGAGAAAACCATGCTTCCGGACGCGTTGCGGGCAAAAGACGGATCAAAAAGAAAACTTTCTGGAAGATTGGGTCCGTGGCGCCACGCGACGGGAACCCCTTACCCCACCGCGTGGCGCGATGGGTATAAATTCAAGGAAATTATTGTTTAAGCCCAATTAAGTCGTTTTTAACCCTAATGATGAAGGGGGAAGGGTATTCAGCCACAGCACGAACTAGAGAGCTTCTTGGGAGAAATCTTGGAGTTTGGGAGCAAACAATCAAAGGTTTTACGCTACGGGATCGCACAAGCATCCGGAATAATTCGGTTTATCATTCCCGAGTTTATTCACCTTCTTGTTCACGTTTAAACACTTTGAATACATGATTTTTGCTAGTGATTCGGATATGATTGTTGGCTAATCTTGTAATACTACATAGGCCATGATGATTATTCTTGTTTGACTAGTTTTCTTGTCGGTTTTGGAACTCGTTCATGTGGATTTATCAATAAAGTAACAAACTTGGTTTTTTTTTCTGACTTGGTGTGGATGAATATCTTTTATACCTTATAATTACTTGTTAATTCCCCATGTGTCTTGGTGAATCTCTTTCACGAAATAGGTGCATTGCTAGACTGTTTACTTTGTGTTCTCAGTTATTAGGTGGTTTACTAAACGATCGTAGTATCCCATAGGAGTAACTTGAATGAATTTGGTAATCTAGATATTCTACTAATCTTAAAAGCTGTAAGGTGAGAGGTTATCGGTTAGTCTTGCGTGTTTGATTGCTAGGTTCAGTATCTTTGTAAAAAGGCTTTGTCTAGTTTCCCTTACACTTTCTTGTTAACCGAGTCTTGTCAGAAACTCCATAGTTACCCCTTGCACTTAAGTGTATTGAGATCTTTATGCTGTAAGGTAGAATGTCTAGCGGGTACTTTATTGAGATGGATGCATCGTAAGAGAAGTCCATAAACTGGTAATTTAACATCCTAAAGGGTCTCGCAGTTGACACCGTTGAGAAGGGTTGACGGTTCTCTAGGTTGCTCATAGGTTAGTATCTTAAGATCCCAGTTTCCGCATTTAGTTCCATAACCGATAGAAGACTAGTTACCTAATTAATGATTCTCGCCTAGGTAGTATCTTCCATTCTCTGATTTCAGTTAAAGTTCTCATTCGTGTTTAGTTCCTTGTCTTAACCACTTTTTAATTAATTAATTTTTTTAGTTACTGCAGAAACCACCCCCCCCCCCCTCTTAAACATAAAAACAAAATAAAAAATCAGTTTAGTAGAGGAGTCCTAGAGTCTAGTTACGTCATTCATTTAAAGTCTCGTGGGTTCGATATTCGGACTTACTTAAGCTTTACTAGAGTCGACAGGTTCACTTGCCTATTAGTAGTTTAGTTTAGAGAGTCTAGAGTTTAACTTAGTGTCTGTTAGAGTCAGTTTTTAATTGTTTTAATTGAACTACTTTTTGCACAACAGTAGTACCTCTCTTGTATCCGTGCTTACAGAAATACTAGTGTCTCATACCACTTCCTTGGAGCCTAATACAGCCTATAAAGAGCTTTCTCAAGCTTGCAAACGTAATCAGGATGATGTGGGTCTGCAAAGCCAGGTGGTTGTTTGACATACACCTCCTTATCAATCACCCCATATAAAAAAGCACACTTGACATCAAGTTAGTAGACCTTGAAATCCTTGGATGTAGCAAAAGCTAGGAATATCCTAATAGCTTCAAGTCTTGCTACAGGAGCAAAAGCATCTGTGTAATCAATCCCTTCTTCTTTTTTGTATCCTTGAACAACTAGTCTTACCTTGTTCTTGATGATAAGTCCTTTATCATCCTTCTTGTTTCTAAAAACCCACTTGGTACCTATGGTAGTCTTCCCTTGAGGAAGAGGACATAGATTCCAAACCTTCTATCTCTTGAATTGAAGCAGCTCCTTCTGGATTGCTTCAACCCAACTTCCATCTTTCAAAGCTTCTTCAATCTTCTTAGGCACTATCTGGGACAAGAAACAAGAGTGAAGACAGACACTTTTGTCATGGGTTTGTCTTCTTGTTCATACCCCAGTCTCAACATCTCCAATGATGTTTGTGGTGGGATGGGACTTGTGGATTCTCAGTTGAGGTATCACAGCAAGTTGTTTAGACAGATCTAAATTAGTGAAATTCAGATATGGTGCTTGAGAGTCATCCAACACATCCACACACTTATCAAGTGAGACTTGATCCAATGAGTGTGTTACATCATTGATGTTGTCTTCTATGGAGTGGTTATCAGCTTCAAGAAACTCCTGATCACTATCACCACCTCCATCTCCTCCTACTTTGGAAATGCCTTCATCTAAGTTCTGTTCCTCTATGCTGGAATTTATAGGCACCTCAGATATGTCAGCTGAAGAATTTGTCATGGTAGTACCTGACAGGATTTCCAACTACAGGGCTAGTTACCACTAGAGCTAAAGTAGTTTGTACACTTGGTCTTCTCAGCTCAAATCTTGGATCAGAATATCCTATTGATAATGTACCTGTAGATCCTGAAACATGCTCACAAGGTTTGTTAAAATAGTTGGTAACTAAATCAAGATCAAACAGCCAATCATGACTAGAACCTTTCACACTGGGTGTGTGCTTATTGAAGGTCACATTGGCTAACTCCTCAACTACTCTAGTTCTAAGATTCTATACTCTATAAGCCTTGGCTTGGGAGGAGTATCCAATGAAATGTCCATCATCTGTTTTCTCATCAAATTTGGCTATTTGATCCTTGGTATTTAAGAATGTGCAAGGACATCCAAATGACCTGAGAAAACCAATAAAAGGTCTCCTTTTGTGCCACAGTTCATAAGGAGTCTTACCATGAGTCTTGACTACTAAAACTTTGTTTTGCACATAGCAGGCAGTGTTAACTGCCTCTGCCCAGAAGGTGATGAGCAGTTTGGAATCAAATAACATAGTTCTTGCAGCTTCAATAAGTGTCATGTTTCTCCTCTCAACAACAACATTTTGTTGAGGAGTCCTAGGAGCACGATATTGTCTTGTAATACCCTTTTCTTCATGAAATGTATCAAGGATTTGGTTTTTAAAATCAGTTCCTTGATCACATCTTATGATCTTGACCCTGTGATCACATTGATTCCCAATTTTCAGAATGAAACTCTTCAAGATCTCAGGGGTCTCATCCTTAGTTCTAAGAAAGAAGACCCAAGTGTATCTTGTAAAGTCATCTGTGATCACTAAGCAATAAGAGGTCCTTCCTAAACTCATTACACTGGTGGGGCCAAAGAGATCCATATGTAATAAGTGTAGGGATGTAGTGATGGAGTTTATTTCCTTTGGCTTGTGAGATACCTTATGTTGCTTCCCTTTCAGGCATGCAGCACAATGATCATCACTTGTAAACTCTTTCTTTGGCATTCCAGTTACCAAATTATTCTTAATTAATTTGTTCATGTTTTTAAAGTTTACATGGCACATTCTTTTATGCCAAAGGAAAGACTCGTCACTATTGGCTTTAGATAGAAAACAAGAAACTTCTCTTGAAGGGGATGTTTCTTTCAAGTCCATCTTATGCGTGTTCCCTCTCCTGGGGGCTCTAAGCAGGATGTACTCTTGAGGAATGACCACCCCGGGCTTGAGAACAATGCACTCATGCTCAGTGAAAAGAATGTTATGTCTTTGATCACAAAATTAGGATACATTCAGAAGATTGTACCCAAATTCCTTAACAAAGTTTACCTTCTCAATGCTGAGCTTACCATTTATGACCCTACCCCTTCCAGTAATGTAGCCACCAGATTCTCCTCCAAAAGAAACTGGCCCTCCATCAATTCTTTAAAAGTTTTGAAGCAAAGAGCCATTGCCTGTCATGTGCCTGGAACAGCCACTGTTAATGATCCATACATTCCCTTTGGTCTTGAGTTGTTCCTGCATATAAAGAGATGGTAAGTTACATTTGAAAACCCAAGCCTTGTTGGTCTTGGGCTTGTCAAAGTGAAAAGAAGATAATGAAATAGTAATTGATCCTATATGAAAGTTATGAGGATCATTTGATGTTGTTGATGAAGAATACTCAGTCACATGTCCTTCTTTATCTTCCACACCATCTTTGGAAGACTAGACTTGGCCTTCAATACTTCGGAAGTTTTGGAAACTGGACCTTCAGAAGCTTTTGCATCCACTGCACCAGACTTTAGTGCTTTAGAAGCATTCCTTTCTTCCGAGACCAAATTTTATTCCGAAGGTAAGTTTTCACTTATCTTCTTCTTCACTTTGGAGCTTTTGAAAGGAAGAGATTTTCCTTCTGAAGCTATTTTCTTCTTCTTCTTCTTAGAAGTTTTCTTCTTGTTCATATGAATAGTACTTTTGGGATTGTAGATGCAATCCTTGGCAAAGTGAGAAGTACTACCACGCATGATGCATTCAGTTGGCATACTTCTAAGAGTCTTCTTTTGAGAGAGAGGCTGAGCCTGATCACTTTCCACTTCCTTCTTCACCTTTTCCGATGATGCAGCAGGCTTCTTGGGATGAGGCTTGCTCTTGGAACTAGATGGTTCAAGCTGTGCAGCAGTGGTGCACACTTTATCAGCCTTCCTCTCTTGACCAGGATGATTTGGACATGAACTAGGATTATTGGTACTAGAATCCATAGTTGAGTATTCAGCCTTTACCACTTCAAATCCAGAGGAGATAAAACCTTGCTTTTCATTGGAGTTGAAGGTGGCCTTGATCTCTTGGGCTTTCTTGGATTTTCTTTTAGCAGCCCTGATCAAGTTCTTCCTTGCAGACTTGGTCATCCTTGATTCATTTTTCTGTCCAGGAGAATGGTGTCCCTTCTTAGGATAACCCTTGTCACTCACCTCAGGTTCATCCTTCACTTTCTCCTCTTCATCTTCATCCTTCTCTTGGATAGGATCAATGGAGGGCAGCTCATCTTGACAAGTTTCACACCTTGGATATCTAATAGATAGGAGTGTGCCGGAGTAGCTATCTCACTTAATCCTAGTCCCTGCCTGTTCTAATAACAAACTTTTGCATGCAAGGATGAGGATATTATGTTCTTGAAGGTTTCTTCTTCAAAACACATTTTTCTGCCTTGGCTTTGCTGATCACAAGCTCAGTCTGGCATTCAGTCAATTTAGTAATAAGATCCTTGATCTGAGTCCTGTAATTTGTATGCTCATGCTTAAGAGTTGAAATGGTTTTCTCTAAATCTTCTATTTTAAGTTTATAGTCATTTTCGGCTCTTTTAAAAATTAGCTTTTAAAATATTTAAGGACTCAAGGTCAGATCTCACTTCCAAATTATAGGACTTATACATGTTAACTTTAGCAATGCATTTAGGGGTACAAAGATGTTCCAATAGCTTAGCTTCTTCATGTCAGCCATCGGTGCTTGGTTTGGAGAGGCATCTTCCACCTGAAAGCTCCAGTCATAGCCTCCTTCTTCAACAGCAACAGCAGCATGTTTTTTGGGTTGGCTTGGCTTCTCAAATCTTGGAGCTGCATCGATGTAGTTTGGTCTGGTTTATGCTTGGCCACCATTTGTTCTTAGTTCCTTGCACTCTCTAGAAAAGTGGCACATCTGGTTACAGTTGTAACACTTCATTTTGCTTTTGTCCAGTCCAAACTTTCCACTAGCCACATTGTTGGGAAACTTTCTCCCTGTCCTCTTGTAGAACTTCTTGGCCCTGTGAGTGATAAAAGCCATCTGCTAGACTATCTCCATGTACTCTAGATCATCTGGATGGTTACAGTCCAAGTCTTCAAGAGTGAAGAGAAACTTGCCACAACTTTCATCAGTACACATAAAGGCTTGTGCAAAGTTTGTCTCTTGGAATGGGCTTCCTTGGATGTAGCTCTCCTTTGGTGTCTCAGGAAGGTGATGAAAGGAACTTTTTGTGAGTTTTCAGGGAAGCATATAAGATGATGTTGTGGTTCTATGCTATCCCTTTCAACCACATAAAGGGTTGAACTCTGCTGATTGTTGGAGGAGCTGCTTGATGGATTTTGCATGTTTATCTCCATCTGGTAGCCAATGAGGATACCATACAGCTCTGTGAGAGTAAGGATAGAGAGGTTCTCAGGCTTGACGGCCACATAATAGTGAGTCCATTGTATGGGAAGAGAGAATATGAACTTCCTCACTATGTCCCTATTCTCAATTTTTACTCTAACATCAGTCAGAGTGTCCACAATCTTAATATACCTGAAGTATTGTTGAGTCATGGTTTCACCTGTCTTGTAGGTGAAGTTCTCAAACTGCTGCTTCATTAGGTCTTTTTTGTTCTCTTTGGCTTCCTCAGACCCCTCATACATGAGCTTCAGTGCATCCCAGAGCTGCTTAACAGTCTTGCACTTCTTAAAACCTCTATATATGGAGTTAGGAATAGCAGTTTGAAGGGCGGTCATGGCTTTCTGATCTACATCAATCTTCTTCCAATCTTCTTCAGAGTAGTCGGCCATTTCTTTTGGTATCATCCCACCTCCAGCAGTGGCTGAAGAGGTGCTTGGGATGTGAGGTCCTTCGATAACAGATATCCACATCCTACTGTCTTGAGAGTTGATGAACCCTTCCATACGTTGGCACCAAGTATCAAAGTCATCAAGAGTAATCAGTGGAGACTTTGTCATAGTATCGATTTCCATATCAGCTTTAGCAAGAGCTACAATTTGAGTTGTTAAGTGTTCTGTGAAACTGAGGAAATTTAAGATGGTGAGATCTTACAACCAAGAGTCTAAAAGAGCTCTGATACCAATTGCAGGACCGATGAAGGGTGGTCAATGTAATAGTTTCACAAGGTGGAGAGATATGAAACACTTAGCAAATCAAATAGGGAATCGGTTAGATGATACAAAGAACACAAGTAAAAGAACAAGAACAAGAACACTCAAATATGGTTTTCAAGAATGATGTATATTGATCTCAAGTTCTTACAAGTGTTACAAATCATACATTAAGATACAAGTACTTGAGACACTTTATACTACATCCTACAGTCGGCCATACTTTGAAGGCTAGCTAGAAACAATAATCTAGACAACAAGATCAATATAGAGTCAAAAGGTAGATTGCCTTTTGACTAGTGACTGTCACACCCTCAAAATCCACCTGCGGGGTTCTACCGCAAGGCACGTGACAAACCAGGATCTCAGAAACAGTCTTATCAAACGAAACTATATGCATTTTCGAAATTAGCGTTTGACCGTAAATCAGAGTAATAGACAGCTTTCAATGCAATCAATGTGGAAGCGTAAATGTTTGTGAAACCATGAGTAATCAATGTGCAAAACAAGGCACCCAATGAAAGTAGTAAATGTAAATGAACTTGCTTTCAAATAATAAAGATGATGCATGAGCCTCAGATATGCAACCCTAGCATTAAGCGTGCCAGCGACCTGAGAAGACATGCTAAAGTGTGTCAACACAAGGTTTGACAGGTTTAAATCAGTAAATATGTTTGAGCATTTCCTTGGTAAAAGTAAACAAAGGTATACCCTAGGTAGCTAGCCTATATATCGAGTTACCTAGCGTTTCGAACCGAAGCTGATTGTTTGTGATTTGTTTTGCCTTCCGTCAAGTCTTATCATAAAACAATGGCAAATGTCTAGGTCAATTCAACACCTGTTAGACCTCTAGTCGAGTTAGCGTGACTAACGCGGGTGGGGTTTGTCAAACCCAGTAGTACTACTTAAAATTACCTCTCTAGCTCGTTATTAACGGTTTGAGTGTGTAAGGACTTGCGTGATAATGTTTGCACTACAATAACAGGTGGTATACCAATAATACCAAAACCAGATAAAAATAGGTTGCATGCTTCTCCCCCAAAAAGGAAAGTAAGTAAAAGTGAGACCGTGAGGACTCACCTTATATGCGCAGAAAAAAAAAATCCTGAAGTGTATAAGTTAAAAGCTAATTGTTACCTAACAAATGTAGGTCCATGCGTGTTTATACATAATAAACATGATGAACCCCGTTGTATCCAAACAACGTAATCTGTTAGTGTGTTCTAGAAATGTTCGACAACTTTGACAAAGTTGACTTTTTGACTAAAGTTGACTATTGCTGACCAAATTTGACCCGACTGATCTGATGACCCGTTGGTGATTCAAATAAGTAAAAGTATATTTAGTCATACTCAAATAGCTCAAATAATGATTCACATACAGTTTCATGTCAAAAAATCTATTTTTGGAAAGTTTCTATTTTTGGAAAGTATGACATCGTTACACAAGTGTAATCCATTTCAAGATTATAAAGCACATCATAACAAACATCAATCACACCATCATATCATGTTATACACACATCATATACAACATTCATCACATCATATCACAAAAGTTTTCATAAATAACAAGCGTGATCATACGAAACGTTGTTCACAATTCGATTATTCCCAATCCACTCCTATGCTCTAAAAATCATATAACAATTATCGCATCTCATCAAACATTCATAAATCATCATCTATAAAAAAAATTACCCAAAAAATTTTCATTAATGGAAAGTACCCAAAAACCAAATCAAAATCAAAAGTTCAAAACATGAATTTTCACCCAATAGCATCAACTAACATACTAGAACCATCAATTCAATCCAATTTCATCTAATTCATAAAATTTCTACAAAAGCCCCAAATTAAAGTTTCCATTATGAGTAAGTCTTGGTTTCTTATCAAAATAACACACTTTCACAAAACCAATCCGTACAAACATCATTATATTGAATACTAACATATAATCCATCATCAATTTCAATCAATTTCAAGTTTTGACTTGTTTGGATCATCTAGGGTTCATTTTCATCATGAAGATTAAAGAACATGAAATCAAACATAAATACTTACTTGAAATGCTTAGATGATGATCCCTAGTACGCGTTTGATGCAAGAAACGTTGAAAATCACCACCAATATGCAAGAACAAGATCAAAGAAGGTGTGCTTTGTGTGTGTGTTTGATTTGTTGCGAAAATTCTGAAGGGAAAGGGGAAGGGGATGGCCAAATGGTGATTAGAGTTGGGGTGTTGGGTTTTATACTTTTTTTACAAGAAAAGCCCTCGTCTTTTATAAAAATCGTTTTAACGCTATGCAATTGAACTTTTTCTAAACCAAACCCTCCAAATGCTCATATAATATCAAACAAACATTAATAAAATGAAATAATATTCATTTTGCTAGTTCATAGGGATATTTATAATAATTAGGCATTAAAAGCAGAAAATACGCGAAAACCCATAAATGCCAGAAAATTCCCAATTTTAACAACCAAGCTACATATTTAATCACATAACCATATAACATATAATTTCACACCAATTATGATTGTTTGAAAACTATTTTGACTAGTCACCAACGTTCGGGGACAGTCTCGTGTGTGATCTGGCAATTCTCCAAATTATCGATACGTATAATGTTCATAAATGTTTTTGCAATACATGAAGCATTTAAGTGAAAAAAATTAAATGCATGAATTTATGATCGGAAAATAATGTTCGTATTAATCAGAAAGTGACCCGAAAATGCCGGGTGTCACAGTGACTATGACATGCCATATCTTACATCCTAATCTATTACAAAAAGGATAAAAGGTACAAAAGTGGAAAGTTACAGACTAACGACCATAATCTACAGTTGACCATAGCATGGACCTTTTCCCTAACTCATATAAGTTGGTGAGTCATCAGAGTGGTAGCGAAAAGTTGTTTAGCTTTTGTCAAAAGGTGATCAGAGAAAGCATGTCTTCTCTGTCTTCGGAAGAAATCAGTCTTTGGCTTCAGAAGACATTGTCTCTGAAGCTTTTTAAGACTTCATCTTTGGCTTCAGAAGATTTTGTCATTTGGCTTCGGAAGATTTTACACTTAGCTTATTTTCTTTGAGTGGTGTAAAACTTTCAAAGTAACTTTACTCTATACTTCATGCATGTATGCTGAGAGCTCTTTGGATGCTTTGGTTGCATCAGCCTTTAAGTATATACCTTACAAAACCTGGACAGGTATGCGACGTGAGTACATGACTTGTTGCGCACTGTTGCTTTTATAGATCTTAGACTTCTCGCGCTAGAAGTCAAAACTTTGCATCAATCAACTTCTCGCGTGCGAGAAGTTGAAACATTTTTGAATTTCAAATTTTCAAACTTTTAACCTTTTCAGCTATTTTTGACTTTTGTATTTAACCAAGTGTTCAATTTAACCAGAAATCTTCATTTTTATTAGTAATATTTTATTGTAAAAACTATTCAAATAAAAAGATAAATCTTTTTGTAATCTTGTGAATTTTCAAACTTCGAATTCAAAAATCAAACAATTTTTAATAATCATAATTTAAGTATTTTTTAGTGAATTTTCTATTATATGATCATATTTCTATGAAATTGATTATTAGCATCTTCCATATATATACTTAGAATAAGACTGGTTAAGTTTGGTTGTCAATATTCTTGTCCAAAATTAAACTTAGAATTCAATTTTTACTAAGGCAAATATGTTGTGATTTTTATCATGTTTTTATTACTTTATATAAAATTAATGGATCCCACAATCAAAAAGAACTCCTATTCAGATTCAAAAAACTTTTAAGATTTCAAGTCACTCCAATTTAACTTAAATCTTTCATCTATTGATTAGTAAAATCATGATTATTGTTTTCCTTGGGTTATCTATTTGAGCATAACTAGACTGAAAAACTTTTTCAGAACATAAAATATTAACAAGTTTTAGAACTTATTAACTGTCGGTCGAACTTATATTTTCCCTCGCAAGATGTTTAGGATTTATGTATCTATTCGAACTTACATGTCCCATCTTTTAATTTTATCTTCTGTGTCAGAACATATTCTCAAAAATGAAAAAATTTACCATATAGTATGTACGTCTTTGACATATCTTTTATTTATATGCTTGTTGGCATCTTTTATTCCTATATGGCCTTTTTGATATGTTTTTGCTCTTTTGTCTTAAAGTAATTTTCTTCTTTGTCTTGGTTGTTCTTTCTTTTTTTTCATATATATATATATATATATATATATATATATATATATATATATATATGTATATGTATATATATATATATATGTATATGTATATATGTATGTATGTATGTATATATGTATGTATGTATGTATGTATTTTTATGACAATCACTAATTCTGAGTATGACGGGATTAAGTATGACAAGATGGTAATTCTCGATCTATTTAGCATGGAATCAGTGTTACCACAAAACCTTGATATATTACCTATTTCAAAACATAGTAGATTTAGTTTCAGTGCATCACAAATCATACTACTTTTCATTCTTAGAAGTAAAGCTTATCAACATATCAAACACAATCAGAGCCAGTTCTTTTTAAGCCTTTTTATGTAATATACCAAAATCAAAAAATGTACTATCATCTCATATTTACATAGAAAATTCATTTTCAATGAAAATCCCCCTAAACCAAACCTTCCCAAAACCAAAGATTCTTTACATTATATTTTCAATTCTCCTCCTAAAATTATGATTACTTTAAAAATAACAATTTTAACAAACTATAAAAGCAAAATATTTTTGACGAATGGTCAGGTAATATCATACAAAGTTAATCATTCCCAAAGATTTGACAAGAAAGTCAAAACGGGAATGATCAAGTGCCTTGGTAAACAAGTCAGCAATGTTTTAATCAGATATGACTTGGGCAGAACAAATAAGTTTCCTATCAAAACAGTCATAGATAAAACGCATGCGGATGTCAATGTGTTTTGTATTTGAATGTTGAATTGGATTCTTGACAATGTTATGAACTACAGAGTTATCACACCATATGTTAGTAGTGTTAAAAATATTAAGGCCACAATCAAGAAATTGTTTTGAATCCAAACAATTTGAGAACAACTACTTGAAGCAGCTAATATTTAGCTTCTGCAGTAGATGTTGAAACAGTGTTCTGTTTTTGCATTGCAATAAAATCAACCTGTTTCCTAGGAATTAACAACCATTTGTAGTTGATTTTCTATCCAAATTACAACCACCATAATCATAGTTAGTATAAGCATATAAATTGAATTAAGAATTTCTATGATACCAAAGTCCAAGTTGTGGTTGGCCTTTGAAATACTTAAAATTCCGCTTGACAACTATTATATGAGACTCCTTCTGATTACTTTGATAATGTGCACACTGACAAACAAAAAGGAAACATGATGTCAGACCTGCTTGCAGTGAGATACGTCATGAATCCAATCATTGATCAGTATATTTGTTGATCAACATCTTCGCCTGTGATCATGAATTTGTTGTAGATTGATCTTGTGATAGCAACACGGAATGAATCAATTACGGATTATAAAAAGAACAAGAAGATAAACAAGAACAAGCACTGTGAATAATATTCCAAATATATAGCTCTTTAATAATATGATTACTTAAGTGTAAAAATTTCAGGATTCCATAACAAAATGAACAAAACAAACTTTTTATACTTAAACTAAACAGTCTCGCGTGAGAAATTCTTCTCGCGCGACTCAAAGTTCTCCCGCGACAACTTGATCTTCAATATCTTGTTTTGACCCGAGCCTTTAGATTCAACCTCTACAAAGACAAAAGACAACCATCACATATTATTAATATTATTAATTGTTTCAATAAGGTGAATATGTAAATCGAAGAGTTTGAGAAATATTTTTACTAGACAACATCATTCTACTTACTAATTTTGTGATGTAAATTTGAGTGGTAATGGTATTTGTTATACTAAAAATAATTGCTTAAGAATGTTTTTCTAGATTATGTAATTACTAGATTTCAAAAAAAAAACACACATTTATAGCAATTATAGCAATATTGTGTTTTTATTTCTTTTCTATCGCAATTAACTTACTTTTATTATCTATTCGAGATTTAACTTGATTTTATATTTTTAATTGTGTGACCTGACACGAACGGAATGAATCGAATGGAATGGACTGAACGGATCATCATTGTGGATCACATTGACAACGGTGTCCTCCGAGGCAAATTCTCTTCGTCACGAGAATGATCAGATTAGACAACCGACAAACCCCCATAATTGAGTAAGTAAGAGGACAACAAGCAAAGAGTTATGCTTTCCGTTATTTATACTTGGCAATACAAAACTGATCCTTTAAAATTTTCCGACCCCATGAAAAGAATTTATGGGTCTGCCACCTGTGGCTTTTTCAATTTGTGCCATTTTACGTAAAAGGAAAAAGCAACTTCTTATTTGATCCAACTCATACGTATACACAAGTACACACACATATAGATGTGTATGTGTGTCTTGATATTTAAATATGTTAAAGGGATGAACTTAAGGGTTTTTTTCCCGTTCATGTTTGTAATCATGCTTCTGCAACTACTTTATGGATCTTATATGTCTTCATGACCCCTTTATCATTAGAAAATGACCGCGCAACTTATGGCTTTAGATTGAGTTTTAGGGTGAGTGAGCTAAGTCCATGGCAAAGAAACAGAAATATCTGGTTGCCAAAGGTGAAACTTCTTCCAATTCAGGTTGAAAGCACCAACTAAACTTTTCTTACAGCATGATATGTTTGAATCAATCAGAAAAGTATTTCTTATCTATCTTGCAGCCTTTAGAGAAATCAAGAGTGGAGGTATCAGAAAAGACATGATCTAACTATGCTTAACTCATTTGATTAATTCCGAAAAGATACTGACGAAAGTGGCCTGCATCTTAGGTATTTAACAAGTTAATATTTAACACTTTCTGAAATACTGATTTCATAGTCATTGATCAGAAAGATAAAAGAGTCCCTAGGACATAACGCCAGGTGTACTATATATAGAAGAAATTGAACAGAACAAGAAAATATAGAACACGATGATAAAACTTATAGCAATAGTTTGCTACTTTGCCTTGCTTGGGTTGAGCAATGCTGACATTCAGGCAAACAAGCTTTTTGAGTTGCTTAAATCAAAAAGATCAGTAAGCCCACATATTCCACATAGATGGGTAGTTTCAGATGAAGCTACTAATGAGTATTCTCCAGTTTACATTGCACCTCAAGCTGGTCTGGCACAACTCGACAAGATTTTATCATTGCCTGGCCAACCTGCAGGTGTTGATATTAATCAGTACTCGGGGTATGTTACTGTCAATCCCACTGCTGGCAGGGCTCTCTTCTATTATTTCGTTGAGTCTCCAACTGATTCTTCAACTAAACCATTGGTCTTGTGGCTAAATGGAGGTAATGTTACACCTTAATATTTTATTATTGCATCTTTATCAGAACAGGATATATGGCCACAGGCCTTTTCAATTAATAGGAAAAACAACATGAGATGAATCAAGAACTGATATTTTTAACTTTGTATCAGTAATTATTATCAAATAACATCAATCACTATGGTTTAACAGGACCTGCATGTTCTTCCTTGATCGGAGCCATGGCAGAACTAGGACCGTTCAGAATCAATAGTGATGGGAAAACCCTCTTCAACAATGATTATGCGTGGACCAATGGTTAGATGTTATCAACTTTATTATTCGCTGTCTTATTAGAGAGCAACTATTGTATATAAATAAATGCAAGTCTTTGTGCAGTTGCAAATATGCTGTTTCTTGAGTCCCCTGCTGGAGTTGGCTTCTCATATTCAAATACAACTTCTGATTATGATAAGTCTGGCGACAAGAACACTGCTGATGATGCCTATGTTTTTCTTGTTAACTGGCTTGAGAGATTCCCTCAGTACAAAACTCGAGATTTCTATATAACTGGAGAAAGCTATGCCGGACATTATGTTCCTCAACTTGCATACACCATCCTTCTCAACAATAAGAAAACAAATCAGACAATCATCAATATTAAAGGAATCACGGTACGTTCAGTTCACCATCTTTGATATACTACTTTTTATTCTCTGAACATATGAATAGAATTACTCTTGGTGTCAAATCTGCAGATTGGAAATGCATGGATTGATGATGAAACAACTTTAAAAGGACTGTTCGATTATTGGTGGACTCATGCTCTGAATTCAGATGCGACACATGATGCCATCTTCAAATTCTGTGACTTTGCTAGTGATTCTTCATCTGCAATGTGTGACAATGCTACAGAGAAAGCTACCCGTGAGATAGGAGATATTGATTATTACAACATATATGCACCCTTTTGCTTGACCCCGGATCAAAGAAATACCTCTGCCATTCCTGGTTCTGTAAGCCGTCTATATACAATATTACATAACCAATGATAATAACGGGACAGATCAATATTATCGTTTTTCAATTTCTTTCTTTCAGATCAACAATTTTGATCCATGCTGGGAATATATCCTTCACTTCTATCTCAATGACTCCATGGTGCAGAAGGCAATGCATGCGAAACCTACATCATGGAATTTATGCAGGTATAATACATAGATAAGTCTTGTAGAGTAGTATGAAACTATGAATCATGTTATGATTAGTTGAAAACTGATCACGAATGTCTACGGAAAAACATTCAGTGAGGTTATCACAAACTGGAAGGACAGTGCCACTACCATCCTGCCAATAATCAAATATCTGATAGAAGAAGGCCAACGGATTTGGGTATTCAGGCAAGCTTTACCAACAACATAGATGACTCCAGATAATTAAGTTCCACTGATCCAAACTAAAGACAATGTGTAATTCATGTTTCCTGTATCTTGATTATGCAGTGGGGATATAGATGCGCTTGTTCCAATTACTTCTTCTAGATACTCGATCAACGCTCTTAATCTTCCTATCGAGACAGCTTGGCGGCCATGGTACCTTAATAAGGAGGTATGTATAACTCTCTTGCTGATTCACATTATTGTTTAAAACTGATCAAAGAACCATTTTGCAACAAAAAATCCATCGTTAGGACTATTTGTGCTATCTTTAACTGTTATTTGCGATGTGCATTGTGTTCTATGGATGCTGCTAGAATCTTAGCAGAGATATGAAAATCCGCGTATCCTCACAATTCATATTTGACTTAAGTTATTCGTATACATTGTACACGTATACGAGAATATTAGTTTTACGTCCAATCATTTTTATTTAATATAGCATTGCAAATTTTGGTGTTAACCATAGGACATAACTTACATTTCTTATTATAAAGTATCTTTTATGGCCACTAACATGAAAACCTGATAACAGGTTGGAGGATATTTAGAGGCATACAAAGGATTGCTCCTGATAACGGTTAGGGGTGCAGGCCATACTGTTCCAAGCTACCAGCCACAACGTGCATCGGCTTTGTTCTCATCGTTCCTCGGAGGGATACTACCTCCTTCCTCATAGACATGTGACTACATTACTTTTGTTGTGCACAAGTTTGACAGCAGTTCAGATGCCAAATAGTTGGTGTCTACAATTTCTTATTTTTGTTAAACAAATGTAGTGTGTGTTGTTTTGCATTGGGTTCTGTATTTGCTAGGGTTGTTTGCTCCTCTTTGGCCAACTGCGTTTTATTTGATTTACTTTTTTTTGTCTCAAAATTGGTTGTTGCTTCTGGCGGGTCTGCTTCAAAACCGTAACTAATTATTATTTTTCAAAATTATAACAACTAGAGATTTATCCCCACGCATTGCAGCACATTTTTTTCTTCTTAAACCCTATGCCACAGCACATCACTAAGATTTAAAGATTAACGTAAGATAATAAGTAAGTTGCAAAAAGAAATAAAAAGTATGTCACAAATAAATATAAAATTATTTCGCAAAAAGTATGTTATAAAAATTGCAAAAATAAGTCAAAGAAAAACTTGGACGGGACAAACGTGTGTTGCTTTAATGACCCTGTTGTGGTGGTCGGGTACATAATAGAAAAAAACATATGAAGATATGACAACTTGATTTTTGATACACAGACACTAAAAAAAAGCATTAAAAGTTATTTATTTCTAATTTCTATAAACATTATTTAAAGAAATTATAAACTATTTTATTAAAATAAAGACTTCTAAATATTTTTACTGGAAATAAAATCATAACTTGTACAGTTCCAAATTTTTGTAAGATGTATTTAATTAAAGAATACACTTATTTTTAACTTTTAAATTTGAATGTTATTCACTGGACAAAAAACCTTATTAGATGTGTGAAATAAAAACGATTGAATAAACTAATTAATATGTCCATAAAAAGTCGCACAAAAATATGCCTAAAACTTTCTTCATAAGGCACAAATGTTTAATGACAAATAATTTTTGCAAGTTATAAACTTACATTAACTCAAAAACTACACACAAACACACACATAGACATATATATATATATACCCTGATTGGTTAATGTCCATAATCATATTTTTTTAGCGGGACGTCTATATTTATATAATATATATTTTTTATGACAACTTAAAAACATACACGTAAATTTTAATAATAAATTTATGAATGAAATCATTGATTAACCATCTATTTAGATTATTAGAATGAACAATTTGACAACCGGTAATTTAACAGAATGAAGCCTTGTCCGTTTAACAAGAAAATAATGACTTAACTATAGCTTAATTTTTACAGTATTAAAAAATAAGTTTATAATATACACACGTATTTAAGTTTATAATATACACACGTATTTAAGTTTATTTTTACGAGTAATAATTAAACAAGTCATATGAGTATTATGTCATCAAATCTTTATTCTAGCAAGTCATATTATATAATTATATTTGTTTTAATATTATATAATTACATAATTATATAATTATATTAATTTTTTTAATATTTAATATCTTTTTTTAATATTATATAATTATATAATTATCCTAGCAAGTCATATTATATAATTATATAATTATATAATTATATTTTATTTTATTTTTTTTACTCTTTTAGTTTCACTTAGTTAAAGTTATCTCATTTTATTTTAAATATTATTGTTTTATTATTTAAAATAATTATTTATATTCAATTTCAATCATATATTATCATAACGAATCATTTTATAATCATAATTCTTAAGTATTAACTATATACATTTTTTTTTATTCAATTCGTATAATATACGATTTGAAGCATTAACTAGTGTTATATAGATTCAGAAGCGATATAGGAGCTTTTAAAAAAATCAAAGTCGATCGTTAATGGGCTTACAACCATTTTGGGACCATTTTGACTTGTTACCGGTATGAGAGTTTTGGTTATTCGATCTAGATTTGAATAAAACCATTTTTTTTTCCTAACATTTGAATACGGTTCGTATGGTTATCGGTATGAGTTTAAAATAGGTTAAGTGGTTCGGGTTATTGACCGGTTTGCCTAATTTCTAACCAGTTTTGATTCGGCTTACATTGTTTGGTTTTGGTTTTGAATCAACGTCACTACTAAGGAATATAATCCGGTTATGAACCTACAGTTTATCACTCTCCAAGTCGGTTCCTATAGATACTGGTTTCAAATTGTTTCAAATCCGATTCAAGTTGGCGGTTCTAGTTTTAAAAACGATATTTTTATGCATATCTAATTTGATCTACATAGTCTTATATATATCAAGAATTTAAACTTATGACATATAATTCAAAGGCAAATTAGATTATAATAATTTAAATTTTGACTCATTGATCAATAATAATTCATACTTACAGTTTGTTTATTAATAATCCTAAATTTCTTTTTTTTTTTTGCTAAGAGTAATCCTAATAGTATAATCGTAATTGATTTAAACTATATTTCCACTTAATTTTCATTCCATTTCATTGTATATTTTCTTGTTTAATTCACACTCATCATTGTGAGCAAAACCGAGTGAAATCAGGTGTAAATTTTATGAATGATAGTGCTACTAGGATTGCCCTTACAACAAATATAATGGGGCGTTTGCTCCTCACACCATGTCTGAAAACGCCCCCACTACTGCCCTTGCCGGCGTTATGTCGGCATGAAAGGTAGGTGGTGTACCACCATAACTCCATAGTGTGTCACACCTCACATGAACTCTCAACCATAACAACCCAAAACATAGAGGGAGAAACTTCAAATAAATCTAATAGATCTTTGATTCTGTTGCTTTCTTCTCTGAAACAAACTTTGGATTTAGGGATCTTGTTAATAGGGTTTTTCGGTGGTGCTATTAGCTTGTGACAATGGTTGATGACAGTGGCAGGGTGATGTAAAGGTGGTTTCTTAGCAACGGTGGTGAGAGTTCTAGGGTTCCGTCTACCATTGGCGCTGGTACGATGGCGGTGTGGTTGCTGTCGGCTGTCAGAGGTTGAAAAGGAGTGTTTAATTTTTAAAATTTGATAAGACGGAAAGAATTAAAGAGTGAAGGAAACTAATCCCATCTGTATTACAAAAGGTAAGTTCTTTAAATTAATAACTGATAAGGTAGAAAGATGTGGTCATCGTTTCTTTTCCCGTTATTATGTTTTATTATTATTGAAAATAATATAATAAATATGGTAAATAAAATATAATAATTAGATAATTATTGAAGGAGTATTAATCATTACATATGGTTTTTGCTAGAAAAATGATGTTGAGTTAGCGTTGATAAGTCTTCTCCTTGATACTATAACTTTGACAAACCAAGGCACTATGCTCGGGATGCATGGAGCCAAGGACTAACCAAAGTGATAGAAACTAAAAGATGATGATCGTTGAAGTAGAATCATCAGCTGATAAGGGAAGCTCCTCAAGCAACAACAAAGCCCTTGTGTCTTGAAAAACATCTGATCAAATCAAATGGAACTACTAGAAATGAAGATTTCCCCTGCTTTGTTTGCTAATATGGAAAAAAAAGAAGGTTGTTAAAACAAGTGATGATTTGTTTGCTGAGTTTGTGTCAAAAGATTTGTTGGACGGATATTTGAATCTAATCTAGAAAATGAACTTCTTTAAGCACAAGAAGCTAAGATTGAAGAAGTTAAAGAAATTATGGATGAAAGAGTTGCAAAGAAACTAAGGTCGGTAAGAATGAGAATATGAAAGATTGTTATATTTCCTTACTTAAATGGTATATTCAATCATGTCTAGTGGGATTACTAATTGAATTAGTGATTATTTTACACATATACGATTGTTATATTTTTTTAGTGGGATTACTAATTGAATTAGTGATTATTTTACACATATAAGATTGTTATATTTATATTTTTTTAAATTGACAAAGAATCACATCAACAATGGTTCGAACAAATATATTATCAGAGCATTCACAGCCGGTTTGGTATATTTATGTGAGTGTAATTCTTAAATTATATGAAATGGTTGTAAGTGGTTGTGAGTGGAGGAGAGAGAAATATTACTGTTCAATCTGTAAATTTAAAGAATTATTGTTCAACCCTTATAATTTTTTTAATATTTTTAAAAATTGTTGTGAGTGTAGGAGAGAGAAAAGATAATGATAAAGGTATAAAAAATATTATTTAATTAAAAACATGAGAGAAAAAATAATGTTTTTAATATAATTATATGGATAAAGATAAAAAAACCAGCTATGAATGCTCTCAATACTTTAAGAATATGAAAACTCATTGATAACAATAACAACCCTTCATATATCTTATTATCAAACTGATAAATATTGGAAAATCAATATAGAATAGTTCTTAGGTGTGTGTGTGTTTGCAAACAGGCTAGGCTTAAGAATCAACTTTTGAATTATTGAGTTAATTGAATCAAATTATTTAAATTTTTATTTTTAAATATAAATTCGAATTTGAATTCCAAATCAAGTTCAAATTGAATCCAAATCAAATTCGAAGAAAATTCATATTCACCCAAAATAAAATATTTTAATTTTTTATTTCTAACTCACTAATCTTTAATTCAAAATACAAACTTAAAACTTTTCAAATGCTATAAAGTTTAAAACAAAATAATAGTAATCTAATATTTATAACATTCAATTCATAAAACACTCAAATCACGAATTAAAATATCATGCACTAACAAACTAAAATGATCACACTTTCAAGCTTCATGAGTTCACAGATACAACCTATAAATGTATAATCACAAGTAACGTGTGGAGACTACTACAAATTAAACAAATAAACAATCATATTAACTAAAGAAGAAATCAGGATTAAAATAAATTAAATTAGTATACGTATATAAAATAAATCATTTATATAAAATATAAAATAAATAAGTATATTATACGTATATATATAAGGCAAATTAGATTTTAACAATCCAAACTATTACCTATGAACGATAATAATTCATACGATTAATTTTGTCAGCAACACTCTCAATTTTCACTTTTGTTACCAACAACAGTCACAGTGATATAATTTTTAAATTTTTACATTCGATTTGTATTTATTTTATGCTCAGTTTAACCAGTATGTTTCTTAATTTCGTCCATAATCATTATTACGACCAG
Source organism: Flaveria sonorensis (assembly GCA_025506505.1). NCBI lineage: Eukaryota > Viridiplantae > Streptophyta > Magnoliopsida > Asterales > Asteraceae > Flaveria > Flaveria sonorensis. The sequence continues at coordinate 19,512,658 of CM046426.1, forward strand.
ATTCGAATCCAAATCACACGTAAAAAATTGAAAATATATAATTAGGACTGTTGTTGGTAATAAAAGTAAAAGTTGGGATTATTACCGGCCAAATGCCCAAATTAGTAGTATGGATTATTGCATGACCGGTTAAGGGTGATGCAACAGTTTCACAAGGTTGGAGAGTTTAACACTTAACAGATCAAATAGGAAACCTGAAAATGAAACTAAGAACAAAAGTAAGAACACAAGCAGAACACAAGCATTTGGTTTTCAAGAATATATTGCTCTCAAATATTTTATAATTGTTACAAGGCTTAGTCCTAAGGACTGGTTACATGAGACACTTTTATACTATATCATACAGCTGACAATACTTTGAAGGCCAGCTGGAACACTAATCTAGACAACAAGATCAATGTAAAGTCAAAAGACAAATTGTCTTTTGACTGGTGACTATGACATGTCATAGCTCACATCCGAATCTATTACATAAAGAATAAAAGTACAAGAGTGGAAAGTTACAGACTTAATGTCCTTAATCTACAGTTGACAAAAGTGTGAAGAAATCACCAACTTGTATAAGTTAATGAGTCTTTAGAGATGGCAGTGAAAAGTAGTTCAACTTTTGTCAAAAGCATGTCAGAGAAGGCATGTCTTCTCTGTCTTTGGAAGAAATCAGTTTGCAGGCTTCAAAAGATTTGACACTTAGAGAATTTCTTAGTGCATTTGTCAAATCTTCAAAAATAACTTCCTTTTACTTCCGAATACTTGCTGAGAGAACTTTGGCTTGCATCAGCCTCTAAGATAACTCCTACAAACTCCCATAGGTTGATGCTATCAAAATTTGAGGATGACTTTTAGTCTTGATCTTCATTTGTTTACAGTGCTTATCAGAATTAGAACCATTCCTTTCTTCATCAGTTAGTCTGGATTTTTCAGACTCTCAAAGTACCTCCTCATGTCCAAGAGATCATGCAGAGGAAGGTCAAGCATATTTTCTAGAAGTATATGTCCTGACCTCCTTGATCTCTTATGACATACTATCTGTTTGGGTTTATAGAGAAACCCCAAGACAGGATGGGTCTCTCAGCAGCAAGAGGCTTTACTTGAAGTGGAGTTGGTTGAGCAGCCTCTTCTTGTTCACCCTCAGGATGTTCTGACTCATCCTGAGGTGTATAGATGGATGCCTTGGACTTCTTCTACTTCTTCTTTAAGTCCCTCCTGATGGTCATCCTCTTCCTCTTTCTATATTTCAACTGAGAATGTTGGTCTTGAGTACCAGTTGTTCTTTCTTTATCCTGCTCATTAGGTCATTTCCCTTCATATGTTTAGAAGGAGAAGGTTTAGGAACCTTTAGTGGGTCAGAAGATGAAGCTGGCTATGATTCAGTACTAGGTCCAGGTTGTGTTGTCTCTTGAGGTTCAACCTTGACCTCAGCTTTAGGGGCAACCCAACTTGGTAGAAAATGCAAGTCTACTAGCTCACCCTTCTTAATCTTTTGCTTGATCACTCTAATATGCTCATCCATTATGGATAGAGAAATTGGACCAAGTCTCCTTCTAGAGAACCCATACAGCTTTAAAAAGCTCACCATCTTCATTCTGTTAGTAGACTTCTTCTGGTTAGCTCTGATGGTGGCTCTTAACTTGGCAGCATCCTTCTTTATCTTCCTCTTAGCAGTTTTATTCTTTTTTAGAACTTCTTGCTCCAACTGCTTGAGGTACTCAAACTCTATATATTCATAGGATATAGGGAGTAGGGCTGCTTCCTGATAGAGACCTTTGGCACTCAAGTAGGTTATCATCTTTTGTCTATCTTGTTCCCTACCTACTTGAGTTTCTTGTTCAGTAGCCATAGTCTCTACTTCAGGACTTACTTGAACTGGAGAGAGGGTAGGGGCGTTATACAATCTTTTCCTTTTTCTTTCTTCTTTGATCTTGAGGAGCAATTCTGCAGCCTCAGTCTCATTCCTCTTTTTGACACTTCATGTCAGCCAGCTCATTCAATTCCTCCAAGGAAAGAGAGATTATTTCATCAATGTTATAATTCCTAGACCCCAGATAACTCAATCTGGTTGCCCTGGACTCATCCTCCTGAGTGTTTGGCCTAGGGCCATCCCTGATTGTAGCTTGCATGAAGCTGGGAGTCTCTCTTATCCTCTCTCCCCTTGCCATCCTCTTCCTCTCCCTCTTCTCCTCCTTAATCTCTCAGAGGTCAGAATCCTCTTCCTTTTATCAATCATTGGCCTTTGTGACTCAGGGTGGAGAGTGCTTTGGCCTTCTTGACATGGTTCTAAACTTGAACTCTAGCCTGAAAGAGGCTGCGAGGCACCTTCACTAGCTGGTGTCACACTAAGGGTACTGGGCGCTGTAGCAGTTACAATCTCAAAGTTCACAGGTTCTTCTGCTGGGCCTTCAACTTAGGTTTCCCCTTTGAAGCAATATTAGGGTCTGTCTTAGTATCCAGTTGACTAACAGTTTTCCCTGCTAGCATCTATCTATATAGCTTTGATCTTCTCTTGAACTCTTCAAGCACCCTTAACTGGATCCTCTTAGCTAACCTATCAGCTTGCCTGTTCTGACTTGGGTTGGCAAGTGACAGGTCAACCAGATGAAAACTCTCATAGTATCTCGGGGTCTAAAAATTGAACACTTCTTGTTGACCCTGATATCTAGAGAGTACTAGGGCTCTTCTATCATTGTCATACCTCCATCCTACTATTGGATTATCAGCAGGGTAGGATGGGGTAAACATTGCCCTTGGTATACCCTCCTCAAATAAGCATTGAATTAAGGTATCCATATTGATGTGGGCCTGAGGAGGTTGTTGAGTATGGACAACTGCAAGTAAGGATGGTGAATCCTCAATGTCCATACTCTGGGCAGAACTCCTAGGTTTTGTGATTGTAGTTAAGACTTTCTCCCCCTTTTGGGTAGCATCACCTACTTGCATAGGTTAGGTCCACCACATCCACAGGTTCTTATGGACCTAATTAAGCATGCTTAGCAGGCCTCTCAGCTAACTTTCCCTTGAGATTATTGATCTTAAGTGCTGATTAAGGACCTGTCTTTGTAAGGTAGCCACTTGAGATTCCAGGTGACTAACCTTAGAAACCAAGTAGGTACAGGTTTAAGATAATGTTTGCACCCTTTGTTGCAGACTTCCCTCATCTTCATCAGAAGAATCATGGGGGAAGAGAGAACATAACCGAAGTCATCTCCCCCACCACCAGATATTGGTTCTTGGGCTCTTGATTTCCCCTGCTCCATGGCAACTTCATGAGAAGTGTCAAGGGGCTAGGTTGCCATAATTGAGGTCTTAATGATGTTATCACTTTCAAAAGTGAGAGCCTCTTCCATATGGACCTTCTGAACATGTTTAGGAAGGTCCACCTCAGTTATGGGTGGATGATGTGGGCTAGATATAGGTGTATCAGGAGCACTCATCTCTCCTTGAGCAGGGGAGGAAAAGAGAGACTCATGGTACTCACTGAATCCCATATTCTCATCATCATAGAATTGAAAGGCAGGGATTGGTTGGTTTAAATCTAAAGGCTAGGGATGGTAACTGTCCCCTAAAGGTTGTTCACCTGAGTTTTGAGACTCAAAGTGATCATTGAAACTATGGGAGTTGTCTTCTCCTTAGAGAAAGTAGGAGCTCTTGGTTCAACTTTTTGTTGCATGGGTGAATGTATGGGGGCCTGCTCAATCTGAATAGACTGTTTGGTTTTTCTCTTGTAGGTGATGGTTATCGAAGGCTGTTGGGGTAGTGAAGATGAAGAAGGTGTGGGTTCAACATTGGCTGGTGCTGCCAAGTTATCACCTTAAGCAGGGACCTCTAACATGTTTGGCTCAAGGGCTGTTTCTACCCTTGAGAAACCAACAGTGGTTGTTCTCATGATTTTGAAGATACCGGGCTTCATCGGTCACAATTTAAGAGCATTCTTGTTCCCCTTAACTGTAAGCCTAGTTCATAGTTGAGAATGTGCTGGACATATCTAGGAAACATGTAATACTCTAAGGAATCCAAGTTAGCAAGCAAGTTTGTATATACAAAACTGATAGTAATTAAACTTGATCCCTTAAACCATCCCATGGACTATATAGGATAGGTCTTCTAGAATTTGATCCCATCCACCATGTTTGTTTGATAAAGAGTGGATTATAACATGAAGGAGGCATTTCCATTAGAAAAAGATCTTACCCTTCTTGAAAGTCCTCACCGAGTAGTCCCCTTTGTAGCCCATCAGCCAGAACGATCCATTGACAACTTCTTTGGGGAAGGAAAGTTTGTCTTCTTCATCATCCTGCCTCAGATGATAGTTGATAGTGGCTGGTGTGATGAAAACAGTCTTCCCATTCATTGATGCAGACAGTGCCTTCTCACCATCCAAGATAACCTCTTGGCAGGTCCTTCAGAACTCCAACAGTTGATCTTTGTATAGTGGAGGGTCTACTATGAGTATGGGGAGGTAGTATAAGAGGGAAAGTTACCTGCAAATCCTTGAGAAACCAGGGTCTTTTTCAGATGACAAAGAGGCAACCTGATTATGTTACCTGTGTAAGTTTAGGGAAAAGTCTAGCATGTTTTAGAGTTTAAGGTTGGCCATTATATGAAGCTTGAGTGAAAAAGATGTGAAGAGCAACAAGGTTTTGTGGGTGAATTTAAGGTTGGAAGTTTGTAAAAGAAGAAGAAGATGAAAGAGGGGGAACTGTTATAAGCAAAAGCAAAGAATATCCTAACAGCTTTAAGTCTTATTACAGGAGCAAAAACATCTGTGTAGTCAATCCCTTCTTCTTGAGTGTACCCATGAACTACTAGTCTTGCCTTGTTCTTGACGACAAGTCCTCTATCATCCTTCTTGTTTCTAAAAACCCACTTAGTACCTATTGGCATCTTCCTAGGTGGAAGAGGACATAGGTTTCAAACTCCTTGCCTTTTGAATTGAAGCAGCTCATCATGCATTGCTTTAATCCAACTTCCATCTTTCAAAGCCTTATCAACTTTCTTTGGCTTAATCTGGGACAAGAAGAAAGAGTGCAGACAAAGATTTTTATCATAGGTTTGTTCTCTTGTTCTCACCCTAGTCTCAACATCTCTAGTGATATTGGTGATAGGATGGGACTTGTGGATTCTCAGTTGAGGAATCACAACAAGTTGATTTGACAAATCTAAATTAGTGAAATTTAGTGAAATTTAGATCTAGTGATAAATCATTGTCACCACCTCCATCTCCTCCTATATTGGAATTCCCGTCATTTGAGTTTTATGCCTTATTGCTGTAATTGGTTGGCACCTCAGATGTATCAGCTGAAGAGTTTGTCATGGTTGTGCTGACAGGATTTACACTTGTAGTGTTTGTTACCACTGGAGCAAAAGAAATTCTATCATTTGGTCTTCTCAGCTCAAATCTTAGATCAGGATCTCCTACAGTTGCATTACCTATTGTTCCTGAAACATCTACACAAGATTTTTTAAAATAGTTAGTAACTAAATCAAAATCAAATAACCAATCAGGACCAGAACCTTTCACACTGGGAGTGTGTTCATTAAAGGTCACGTTGGTTGACTCCTCAACTACTCTGGTTCTGAGATTGTATACTCTATAAGCCTTAACTTAGGAAGAGTATCCAATGAAGTGTCCATTGGTGTGTGCAAATAGTATATATATTCTGATAAAAATTTTTCGCACAGATTCAATTTTAAATGGTTATTACTAATACTAAACTACACACACAAAAGGCAAGTGTACCTGTCGTGAGGTAATATAGTGTTGGTAAGAACCGAGTATCAATCCGTGGACACACTAAGCCTACTCAAGAACCCTTATAATTGACTATCAATTTTAATTTAGGAAACGATAAGTTAAACAAAATATCGTCAAAATAAAGATAGATTGAGACTTTTGGTGATTCTTTCAGTGAAGTAAGGCTATTATCCTAATTTAGATTGCACTTATGTAACTATGATGACTTGGTGGTATGGTTAAAGGTAGTGATTAATATAATTATGTTAATGTTTATAAACATGAACCAATGCGGATTTCTCGTCTACCAGCTCCGTAGTGACAAGGACACTAGCATGAGTAACTTACAAAACTGATCAATCAGAGTCACTAGTAATGTAGGTAAATCTCATGTAACTTTCCAACATATGATTTCTGAAAATATAACTTAATGTTAAAAAGAGAGTTGATCTAGTTCCTTTCTAACATACCATTAATTTTAGAAAACCATAACAAATACTATAGATTTCTAAGACTAATAAAAGGGAACATGCAAATAATCAGAAAGTTAAGGTGATATGATTTCTAATAACCATTTGAACTTCATTAGCCATCGATTTATTATGAACACCAGTTTCATGAATAAAAATTAGTTCATATGTTTTTCAATCTTGTATGACATTCATAATTACAAATCATAAGTTTATAACTTCCCGTTCAAATGTAGATGCTACCCATCAAAAGTTTACCCAAGATTACCATAACATTAACATAATATAAACCACACGATTAGTTCGTCACAAATTACTTAAAGTTTCACTAAATTAGGATAATAAATGAAGTTTAGCTCATAAGGATCTTGAACATAACAACAAAGATAGAAGATAGTAATTAAATCATCGGTAAATTAGAACAATCAAACCAGTGATCCACTATGGATGATGTTAAATGATCCCGAGCTTCTTCTAAGTGTTGAATGGACCTCCAAAACCTTCTAAGGACCTCCAAAGGTTGGGTTCCCGAGAGGGAACACCAACACTTCACCTCCCAAAACCCCCTTCAAAGTTGTAAATAAGTTTTTATTTATAGACTTTATGGAGTGTTTAAGCATAAGGCATGGCCCCGTGCTAGTACAATGTACATAAAATTTGGTCAGCTCGTATGCTCAGGAATTGTCAGGCACGACCCCGTGTTTAACGGGGCATGACCTCGTGTTTATGGTGGGGCACGACCCCGTGCCTCCTGGGGCACGCCCCCGTGCCTTGGGTCGGGGAACCTTACTTTTTGTCCTGTCAGACTAACTAACACGGGGGTGTATTGATTTTAGCATAGGGGTGTGTTTCAGACTGGGCATGGGGGTGTGCCTCATGAGGCACGACCCCATGCTTGAATTCTGAAGCTTGATTTTCTTTAATTTCTTCTTCTTTAAGCTTCTTTTGTTCATCTTGGTCTTTTCCAAGCCTGAAAACACAATATAAACGATTTAAGTATCAAATCATCATTTTCAGTAAGAGTTTCTTGAATAATTGATCTGTAATTAATGTGTTTTATATGTATAATTTGGATCAAAACAAACATCCCCACACTTGAATTTTGCTTATTCTCAAGCAAAATCACTTAGAATAGCAACACTACCAAAACCAAATAAATCTAGATATAAATATGTCTTTCGAGAACTATACAAGCAAACTTAATTTACCCAAATATATACATTTTAGCACTTATGTAATGATATCCTTTTAAGCAATAGATTGGTTTCTAAATATTTTTAACATGTAAAAATTTACACTTCTCACAAGATGCACTCCTACTCAGCTATATATATGGAATCATACATAAAATGAAGTGTGACTAATACACTCAACTGCCTAGTATGAATACTTGTGAACTCATATGCTTGATAAGGGATCAAATCTCCACCTATGTTAGGTATTTACTTGCATAAATCATTAGGTCTTTGATAGGTTGTAACTTAACTCGGGTTTGGGGTATGGTTTATATGGAAAAAATGGTTAAATGCTAAAGACGATGATCTTGGCTTGTTTGATTGACATAAACTAAAATGAAAACAATAAAATGGTTCCATATACAATACTCAAGCTAGAAGGGATATGCTAACTCGAGGACTCGTTTATGGTCAGATTGTCAAGAACGTATTGCATTTTTGAAACCTTAACACGATGATATATGTAGCTATCCTTTTTTAAGGGTCGTTCGGCTTTGAGCCTAAAAGCACCCAACGGATTTAGATGTCAAAAATTTCCACTATTTACATTGCTTGGGAACTTTCTTCCAGTTCTCTTGTAGAACTTCTTGGCTCTATGAGTGAGAAGTGCCATTTGCTGGACTATTTCCATATACTCCAGGTCATTTGGATGGATGCACTCCAAGTCTTCAAGAGTGAAGAGAAAGTTGCAACAACTTTCATTTAAAGAGAAAGTCTTCAAGAGATGAGGTTGTCACTTGGAATGGTCTTCCTTGGATGTAGCTCTCCCTTGGTGTCTCCGGGAAGGTAATGAAAGGACCTTTTTATGAGTTTTCAAGGTAGCAGATGAGATGATGTTGTGGTTCTCTGCTATCCCTTTCCACTACATGGTGGGCTGAACTCTGTTGATTGTTGGAAGAGCTGTTGGATAGATTCGGCATGTTCATATCCATCTGGTATCCGCTCAGGATACCATATAGCTCTATGAGGGTAATAATGGAGAGGTTTTCAATTCTCTTCATGGCCATACAGTAGTGTGTCCATTGTCTGGGAAGAGAGAACATGAACTTCCACACAATATCCCTATTCTCAAGTTTTACTCCAACATCCATCAAAGTGCCTGCAATCTTAACATACCTAAAGTATTGTTGAGTCATAGTTTCACCTGTTTTGTAGGTGAAGTTCTTAAGCTGTTGCTTTATAAGATCCTTCTTGTTTTCCTTGGCTTCCTCAGACCCTTCATGTATAAGCATCAGTGCATCCTAGAGCTGCTTTGCAGTTTTGCACTTCTTAAAGCCTCTATAGATAGAGTTGGGAAGAGCAGTTTGAAGAGTGGCCATAGCCTCTGGATCTATATCAATCTTCTTCCAATATTCCTTAGAATAGTCAGCCACTTTCTTTAGAATCATCCCACCACTAGCAGTAGCTGAAGTGGTGCTTGGGATGTGAGGTCCTGAGACAACAAATCTTCACATCCTACTGTCTTGACACTTTATGAAGCCTTCCATTCTTTGGCACAAAGTATCAAAGTTATCAGGAGTGATCAGTGGAGATTTGGTCATGGTGTCGGTTTTCATATCAGCCTTATTGAGAGCTGTCATTTGAGCAGGTAAGTGTTTAGTGAAACTAAGAAGATAAAAGATGGTGAGATCTTACAATCAAGAGCCTAAAAGGCTCTGATACCAATTACAGGACCGATTAAGGGTAATGCAACAGTTTCACAAGGTTGGAGAGTTTAACACTTAACAGATCAAATAGTAAACCAGCAAATGAAACTAAGAACAAAGGTAAGAACACAAGCACAACACAAGTATTTGGTTTTCAAAAATGATGTATGTTGCTCTTAAGTGTTTTACAATTGTTACCAGGCTTAGTCCTAAGGACTGGTTACATGAGATTCTTTATACTACATCCTACAGCCGGTCATACTTTGAAGGCCAGCTGGAACACTAATCTAGACAACAAGATCAATGTAAACTCAAAAGGCAGATTGCTTTTTGACTAGTGACTATGACATGCCATAGCTCACATCCTAATCTATTACAAAAAAGATAAAAGTACAAGAGTAAAAAGTTACAGACTCAAAGACCTTAATCTACAGTTGACAAAAGTATGAAGATATCACCAACTTGTATAAGTTGGTAAGTCTTTAGAAGTTCAGCTTTTGTCAAAAGCATGTCAGAGAAGGCATGTCTTCTCTGTATTCGGAAGAAATCAGTCTGCAGGATTCGAAAGACATTGTCTTGAAGATTCGAAAGACTTCATCTCTGGCTTCGGAAGAATTGGTCTTTGGATTCGGGAGATTTGACACTTTAAGAATTTCTTAATGCATTTGTCAAATATTCCGAAGTAACTTCCTTGTACTTCAGAATGCTTGCTGAAAGAACTTTACTTTGCATCAGCCTCTAAGATACCTTTTACAATTATTATAGGCTAATAGATAATAGTTTGGATTAACAATATCCAATTTGCCTATATAAAATTATATGTATATTTAAAATCTAAATTTTGAGTTGAATTGAATTGAAAATCAAAATTCAAAATTCGGTTCGATAAAAAAACTTTAAATCAGATCGAATTCGAATTTAAAATTTGAATCGAATTTCAAATTATTGATTTTCGACACGAATTTAGTGTTTTCCGAATCCGTTCTGAATACTAAATACCCCTACATTCGGCTTAGGATAGATTTAAGCAGAAGTAATAATACTCTTAAACATTTTACACATATTCATCGGTTACGCATTTTACGCATTCTTATTACTACAAAAAATCTAATCATACTTGGTTGATATCTTGCTTAATTCCATTGAGCACTCTTACAGTCAAAATTATATTTTTATACAGTCAAGTAGGAATTATTTACCTGAAAAAGAGGAAACAGTATTGATTTAATGATCATATCATGAACTCGTATAGATGAGGAGTTGGCTTTTCCTACCAAGTATAAGTGATCCACAAATCCTACGTCATTATCCAATATACTTTGTATATATTAACATCTAGATACACGTGTTAAATATAGTTAGTTAATTGTTTTCTTAGGGTTTATATTGAGCCCATACCCAAGTTAGGTTTCTGGTTTTTTTTTTTTTTTTTTTTCCTATTTGTTTTGAAGGACCCTGTAATTGATTTAGTTCAAATAACATTACATACCTTTTATAATGTGAAAGCAATTAGTCCATGATTTTAGCAATAGGAATCTATACATGTACTACTTCTGTGCATCTTATGTGTCTGCAATCACTTCATGACACCATTATTGATTAAAAATAACAGACAAGCTTATGGCTTAATATTGAGTTTGAGGCCTCCGTAAACTAATCAAGTGCATGGCATAGTTTTACCCTTTTTAGAAGAAGATCAATATATTTTTGCAAAAGTGAAACTTCTTAATTAAAGTTGAAAGCACCAACTTAATTTTTCTTCTAGCATCACATGTTTTTAATCTTTTAGGTGAATTTTATTCGCAGAAAGAGTATTAAGAACTGAGACATCAGAAAAGACATAATCTACCATATTTCATATGATTTAAGCTAGCAAGACCATTTCCTCACATATGCAAAGAGTTCATTTCATTGAATATGAATGAGTCAACTCAAAAAGAAACTTACGAAAGCGGCCTGCAATAGGTATTTCGAGTTTGACACTCTCTGAAATAATGCTTTCGTACTCACTGGTAAGAAAAAGATAAAAGAGTCCCTAAGAAATCACGCTTTGTATGCTATAAATAGAAAGACTGAACTGAAGTGGAAAATAAAGAACAAGATGATAAAACTTGTAGCGATACTTTGCTTCTTGGCCTTGTTTGAGTTGAGCAATGCCAATATTCAGGCAAACAGGCTTTTTGAGTTTCTAAAATCAAAAAGATCAAGAAGCTCGCCTGTTATTAATGTGTGGACTGCTTCAGATGAAGCTACGGAAGAATACTCTCCGGTTTATATTGCACCTCAAGACGGTCTGGCACAGCTCGACCGGATATTGGCATTGCAAGGCCAACCTGCAGGTGTCAATATTAATCAGTACTCGGGATATGTTACTGTCAACCCCAATGCCGGCAGGGCTCTTTTCTATTATTTTGTCGAGTCTCCAACTGATTCTTCAACTAAACCATTGGTCTTGTGGCTAAATGGAGGTGATTTTGCACCTTAATATTTACTTATTGCATCTTGATCAGGAAGCTAACACAGTAGCATATATGGCCACAAACTTTTACAAATAACTAGTAAACAACAGGAGATGAATCAAGAACCTACATTTTCAACTTTGGTTCAGTAATCGTTGTCAAATAACATCAATCGCTATGGTTCAACAGGACCTGGATGTTCCTCCTTGATGGGCGCCATGGCAGAACTAGGACCGTTCAGAATCAATAGTGATGGGAAAACCCTCTTCACCAATGATTATGCATGGAGCAACGGTAAGATCTTATCAACTTTTCTATTGGCTGGATTATTAGAGAGCATTTATTAAGTATGAACACAAACAATTCTTTGTGCAGTTGCAAATATGCTGTTTCTTGAATCCCCTGCTGGAGTTGGCTTCTCATATTCAAATACAACTTCTGATTATGATAAGTCTGGTGACAAGAACACTGCTGATGATGCCTATGTTTTTCTTGTTAACTGGATTGAGAGATTCCCTCAGTACAAAACTCGCGATTTTTACATAACCGGAGAAAGCTATGCCGGACATTATGTTCCTCAACTTGCATACACCATCCTTCTCAACAATAAGAAAACAAATCAGACAATCATCAATATCAAAGGGATTGCTGTATGTTCACTTGACTAAGACCTTTTAAATTCTTGAACAATATTTGCAGGTTTGTACTGTTTATTCTCTGAGCACATGAATAGAATTACTCTTAGTACAAAATCTGCAGATAGGAAATGCAGTGATTGATGATGAAACAACTTTAAAAGGACTGTACGATTATTGGTGGACTCATGCCATAAATTCAGATGCGACACATGATGCCATCGTCAAAAACTGTGACTTTGCTAGTGAATCTTCATCTGCAACGTGTGATAATGCTATTGAAAAAGCTTGGAATGAGACAGGAGATATTGATGTATACAACATATATGCACCCATTTGTTTGACCCCTTATCAAAGAAATACGTCTGCCATTCCTGGTTCTGTAAGTCCTCTACATACATTACATAATAACTGGACAAATTAAGATATCATCATCATTTTGGCTTCTTTCTTTCAGATTAACAATTTTGAACCCTGCTGGCAATATATCCTCCTAAACTATTTCAATGACTCCATCGTGCAAAAGGCATTGCACGCAAAACCCACATCATGGGGTGTATGCAGGTAGAATAAGCAGATAAGTCTAATAGACTAATATGAATCATGTTATGATAACTTGAAACTTGATTACAAATGTTTATTGGAAACAATTCAGTGAAGTTATCACAAGTTGGAACGACAGTGCCGTGACCATCTTGCCAATTATCAAATATCTGATTGAAAACGGCCAACGGATTTGGGTATTCAGGCAAGCTATAATTACCACCTCTATGGATGACTCCAGATAGTTAAGTTCCAGTGTTCCAGATTCAAAACTATGACTTATTCATGTTTGGTATTATGTAGTGGGGATGTAGATGCGCGGGTTCCAATTACTTCTTCTAGGTACTCGATCAATGCTCTCAATCTTCCAATCGAGACAGCGTGGCGGCCATGGTACCTTAATAAGGAGGTAATCACAGAAGTCTCTTGCTTATTCAGATTATTGTTTCAAACTGAACGAATCATTTTGCAGCATAAGGAATTTTGTGATGTGCATTTCATATTTGATTTAAGTTATTCGTATGTATAAGTATATGAGAATATTAATTTGACGTGCAATCATTTTTATATCATATATTATTGCATAATTCAAAACTTCTTTCAATACCAATATGATTAATAGATTTTTTAACAACAATTTTTATTCCTTAAATATCACTTACTCAACTTGCACTTGCACGGATTCGAAACCACACCACTTTTGTGGGGGTAAGAACCAATGCCACTAGGCTACAAGGCCATTGGCATGATTAATAGATAATGATGTACATTTGATTAGTGAACAAAATTATCATGCAACTTATGGTTTTAACACAAAAGTTAATTGTCATACAAAATATTTTGCTGTATATGGTCACTAACATGAAATCCTGTTAACAGGTTGGAGGCTATTTAGAGGCATACAAAGGACTGCTTCTGATAACAGTTAGGGGCGCCGGCCATACTGTTCCCAGCTATCAACCACAACGTGCATTGGCCTTGTTCTCATCGTTCCTTGGAGGGAAGCTCCCTCCTTCCACATAAACATCTGACTGCTTTTGGTGTTTCAATATAACTATACTTTTTTGTGAACAAGTTTGACAACATATCGGATGTCAAATAGGTGCTGTCTACAGTTGACCCAATTTGCTACTTCGGTTGAAGAAATGTAGTGTGTTCTTTACATTGTTTCTTGGTTTAGGATTTCGTTTCAAAATCAGTTCTTGCTTCCCTCTGGTCTACTTTATAAGCGTATCAGATTATTATTTTTCAGCATTAAAACATAGAAAAACATTGGAACATAACAAACCATCTAATAAAAGGTTACAAGATAATATTGAGTAGCACATATAGCATGCACCTTTAGTTGTTTATGTGTGATTGAAATTCGTAGTTAAAATACAATAATTTAAACATATATGGAACAGAACACTTAACATAGCTATTAATCATGACATTTATCAAAAATGTTTTTTGATATGTCTACATGGGAAACCTAGGCTATGGGCATCCGGGTCAAGTAAGCCTGGAGTTCTTTATATGCAATATGTAATATCGATAGAGGTTTGACCCCACAGGTTTTGGACGATGAGCCTTATAAATGAATTGCACAGAATAAAATCAAAGATAATACGTGATTAAATGGTTAACCCCCTCTTCTCTCAAACAAAAGACACAGATTTGAACCCTATCTGAAACATCTTTTCTTTTGAGTACAAGCCTCCTAAGTCTAGTGGACTTTCGTGTGATATGGGCTTTTTTAAATAGAAGTCAAGTGAAAACAGAACCTAATAAAACACAGCAATCGGCTTGATTGATTACTGAAATTAAAAACGATTACAACCCACTTCGAGTATGGTAACACTCCAATTACAAGAACAATTTTGATAAAAACTCTCGACTCCCTCCTTTTAAACACAAAACATATATAAATAGTAAAGCAAGACACTACTTACCCACCCCAGTAACCTTTACCACACTATCTCCATACTAATTAACCTACATTAACTAGACTGCTTTGACTTATTCAAAAACTAACCGAGAACCCAGTTGGGTCTGCCCCACAACATCTGGGTCGACCCATGGTTACTTATCAGAGCCCTACACCCTCTCATATCTTTTGTTTCGTACTTTGATCAAATTGATTGTTTTGCATATAGATGGGTGACTTCAATCTTGTTAGACTGACAAAAATCGAATGGGTTCTCATTGTAACTCATAGGACCTATGTTACAAACCAAACGGAAGAAATCAACCCAAAACACTAGTCTGATGGGTGAGGGAACCCATTTGGCCTACAAACCCCACATCAATTACACATACAACCGACGTGGGACAAGTCCCATACTTTGCAATGGTTTTAGTCCATAACATTCACCCCTCCTTAAGGTCCAATGTCCTCGTTGGTCACGGTAGGCTCTCTCCAGGCCATCACTCCGAGGTTGGCTTTGATACCACTGTTACAAACCAAAAAAAAACTCAACCCAAAAGACTAGTCTGATGAGTAAGGTAACCCATTGGTCTATAAACCCCACATCAATTGTCCATACAACCGATGTGGGACAAGTCTCATACTTTACAATTGTTTCAGTCCATAACAACCTACACCCCTGGTGCCATAACCATCTTTTTTTTAAGGCATAACCATCTATTTATGTTTGTTTGTGTATGACTGTCTAAATGGAGGATGGTTTTGAATTGTTGTAAGTAATTCTGATATGTATGATTATTGTAAAGATTACTCTTTGAAACTAAATCATGAAAGTAAGCATCCAATATCTCATTATATTTGATTTGATTATTGATGAAATTTGTAAAGATTACTCTTTTGAAACTCAATCTTCAAAGTAAGCATCCAACATATCGGTATATTTGATTTTATTATTGATGAAATTGGTATTGCGATGCTTGATGTGAAATTTTCATAAAAATCGTGTTTCTGAAAAAATATGATATTTCTTTTTTACATTCTTGAATGCAATCTTGAAAAGATACTTATAATTGTGTGTTCTCATTCATGTTCTTTACAAAAAATTGGGTGATTCTATTGAACCCTAAAAGTCTATGATGTTATTAATATTAGGGGTTTGATTTATCAAAACACGCATTGCAAGAAAAAGGACAAGAATGAACATGAGAGATTAACATGGTATGGTTAATGTGACCTATGTTCATGGGTTGCAACCATGATATTTTATTATTGTTATCCGCGTCACTCGTGAGATTTACATGTACAAGATATCATGTTTATAATACAAGATTGAGGTTTACTCCTTAATTCCTAAGAAAATTAAATATGGGCTAAAATAAAGCCAGTCCACATCTTAGATAGATTTGCTGCCACTTTAATTGTCTTCTTATTCAGGCCTAATTAGCAAATGCACCTTCATAAGCCCATCAATATCTCGGTTGAAGGCTTGATAATCTTCAACTGCCATTGCTGTGATCACCAGTACATCTAGTAATTTCCTCGTCTCTCATGATGCAACAACATATCATCGGTTAACCCAACCCTAAAGGCCTGTTGAAGATCCTTCAAGCTTAAACACATCAGTTATAGCTAAATTAAATCCGCCTCTGACTCATCCTTTATCCCTACCGGCCATTACTAGAAAATGGTTATTTTTGCTGCAAGTAATTGCTACAACTTTCCCACAACAACTTATTACCACTAAATTGAGACTATTTTTAAAAAACAATCAGAAAACAATAATATCCTTAATATTTCACATAATTTATGTATAAAATTCCTACAAAACCTAAAATTATCGCAAATTCGTAGCAAAACTGAAAATTTTACCAACTATTTACCGACAATTTTGCGACATCCACACATATTCACTTATTTAGAGATTAATAATGGCAAAACTGTATCGAATTTTATACACATTGCTATAATTTTAGGACAGACATGCAATTTCACCTATTTAAAAGGTTAAATAATAAATAATATATGTTTGTGGCAAAATTGTAGCAAATGTTAGAAACATTACGACAGTTTTGCCACAACCATGCAAATTCATTTATTTAAATATTAAATAATAAAATAAAATATATCTTTGAGGCAAAACTATAGCAGATTTTTCATAGATTGCATCTTTTACGACAACCGTGTAATAAAATATGTTTTTTTCCGGCGAAATAGTAGCGGTAGATTGTACAGAGATTGGGAAATTTTGCCACAATGGTGAAAATTCACTTATTTTTAAATTAAATAATAATAAAATATTTGTTTGTGGCAAAAATGTCGCAAATCTAGTGAATTTGCTACAACTTTTTGACAAATACATCTATTACTTTTAACTACTCATCTATAAATTAAATAATAAAAAAATATTTTTTGGCAAACTTCTAGCATATTTTGCAAACTTGCGACAAATTTGCATAAAAGTATGTTTCTATTTTTAACATTGTAATTTATGTTTATTCATGTTGTAATTATATCTTTTTGGTTATTTAATATTGTAGATTTGTAAGTAGAAGTGTTCATAGGAGTGCCATAGATATACTTGACCAAAAACTTAATAGAGATTGGCTCACGTTTAAAAAGGTCCCACATAGTAAACTGAGGAAGATGTTTGATTGCTTACGGGTAATATAACAAACAATAATTTATTTATGTTATAACTATATTTGTTTTAGTTTTTATTTCTACCTTAACTTTTTACTCAGACCAAGTGGAGATGGAATCCATGAGACGATCAACACATTGATAAAGGATTCATTAACGAGGGTGCAAGTTGTTATCCAGATAAAATGAGGCATCTAAGAGATAAATCTATAAGAAAAGCCAGAAAAGACGGTCATATTATGGACCAAAAGAAAAAAAGTTCAATATACTTTGCAATTATCCGCTAGATATAACCCCTCTTAAGAGATGGAAACATTTGTGCGACGTAAGAGTGTTGATACATTATTGTCTTTTTTCTTAAATTTTATTGTTCTATATATATTATACATGTAACTTTTATGATTTGTAGATTTTGATAAAAGGTGACCGGTTAAAAAGATCCATTGCCGGGAGTAATATTCATAAAAGTGATATATCCCGTCATACAGGCGGGTATATGGGATTCGATGAACAATTTAGATGCTTGGTAGGCTAATTATATTTATATTACTTTTAGTAAGTATTTGTATGTTTAGCAATTATCTATATTTTATTTAGGAGAAACAAAAAGGTGGAATGATTGGCTATGATTTAGTATTTATTGATACTCATGCCACCAAAGAAACTAAAAAGAGATAGCGGGATGAAGAAATAAATATTAAGCACCTGGAAGAGTTAGAATTTGTCACTCAATGATCAAAGAATCCTATGTAAGTTATCATTTATATATATGTTATTACTATATCAACTTGACTACACTTTGAGTCATTGTTTAAATAAAATATAGACAATGTTCCAAAAGGAACTTGAGAAAGAGTACGGGCCAAACAACGATCAGAATCCGGATCGTAATGACTTTGCTATGCGGGAGCGTTTGCATCCCAAAAGTTGTGGTCGTATATTCGGGGTAGGATCATCTGATTCACGTTTTGTGGTGAGTGGGACATACTCATCATTTTACGGGTCCGATTCATACGATGATGCTCAACGGTCACAAGAGGTATCATTATTATCATATATTGATATTATATACAGTATGATACGTTTAAATTAAAAGTAGATAGTTTTAGTTTCATAATATGGATTCGTATCATTTTAACCCATTTTAATAAAAGTAAATAATTTAAGGTTGATAGTTGTAGTTTCATATTGTGGTACGGGTAATTTTGATCCCTTTGAATTGAAAGTAGATAGTTTTAGTTTCATCAAGTGGGTTCGGATCATTTTGATCCATTTAAATTGAAAGTTGATAGTTATAGTTTTATAAATTGGGTTTGGTTTATTTTTACCTATTTAAATTATACTTTAATAGTTGTAGTTTCAAAAGTGGGTTTTGGGATATTTTGATCCATTTAAATTGAAAGTAATTAATTTTAGTCACGATAAATGGGTTTAGATTATTTTGATCTTTACATTGTAAGTAAATAGTTTTAGTTCATAAAGTAGATTGTGTTATTTTGACTCATTTACATTGAAAGTTGATGCGTATTGTTTTATAAAGTTGGTTCGGGTCATTTTGATCCCTTTAAATTAAAGGTGATAGCTATAATTTCACAAAGTGGATTCGACTATACTTTGAACCGTTTGAATTGAAAATAGATAATTTTAGCTTCATAAAGTGAGTTTGTGTCATTTTGATTCATTTAAATTAAAGTAGTGTTTTGATAAAGTCGGCTCGTGTCATTTTAACTCATAAATTTTAAGTAGATAATGTTACTTTAATAAAGTTGGTTCGAGTCAAAATTTAGCTTAATTTGTTGCTAACTAGTACAATCTTTTAACTTAAAATTCCATATACCTATAAAGATTTGTATTAATTATAGGGTGAGGTTATTGTAAAATTGGGGGAAAACTAAAAAGGATGAGAATAATTATTATCCATTAAATCTTAGATCTAATGGTTAAAAAAATTCGATAGCATAAAGATAAATAATTGAAACTATAGATCCAAGGGCCAAGGGTATTTTAGTCTTTACCATATTTTCAAGTTCCACCTTTATTTTTAAACGCTCGTAACTTTTACATACAACATTATATTTTAAAAACATATCACACCTTAAAAACAAATATTTTTTAATCTTTAAAACGCCTATAATTTTGATTACAGAAATGATTTTTTTACTTTATTTATCTCATTATATAATATTTATCAGCTCATTGTGTAATATCGGGTCATTGTGTAATATCATCAGATCATTGTGGCTAATCTTGGTCATTTTGTTATGCATTATGTTTTTTAATAATGATGATTTTCAAATACAAAATGCTAACAATGTAATTCTTTTACGGTTTTCCAGTTCATTGAGTAATACTGAGCAGGTTATTGTGTAATTCTCATTAAGCAGCTCATTAATCATCGAGTCTAGTGCTAGTCATCATGTTATCCATTGTGTCTAATGTTAAACATGATGTTTTTTAAAATGGTGATTTTCAAATAACATAATCATGAAAATGTAACTTTTTTATGTTTTTTCTAGTTTATTGTTTAATCCTGATAAGGTAATTGTGTAATTCTCATCAAGTAGCTCAATATGTCTATTGCTAGTTATTGAGTCTAGTGTTGATCATTGTGTTAACCATTGTGTCTAATGTTAACTATTGTGTTATGTAATTTGCTTTTTAAAATAATGATTTTCAAATAACACAACCCTGAAAATGTAATTTTTCTTACGTTTTTCTGTTCACTATGTAATCATGATCATGTTATTGCGTAATCCTCGTCAAGCAGCTCATTATGTTTATTGCTAATCATCAAGCCTAGTAATGGTCATTGTGTTATTCATTATGTCTAATGTTGACAATTGTGTTATGCATAGTGATTTTTAAAATGATTTTTTCGAATAACACAATAATCAGAAATGTAAACTTTTTATGTTTCAAGTTCAATGTGTATTCCTCATAAGATAAATGTGTAATCCTCATCAATTCAGAAAATTACACAATAACCTGACAAAATTACACAATGAGTAAATTTTTTTGTATTTCAACACTATACGCGTTTTAAAGATTAAAAACTGCTCATTTTTATGGTGTAATTTTTTTAAAAAAATAATATTGTATGTAAAAGTTATGAATACTTTAAAAAAAGATGAAACTTGAGAGGGTAGAACATTACCAATTTTATCATTAACCTAATTTTGATCAAAAGAACACGTGTCAACATGTTAATTTTTCTTACACTTTTTAGTTTTAAAAGACTTTGTATTTAAACGTTTCCCTTAATTATATATGTTCTAACAAATTATAAGTCCAAGGTATTCGATTTGAATTAGAAAAAGAATGAGAGGCCCAAGAAAACTTAAAAAATTGCATGGAACAGTTGGAAAAGGATCGAGAAGAAGAGCACGAACAAGCTCGAGTAGATCAGGAAAATGAGCGAGAACTACCTTGGGTCGAGCGGGAAAGAGAGTGAGCTGAGCCTGAGAAAATACAAAAACAAATGGAAGATATTATGATAAAATTAGCCGATAAGTAATATTTGGTTGTTTTGTATTTTCATGTGTTATCTATATTTGGTGATTACTTGTAACCGCAAAAACATTGTTATTTAGTTGATTGTTGAGAAAAAAACTGATAATTTTGAGTGGGTCTTTTTGACAAATTCTGAATTTTTAAATATTTATATCGTTTTGTTGCATACGTGTAAATGTTTTATTAGATCGTTTTAATGTTTTATTAAAGTTGTGGCAAAATTATACCCAAACTCAAATATACAAATATTAAGTTTTGTAGCTAATTTGTACCAGATTATTTTTAAGTTTGTAACAAAGTCGTCATTAAACTTAAAAATAAAAATTAAATAAACATTATTAATTATTATTATTATATTAATGTTATTTTTATTTTGATTTTTTAAAAAATATAATAATTAAATACAGTTTTGTGAGATGTTGTAGCAATTTTGTAGCAAAAGGTTTAGAAAACTGTTTGTGGGAATGTTGTCGCAAATTTAGTGACAAAACAATTTCGTGGCAAAATTGTGAGAGGTTTGTGGCAGAGTTGTTGAAAATTGTTTTGCCACAGGGTTTTTTTTTCCTACAATCACTTTTTTGTAGCAAATTTGTCATTATCTTCATTTTGCTACAATTTGGCCACGATTATGCCATCGAAAATTGTTTTGCCATGGGGTTTTTTCCTACAATTTTGTTGGATCTTAAGATATACCTAAGAACAAACACTCTACCTTATAAGCAAAAAATAATCTGGAGAAACTATATCAGTTAGAATCCTAGTTTTTATCACCTACTGTTTCGAAGCTATAACTAACGCTGTCAAGGTGTCTTTCGACTGGTTTAACCTTTCAAACCCGTTCTTCATTAATCTTCACATTAACTCTAGGTTTTTCTCTCATAAAGCAAACCTTTTTCTACTCACGAGATTTTATGAATCAGATTTTCTTCTTCAAAACTATCCCAATCTGATCCTTAAACCTTTGATGGTGAACTAACCATGTACAATGAACCCATCTTGTGTCCATAAGCTATCACAAGATTACCTTTGACAACCTTCCACCGCCTATTTTTAAACCTTGTGGCGTGGTCATCCAAATGCCCAACTGAGATTAACATGTTTTTTTATGGGGATAACCCTCACATCTCTCAAAGTCCAAGTAGTAGTAGTTGAAATTAACAAATCAAAATCTTTCATTACCATAACATCAAGTATATCATCATTTTCAAGCTTAACCTTTTCATAGTCCATTATTGTAAGATCCATCATAGTTTCATTGTTGAGAGTAGTATGAAATGAAGCTCTGGAATCCATAACCCAAAAATTTACACAACTTTCCATGCTAGAAGTTAAGGTATCATTGTTTGTGTATTCCTCTACAGTGTTAAACCTTTTTGCCTCATTCGGACATTAATTCTTCTTTTTGGTTCCCACCCCCAATGCCTCTATTATTTTTCCCTTCACTAATGACATTCAGTTGTTCATTTGATGATTCACCATAATTTCTTGTCTTATGTCTTCACCTAGAATTAAATCTCAAACCCCCTCAAAAGTGAAGCCACATGATCTTATTAAGCTTGTAGTGTAAAAGTTTGAGACCAACTTGCAGTTAAAAGTTCCAGGCCAACTATCCAAGTAATTAAGATAATAGTACTAAAGCCTGAACCTCATCCTCGAAATTGGTTTCCCACTAACTCAAGCCTAGATAAAATTGAGTTTAGATTGTTGATGTGCCCTATAACTTCCTTCCTTCATCCTCATATTAACCATGTGACATCCGGTAATTTTCTGTTACCAAATTCCGTTAGTTCCGTTAGGTCTTGCATACATGTGTCGTGAGCACACACTAGTTGTCGTTGAACGTTGGTGACTTAATAATAATTAACAACGATTATCAGATAATAACTTAACTAAAATGTGATTATTAAGTTGTGCTTATGTGCTTACGCGATTTAAATATTATTTGTGAATTTTATCTTGTAAAGTGTCAACGTGTTATTTATAATTCATGTGTTTTGTTATTAATGAAAGCTATACATGACTATTATTGTTGGTTAATAATACTTGGTGTTTAGTAGTTAAAACCTTTTAAAAAGTGTTAAAAGATTAGTTTTTATAAAATATAAACTATAAGGGTTAAAAGGTAACTATTTTAAACATAATATTACCTAAAACAAAACCCTAATTCCCCCACACCACCATTCGGCCGCGACTTGCTTCCCCACACCCACACACATTGCGATTTCAACCAAAAACCACAATCAAACTTCGATTTTGGTGAGTTTCAAGGATTACAACACGTTAACAACATCAATTACTAGTCACTACGTGATTCAAGGTTAGATTTTTATGGGTTTTTCATGGTTTTTGAAGGGTGGCCGAACCCTAGTTTGATTTTTGTTCAAGATGTCGAATTTTGATTGGTTTGTTGATTGTATGATATTAGTTAGATAGTATTGATGATAGTTTACGTGGTTTATGCAAGAAATTCGTAGTTTTGATGCGTAGTTCATAGCTTACTATTAATAATAACTTTATTGCATGAACTTGGTGATTTGATGATGAATTGATGATGTTGTGATGATAATGATGTTGTGTGGATGTTGGATAGTGATTTTTATGCAAGAAAATCCATGAATTGATCATGTAGTTCATACCTTGCTAAAAGTAGAAACTTTTGGATATGAGATTTGTGAATTATGATGATTTGATGATGTTGAACATGTTTAAATGATAGTTATGAGCTTGAATAGGTATTATGTTGACGAATTCATTATTGAATTAAGCATTAGATTGATTTTGGGATGTTACCTTCCCAAAAGGGAAACTTTATTTGTGTGGAACATTGGATAAGGAAAATTGGGCATGTTTATGATGTTAGGATCATGTTAGAATGTTTATTGGTGGTGTCTAATATGGTGGAATGTGTTAAATTGGTTGTATGGATGCTTGGTTGGTCATGTGGAAATTTGGACTCTTAGTGGTTATATATGATGATGGCTTATGTTAGGAGATTATGGAATCATGTTTGGGGTTGTAATAGATTGTTATTGGGTATGTTGGTTGGCATAAATCTTGCTGAACAATGTGATGATTGATCGTCATACACGCGTGCGAATCTGAGGCCCCTACTTAGTAGGATCGGCAGGGTTTAGGGTGTGAAGTCGTGAGTGGCTTCACATGGCATGATGTGCATGATTAGACTTTATGTATGACGTACTAGTTGTGATGTAATTATAATTGTGTTGAGCATGTTGACTACTTGAGATTCGCATGAGTTGTATGATAATCTAAGTTGTATGATGATCTTGGTAGAACAAGTGGTTGATGAAGTGATATACGTGAACAACTTGTATGATAACCATGTATGATGAGTTGCTATGCTTGATTAAAAAGGATTTCAATTAATATGTCACCAACGGGTCAAATGGGTCAACTGGGTCAAATGTGTCTTGTTTTTCTAAAACCTTTGGTCAATGTGTTTATTGAGCCCTTAAGGTTGTTAATGATTATGTGTACACGTACTGATGTACTCGTGTGATCTAGGTAACCTCTGAAGGTTGTCTTTCCTCTCTCTCAAGTTAGCTATAATATCATTCGTGTGCATACCAGATGAGTTCATGCCCCACTTTATTTACACTCTCTTTTGGGGGAGATAGCATACTCATTCTGAAACGCTTTATTGATTAAAGTTGTGTATAGTGTAATGTAGTGCGATATACTATGAAAGTCCTCACACTTTCGGATCGTTAATATTTGAAACTAGCGGGAAATCTTGGGTAGTACTACTGGGTTTGACAAGCCCCACCTGTGCGACTAGAGGTCAAACGGGTGCAATATTGTCCTAACACATGGTGTCACGACCTAGTAAGTCGTGACGCGAGGCAATCAAACGAAACACTTTCAGCTTCGATCGCAAAATCACTACGATTATTACTTGTGAATTTAGACTAGCTATCTAATTCAATGCACTCTTATGTTTTATAACTGTTTATGTTTTACGCAAATTCTTGAACTCACCAACCATTGTGTTGACTCTTTTAGTATGCTATTCTCAGGTCGTGGTTAATGAAAAGCCTAGGAGCACTCATGGGTCAGCATTTTGGGTCTGCATTGTTGGGAATAATTGTGGTTTTTGCAATTGAAATAATTATGTATTTGTTTTGAACAACGGTTGGCGCGTGTTTGCGCATTTTACATTGTGTTGCATTATTTTGGGTTGTCATGTTTACAGAACGCTTCCGCATACTTTTAAAGTTTTAAACTCTGATTTTGCTTCTGATCTTGCTTGAATGTTTCATATAGAGTCATTTTGAGTAACTAATGACTGAGATCCTGATTTGTTCACACGCCTGGCGGTAAAACCCCGCACGTGGATTTTGAGGGTGTGACAGATTGGTGTCAGAGCCATTGGTTATAGGGACTAGGTTGCATACACACACTAGACTATAACTGCATAGTTTGTTAGTTACTCGTCACTTATTTCCTTACTGGATACTCATTGGCATACGCATCACTTACTTCGCAGCATGGCATCGTCGTCTAGAGATTTAGGCAAGACACCTACACGGTCTGAGTCACCTTATCCTTCTCCTGTACCCGATAGGGGATTAGACTGGCCTCGATATCCTTACCCTCTGAAGAGATGGATTGGGATCAGCCATTCGCATTACCCGAGCGCGGTCCTCCGCGGAACTAGAACTTCTATCCTACCTATATACACCGCATGGTTTACAGGGAGCGTGTACCACCTGTAGCTCCTACTCGACCCAGGACTAGATCATCGACAGCCTCTACATCACCTACTCTTCCTTCCCTAGACATCCCACACGAGTAGGCATTTACAGCATTGGTGGCTACACTAGACACCGAGCGGCAACGTATTAGAGGACTCACTGATGAGAACTCCACTTTACGATATGAGATGCGTCAGTTGCATTTCTAGGTAGAGACGCTTCAGGAGCGACTCTCGATGGCCATTAGTGGGCATCATACCTTGGCAGGCAACGTTGTAGCACTTACTGAGTGTATGAACGCGCAAGAGCACCATAACATAGTGATAGACGATAGATTTGCTGATTTGGAGGCACAGCTAGCGGCGCTTCAGATTGCCGAAGCCCCTGCTCCTGAGGAAGACCCTATTGAAGAAGACCCAGAGGAAGAACCTGAAGAAGAACCGGAAGAAGCCCCGGAGGAAGAAGAACCAGCTGAGATGGAAGAGGACAGTGATGGGTCGGACGTGCTGGATTGATTCTACATTTATATGACTTGGACTATATAGTGTTTCTTTTCTTTTGAAACCTATGTGGGAAGGGTTGTTTCCCACCCAACTGAAAAACTAAAATTTTGACATTGATGGAATATTTTGTGAACCGTTTACAATTTATTTATCTTTGGTTATTATTTTTGTTATAAATGTTGTGGTTGTGGCAAATTCAATATTTCTTATTATTTACTATACTTCAATGAGATTAATTTGTTGGATGTTACTCATTATTGTATTTGTGAATGTAAAGTGAAATATGGACGCAAGAGGTAGAGGACGTGGACGTGGCCGTGGACGTGGTGCCGGTGGTCGTGGTACCGGTGCTATAAACATGACCCCTGCTGAATTAGGTGCCCTGATAAATCAACTTGTGCAAGCAGCGGTTGTGGAAAGATGTGACAACTTCAAATGCCAACGTTGTGGAAAGATTGGACATGCAGCAAAAGACTGCCGTGGCGAGCTGATGAAAAAGCCACAAGAATCCCAGGAAACACCCAAAGGCTGCTTTGAATGTGGGAAAGAGGGCCATTACAGGAGAAACTGTCCTCAGTTGAGGAAGAACGTGTAGGAACCTCTGAGGTTAAGAGGCTGATGCAACCAAAGGATCAACCAAAAGATGCCAAAACAACCAGGTCTTCCAACATGCACTAAGGAACAAAGAAGAGCTAACTTCGAAAGATTTACACATACAAAGAAGAATGCCAAGTGTGAAATCTTCCGAAGGATAAGTTCTGAAGAAAATGATAAGGAAGCTTTACACTAAGTGTCAAGTCTTCCAAAGCCAAAGACTCAACTCTTCCGAAGTATAAAGATGAAGTCTTCCTAAGCTCTCAAGACAAAGTCTTCCGAAGCTGAATAAATACAAGACTGATTTACCTTTAGAAGAGAGAGAAAAGTCACCTTTTCCATCAATTTTATGATAAAGTAACCATCTGTCCTCTGCCCACTATGGTGGTTCACCAACTATCATCAGTTGGTGAAACTCCCATGCTTTATGATAAAGTAGATAAGGTCTTTGTCTGCAAGTTTCTGTATTTGTTTCTTTTTGGACTTTTTGTCAATCCAAGGATCGCAATCAGGAATTATCAGTGTTAGATTGGTTTCGAATTAATGATCGCGGAATTACCATTAATCGTTGTTTAATTGACTAATTAATAAATATCGATGCCAGAGAAAATAAACAATAAATGCTCAAACGATATCAACAATATGCAAAGAATAATGTTTTGAATCAAACGTAATTCATTAAAACTGATTAATGATTACAAAGAATCAAATAATAATTGCTAACAAAATTCTATGCTATGATTGTGTTTATGATTTATGGTGTGTTGATGTGACAGCTGCTAGGGTTTGTCTTTATCGTGCGAAACGATGTAATGGTATTTTTGTCGTTGTCTCTTTCTCTCTTCTTTGATATGAAACCTAGGACTCATATTTATAGACACGCGTGTTTGGTTGACTTGAAACACTTGTATGATATAAGTACGTGTCTGGTTCTTCCGTAGCTACTTTGTTCTTCGGCAACTACTTTGTTCTTCCGAAGGTACTTCACTTCAGTTTCTTAATGTGTGGTGTTTGTTCATCAGTGAATACCCATATTCATCCGTAGAAGATCTTCTGATGAATGTCTTGTAAGAAAGATATCTATGAAAGAACAAAAATGTTCATCCGTAGATGTTTCTTACACTTAATCAATTTCAGAAATTGACCAAGTATAATGTTTGTACCTGTAATCATACACATAAATCAACGCACATATGGGTTAACCTATATACATAATGAATTACAAATATTCATTACATGTATTGATTAAAGTTCTAAGCCTATACAAAATGATCTAGACCTATTATTCCTAGATCTAACAATACTCCCCCTTAGGCTTAGACACTTGTAATCAGGTCTTCAAAGCTGAAAGCTCTTTGACTCTTGATACCATTTTCATGTTGAAATATGACACTGCGTCCTTTTGATCATCGTACTTGTACTTGATCTCCATTCTACATATCTTTTGTAGTGTCTCAAAGCTCAATCCCAAAATGTCTTCTTCTATTGTGAGAGTTTCCACAACACTCTGATTATTGACTATTTCCAGCTTATCTTGTTCTGACATCCTCAGTTCAGATACTTCCTGGATGTTAGCTCCTCTTAACAGTCCAGCCTCATATCTTCTTCTTTTGTATGCTTTTGCATGCAGTTTGTCAATGACTTGTATGATATGCAAATACAGGCATAGGTCATTTTGAGCTTGATCATCTTTGAGTTTTGGGAAGAACTTATCATGTAGGTATGAAGTGTAGCTTGGATGCAGAAGTTTAATTTCAATTGGATCAAACAATCTTACACTCCTTGCTTTCTTCTTTTCTTCATTTCTCATCAGCACCAGTTCTTTAGTCTTCTCCACATATCCCCACTCAGTTATGGGAAAAGTGTATTGATTTCCTTCAATGACTTTTATGGCTGTTGTTTTTCTGTTAGAGTATCCAACCCTCCTTATGAATTCATCATCAACCAGTATAGAAGAGTTGGATTTTGATCTTCTCTCCCCTTGGTATCTTTTCTTGTGTTCCCCATCTTCCCTTCTTGCTTCCTTGAGTACATCATCCTTAAATTTTGTTTTCAAATTTCTAACCAATACAAAGAAATCTCTTCCTCTTGGGCTTATTGGGTAGTTGGAGATGATCAAACTTTGAAGGTATTTAATGTCAGCATGAGGCAACAACAAGATTGATTCAAGTAAGTGGAAGTATTCAACTCTTCCAGATACTCTCTTGATAAGTGCACAATCCCACTCTGGATCATATTTCCAGGCCATAATCCTGTTATCTTCAGCAGCAGTGGGAGTTGTGATATGATCAAACAACTGGATTAGAGAAGACTTTTCTTCAATGATCTCTCTCACGGTTGTGCCCAGAGGCCATACTTTCCCAGGGATCACCTCTCTTGGTTCTTTGATCAATTTATCTTTCCCTTTATGTTGATCTTTGCTTTCAACTGTTACTGGTTCTGTAGGGGTTTTTAATTGATGTTCATAGGAAGGATTTGGAGCTTCAGTTCTGAATTTTACTCCAGTTTCCAATTCCACCTTCATTACATGCTCCATCATCCTTCTAAGCTCAGCCACTAATCTTCCTTTCAGCTCATGTATCTTGTAGTTATGACTTTGTAACCAACAAGTCATATTGTATTTGGTCAGCGTTGTTGTGTCATAGTGACCTAGCACCTTCTTTGTTTTCTGAATTGACTGAAAGGCTATGAATGTTTCATAATTGCAATCTGGGATCATGAAGCTTGCTAGCTCAAATTCCTTCAGTGCTTCCTTCATTTCTGTCATGTTCATTCTCTCAACCATGTCATAGGGAAACCTATGATTGATCAGGGTCATAAACATAGTTGATTCAGGCCTCTCTTCCAATATGTCTTCAGTGGACAGTAGGTCATCAGCCTTTGATTCTTTTTGTTCTTTGGGAGACTCATCTTTAGTAAGCTCATCCCATTCAACATCACTCTCAGTTTCAGCATGAGATATAGGCTTTAAATTGGAAATATCCACTGAAGGAGTGTGCTCTGGAGATGTAGGCCTTGATCTTTTTAGTGAATCTTCAACATTAATCACCTCTTTCTCTACATACCCCCAATACTTCCTCTTTCTTGAGTACTGAATGATTTGCTTTGAAGCTTCAGTAGATTCTTTTACTTTTGTTGATAGAGCAGCATTCGATTCAAGTGAACAAATTTTCATCTTGAGCTCATCAATTTGTTCATCTTTCCTTTTCAACAAAATAGAATGAGCAGTGAGAGAGTTGTTTGCTTGTTCAACTTCCAATATGTGCTTCTCTTTTTCAGTCTTCTCATGCTTCATAGAGTCTTTAAGTTCTTCAACCAGCTCATGCAATGCATCAATTACTTCATTCTTGGTTTGGGCATCTTTTCTTAATCTGATCAGTTTGGATTCTTGTTTGTTCATCAGCTCCTCTTTTTCTTTTAACATTCCTTTGAGCTCTCTAATTCTTTCTAACCTCTTGTTTGATTTGATGATAAGTTTGTTACACTCAGCAACCAGATAACTTTTGCTCACATCTATATCATCATCTTCCAGGTCATCTTCATGATAGGCTATAACATCAACATAGTTAGCTTCTTCTTCACCTTCTTGATGTTGACCAGCAATCTCATCCTCATTGCCTATAGCAGGAGCTATACTTGCTGAGCTTGAAATAGACTCAACTGCTTGATCTGTTTTCTCTTGATGAGGTTGTTGTTGTTGTTGAGGATCAATGATTGGAGATGTTCGTTCAGTTTGGTTAGACATGACTGGGGTTTGTGGGCTGGTGATTGTGAGTGGAATGGTACTTGCTTGAGATACTAACTCAGTCTCACCAGTGTGTACTGAGTTTTGAGATTGAGTAGCTGAGATGGGTTCTGTATGAGTACTCTCAGGAGTTATATTTTGTGGAGTTAGAGGTTGTTGATGAATGGGTGATTGAGGGTGAATTGGAGAGATGGGTTGGGTGTGTTGACTGGCTGGTGATTGGATTTATGGAGATTGATGATGGTGGTGTATGGGAGATTGAGGAGGGGAATGTGAAGGTAAGTCTTGCTCAGCATCAGTAGATTGACTATCTTGCTGATCTTCCCACACCATTTCTGGTGGAATGTTGGCATTAGCATCCGCCACATGTGCAAACATTGGCATATCTTCTCCTTCATACTTTCCACTTATCTTATTCAGTACAGATCTCCCCATATGTGCTTGAACAAACACATCACATTCTCTTGCTATCCCAGGTAATTCACCATTGATGATCAGTTGCATAAACCTTGGAAACATGAACATCTTCTGAGGTTTTTGAACTCTAACATGGTTACACAAACATCCCAGTATGTACTTTGAGTAATTGTAAGTTCTTCCTTCAAAGATACCAATGATTCCGGATGAGATGTGTCTTGAAAATCTGTCTAATCCTGATTTTCTGTTAGAGATGCACTTGAGGTAAGTATGACATAGGAATCTGTAAGGCTTACACAATCTCCCTTTCTTAATTTCACCTTTATCAAAATCACCATCATACCCATCAGGTAGAAGATCTTTTCTATGTATTCATTCTCAAATACATCCGGATGATCTATCTCTATATCTCCCAAGTTGAGATTTCTCCTAATGCTTTGTTCATCAATTCTTAAGTGTTCATTCCCAATATCTGCATGTATCAACTCATCTTCTCCTTCTTTTTCTATTCTTGCCGAGTTCCAGAAATCAACAATGTGTGATTGATAAATCACAGGCTCCGCTGATAGGGCATAAAACAACCTAGATCTTCTTAAATAACGAATGATATCTCGACATCCTTCTGATACAGGGTCATCGGCATTGAGAAAGGACACACATTATGCTCTCTAGCAAACCGATTAGCCATCTGTTCATAAGAGTTAAGAAGATTAGGTTAGAATAAATCTTATAGATATGAGAATATGAATAGTTTTAATGGTGACAATGAATCAAACAGTTCATTATTGATGATTATGACACGTGTTACCTTCAAATCAAGAATCCGAAATCAAGTTTATGAATTTGTTTGATGTTTTGATGTGGTAATTTGAATGTTTGAACAAAGGAGGGAGAGATTTTGATGAACATTTTTCTTTTAGGTCAAAGTTTTCTAAAAAAGTGAATAATGAACATTAAGGTCAAAAACATCATTTATGCTCCCTCGGACACATTAATTTCATTTATTTAATGAAGTGGGTCCCACATTCCTATTAAACTTTAGTAGAATTTATTTATTCCGTAGATTTCTGTTCTTCCGTAGGACATCTGCGGATGCTTAACATCTACGGATGCCTAACTATCAAGAAATGAAATATAATTTGAAGTATAACTTGATTATCCATAGATTACCACTCTATGAACATAGATTATACTTTTAAAATATTAATACAACCGTAGTTTACCAATCTACGGATGGGCATATTCTACTTGATTAAGTTTCGCACTGTAGCTTCTGCTGATGCTGAAAATGCACTGTAGCTTCTGCTGAAGCTGAAAATGCACTGTAGTTTCGGCTAAAGCTGAAAATGCACTGTAGCTTCTGCTAAAGCTGAAAATGCACTGAAACTTCTTTGATTATATGGTCCTAATCAACTGATAGAACTGATAGAACCATTTATTTCTATTGGACCTTGTTGACTTTGTTTTCATGACAATTTGTGCACAAGAAGATTTATAGTTTGAAAAACTTCATGTATCATGTAGCCAAGTTAGTGCTCAAGCTCCAATTCCTTCATTTGATTTTTGTTTGGAAAATTCAAATTTTATGTTTTCATGCATTAACTACTCCCTAAATTTGTGATTAATGATAAGATGTTGCATTCATCATAAATTTATGAAGTAAATAGCATGAAAGGCACATGACTGTCCAAAGATTACACACAATAAATAAACTAAAAGTAACAAAATTGAATTAAATATATGTACATGCATATAAACACATATAATGGGATCATACTATGACACTAAACTTCTTCCTGATTGAGATGATTGTTGAAATGTGACCTGATTCTAGTCCAGATTGCAAGTATGTTTGTCCACTTAAATCCAAACAAGAGTATGGAAACAACTAGACATGCTGTTTATCATGTTTTCATGTTTATTAGTGATAAACTGTTATGGGATCCACATTCAATTCACATTAGAGTTTGTCCTCCATTTGTGAGTCAATTCAGCACTTTTTCACACTTAAAAACTATGTACATTAAGTTAGAAACTCTATCTTGAGACAAATTTGAGGTCTCATTAACGCTTTGATGCAAAAGCTCTTTAGATAATATACAGTTGATCACTATGGATTCTTTTGAGAGCTTAGATATGATCATCATCAGGTCACCAGGTCTTTACTTACATAAAACAGAGGTGCCTTTAACCCAAATCTTTGTTTACACAAAACAGAGGGATGATGAGGATCATGATCTTTTCACCAGTTAAATACATATGTATCTCATGGTGTTCATAAACTCAGGTCTTTGTTCATACAAAACAGAGGGAATATGATTTGCAAAGATAAAAGTTATAAAGTGTTTTACATAGTGTGCTTAGGTGAATGAATTGATCACATCAGGATAAGACTTACTTGCTTGATCCTCAAAATGAAGTTTCTCACAAACAGTCACCTTTTCATTATGTTAGGCATTCTCTTAGTGTAGTTTCCACTCAAGATGAACCTATTCACATATCAAAGTACTTCTGATTAGATGTAAAGTAAGTTAAGAACTCAGGAAGTAAGCAATGGCATAGTGTACTATCATTTCCCAAACATATGACATGTAGAAATAGAAGACACAATAAATAAAGACAATATTTTGAATTTCGTATGTTTTTCTGAATGTTTTTTTTTTTGGTTTTCTTTATTACTATTTACAAGGACAGACACATGCTTTTCTTTGTTAATGATGATTAATCTAAGTTAATCATGCCCAAAGACTCAATTAGAAAATTAAATCTAACTCAATCAAAGGCCTTAGTGAATAGATCAGCAAGCTGATTTGTTGTATCCACTTTGACTAACTTGATTAAACCTTTTTTTGAGCAATCTCTCAGAAAATGATATCTGATTTCAATATGCTTTGTTTTACTATGTTGAACTGGATTAGCAGTGATAAACATAGCAGCTGAATTGTCAATATAATTGGAGTTTGAAGGAAATTGTAACCATAATCAAGTAATTGGTTTTGCAACCAAAGGACTTGAGAGCAACCAGCTGAAGCAGCTATGAACTCAGCCTCAGCTGTGGATACAGATACATTTGTTTGCTTTTTGCACTGCCATGAAACAAGTCTTGGTCCTAAAAATTGACATCCACCAGTTGTGGATTTTCTATTGTTGTTGCATCCTCCATAGTCACTGTCTGAATAAGAGTAGAGAGAGAAGTCTCCATCTTTTGGATACCATAGACCAAGGGCTGGTTTCCCTTTGAGATATCTAAAAATCCTCTTCATAGCATTCAGATGGGACTCTTTTGGATTTGATTGGTACCTAGCACAAACACATACATCATACATTATGTCAGGTCTGCTGGCAGTTAAATACATAAGAGATCCTATCATTGATCTATATACTCTTTGATCAATAGATTTTCTTGTAGGATCAGGTACCATTTTGTCAATTGTTGAAGCAGGTGTTTTGCATGAAGATGTATTAGCAAGATTGTACTTTTTCAATATTTGATGAATATACTTTTCTTGATTGATGAATATGCCATCTGCTTTCTGATGAACTTGTAGTCCAAGAAAGAAAGTTAATTCTCCCATTGAGCTCATTTGAAACTGAGATTTCATCAACTCTTCAAAGCTTTCACACAGTCTCTTGTTTGTTGATCCAAATATAATGTCATCTATATATATTGAACAACTAAGAGGTCTTGATGTTCATGTTTGAGAAAGAGAGTCTGATCAATAGTTCCCCTTTTATATCCATGCTTGAACAAGAAAGATGATAATGTTTCATACCACTTTCTTGGTGCTGATGAAGACCATACAAAGCTTTGTCAAGCTTGTATACTCTATGTGGGTAATCAGGATCTTCAAAACCTGGAGGTTGAGCTACATAGACTTCTTCATCAATTTTCCATATAAAAAGGCACACTTCACATCCATTTGATAAACAGTGAACTTCTTATATGATGCATAGGCTAGGAATACTCTAATGGCTTCAATTCTTGCAACTGGTACAAAAACTTCATCATAGTCTATCCCTTCTTCTTGAGTATATCCTTGAGCAATCAGCCTAGCTTTGTTTCTCACAACAATACTCTGTCATCTAGTTTAGTTTTGAATAAGCACCTTGTGCCAATTGGATGTTGGCCTTTAGAAAGATCAACTAGATTCTAGACCTTTTGCTTTCTGAATTGTTTAAGTTCTTCTTGCATGGCTTCAATCCAGCTATTATCTTTTAGTGCAGCTATAATGTTTGGAGGAACCACTTGTGAAAGAAAACAAGTGAAAAGACAGATGTTTGTAGCTCCCCTTGGCTTTTTGGTTCTTTCATTGAGATCTCCAATGATGTTGTTTATTGGATGAGTCTTATGAATTCGTGTTGTTGGAATGGACTCAACTGGAATAGATGATTCCAAGTTAGTCATATGCATTGATGCAGATATATCCAGCTGAGATGATGAATTTATGAAGTAATCAAATTGACCATCATTGGAAGCTGAATGATTTTCATTTTGTACATCAGCTGCATTGTGAGTGTCATCCGCAGGAGTTACAGGAACATCAACGGATGTATTTCGTGCTTCCGCAGGAGTTACAGGAACATCTACGGATGTATTTTGTTGACTTGCTGACAATGACTCTTTGGAATGCAATGGATCATCTCCAATATGTGGAACATCTACTGATGTGAATGGAACATCAGCTGATCCAATATTCACATCTCCGGATGTAGGACACTCATCTGCAGATGCAGAGTCAGCAGCTGCTGATGAAGTGTTTGCATCTGAGGATGTAGATCCATTTGCTTGGTCTTATGCTGCATTATTGACATTATTTGGTGTTCCTTGTTCCATGATACTTGAAGTTTGTATTCTTGGAGGATCAGCAGATAATGACACTTCATTCATGTTTGGAGGAACAAATGGATAGCATGTATCCTCAGTACTTGCAGCATTCAAATAACCAGAGTTAAATGAGTTTGTGAGTGCATCTATATCAAACAACCATGATTTTCCTTTTATAGATTTAGGAAATAAGGATTCATCAAAAGACACATTAGGAGTTTCTTCCACAATGTTTTGTTGTGGAATGTAAATCCTATATGATTTAGATGTTGAAGAATATCCAACAAAGAAACCATCATAGGCTTTCTCTAAAAATTTTCCCAATTGTTCTTTTGTGTTTAAAATAGATACATGACACCCAAAAGCTCTAACACATCCTATGTAAGGTTTTCTTTTAAATAAAATCTCATAAGGTGTTTTATTATGTTCTTTGACAATTAATGTCCTGTTTTGAACATTGCATGCTGTGTTCACTGCTTCAGCCCAAAAGGTGATTGGCAATTGTGAATCAGCTAGCATTGTTCTTGCTGCTTCAATGAGAGTTCTGTTTCTTCTTTCAGCAACTCCATTTTGTTATGGAGTTCTTGGTGCACTGAATTGCCTTGCTATGCCTTTATTCCTGCAAAATGAATCTAAGATAGTATTAACAAATTCAGTCCCATTGTCACTCCTAAAAATTTAACTTTTAAATTAAGTTGATTCTCAATCTTTGTGACAAACTCCACTAATGTTTCTGATGTTTCACTTTTTTGTTTTAAGAAAAAGACCCATGTGAATCTAGTGAAATCATCCACAACCACTAAACAATATTGCCTTTTTCCAATGCTCATCACATTAGTTGACCAAAAAGATCCATGTGAAGCAATTTGAGTGGTGTAGTGTTTGTATTTATTATTTTGGATTTATGTGACACTCTATATTGTTTTCCTTTATAACATGAAGGACAATGGTTTGAACAAGAAAATTCTTTCTTTGGCAATCCAATGACTAAGTCATTTTTCACCAATTTATTCATGTTATTCAAGTTGGAATGAACAAGCCTTCTATGCCACAACTGAGATTCATCTTCTGATGACTTAGATAGCAGACATGTTTCATTGTTTGTGAGTGCTGTATTATTCATACCCAAAAGATATGTGTTTCCTTTTCTTGATGCTTTAAGAAGGATCCAATCTTCTGGAACTGCAAAACCTGGCTTAAGAATGTAACAATTAGTGTTATCAAATAATTTGGTTTAATTTTGATCACAAATTTAAGACACACTCAATAAATTATATTGCAAATTTTCACAATAATTTACTTTCTCAAATTTGAGCACACCATTAGTTACCATTCCTTCACCAACTATTTTACCTCCCTTCTTATCCCCACCAAATGCCACATAAGAAGCATTTTTATGTTTGAAGTCATGGAGAAGATAACAGTTTCATGTCATATGTCTGGAACAACCTCTGTCAACATACCACTTGTTATCAGCTCTCCAAGATTGTTCCTGCATAATTAAAGAAATCAATTAGATTTAGAAACCCAAGTCTTAATGATCTTGGGTGATCCTGTGGAGTCTAAAATTTTAACTTCCTCATGAATGAGTCTTGAAGATTCAGTATTAATTTTAGATTCAATTGATTCATTGTGTGTTGTTTGTGGTGAGGATGATTCTGTTGATGATGAACTTGTGGAATTTTGTTCTAATTTTTCAAACTCTTCCTCAAGGATCTTCTCTTTCTTTGTTTGCTATTTTGACTTTGATGATGATCCTTGATTGTTGAAAGTTTCATCATCCTTTGATTTTGAATGTGAAACATGAGTTCCTTTTTCAAAATTATCAAAGAAAGTATCATTAGCATTTGACTTCTTATTTTTCAAATCCACCTTTTTGTGAGGTGTCTTTGATTGTTGAGGAGTCTTTGATTTCTGTTCAGGTTGTCTTTTCTTCAAAGGTTCACTATCAACTGATGATTTCTCTTGTGGTTTTGTCACCTTTTGTTTTTGTTTTTGTTGTTTCTTTAATCTTGAATCTTTTTGATCTTCATTGATTGAGATTCTGATTCATCCTTCTCAGGTTGTTTCTTCTTTGTGCTCTTTGTCTTGTTCTTTTTGTTAAAATAACATTCCTGAGTGGAATGGTTATTTTTGTTACAAATAGCAAATGTTTGTGAAGTAACAGTCTGAAGTCATGTGATTGTTCATATTGCAGATGGAGCAATAGCTGCTGAAGTAACAGTCTTCAGTGTTGTGATTTTTCATGTCACACCATTTGCAATACTTTTCTTCTGACTCATTATCAGACTCAATCAATTTCTTCTTCTTTTGCTATCTTTGAGTCTTCAATTCCTTCTCAAACTTTACTGAAGCTGACTCCTTTCCTTTTCCTGACATGATGTCAAAAGGTTCATGTTTATCAGCTGAGGTTTGTTGCTTTGAGCTCACACCTTTTTGAGGTTTCTTGTTGGTTGTTTCTTTTGCCTTCCACAGTTCATCTACTAATTCAGTAGATTTGTTTTTCCACAGATCTGCTACTGAAGGATGTTTCTTCTTCCGGAGAAGTTCTGCTGATACTTGCTTCTTTTCTGTTTCTAAGGAAGATTTGTGTACTTCAATAGATGTACACTTCTTAATCACTTCAGTTGAAGGTTTTTGTTGCTGATGAAGTACTTGAAGACCTTCATTTGGCTGAGCTATTCTCTTGCAAATAGTCTTCAACATGTTTCTTTGCTTTGGAGGATATGGCAACTTTGTTTGCTCAAGTACTTTGGGAATGATTGTTTCAACTGAAACATTCTTACTAATGTTCAGTTGATCCGCAGAGTTATCATCATGTTCATCAGAATCATCCAAGTCATCACATCCATTAAAGTCAAATTCTGATTCATTTTGTTTGATTTTATCTAATTTAGAAGACTCAGTTTCACTCACCTCAGATTCATTGTTATTAACTTGTTCAATACATTTTGTTTCAAACTTGGTGCATGGCACAAAATGATTTGACAAGCTATTTGTCATTGATTCAGGTAAAGTTGTATAGTTATCATTCAAAGGAGGTGCAACAGCATTATATCCCAACCCATACCTGTTCTTTGATTCAATATGAGAATTCAATAATTTCTCATATTGCTGAGATGAAAGTTGAAATTTCTGAAGTTTCACTTCAGTTGATGCATGATCAGCCATGGATTTAGTTAAGGAAGTGGTCAGATGCTCAACTTGGGCTTTTAAGCTGTAATTTTCTGAAACAAATTTATCTAAATCTTTTTGTAAGGAGTTAATTTTGAATTGATATAATTTATGTTCTCTTACATGAGATTCATTCAAAATCATTATTTCTTTTACTTTATCAGCCAGGTGTTGAGCATGGACTCTATATCTTTCAACTTTCTCAACACACACTGATGAACACAATCTATCTCTTACCTCTCTAGCCATAGGTGGAACTTTGTTCTCCATGTGGGCCATTAAAGCTTGATTTTCTTCCAAAACTTCCTTCTCATACATGCTCCAGTCACAGGTTCCATCTTGGAGAATGATCAGCCCAGTTTCTTTAGAATTACTAGGTCCTGCTGATGCATTTGTGGTTGGAGGGGATGAGTTGGTTAGCTTTGGTTGTCTATAAGATCTCTAAGATGTTGTTGTTTGATGAGATTGATGCTGATGAGACTGATGTTGCTGCTGTTGTCTCATGTCAGGATTTGATTGTTGATTACATTCTCTTGAGAAGTGCCCATAGAGATTGCATTTGAAACATCTTACCTTTGACTTATCAACACCAATCTTTGATGTTTTGCTTGCTGCAGCCAAATTTTTGTTTCTTCTCAAGTATTGTTTGGCTCTATAAGCAATCATTGCCATTTGCCATTGAAGATCCATCTCCTCTACTACATCTGGATGTAGTTCTTCCAAGTCTTGTTGGCAGATATTTGCAGGTGTTAAGGTGCTTCCCAAGTAGGCTTGAAAACTTGAACTAAAAGCTGCAAATGCTGCTTTTTGTTCTTCAGAATCCAGAATCACAGTAATGGGCTCTGCTTGGTTGTTGTTTGTTGAAGACTTTGCTGTTGATGTAGATGCATCTTTTCTATCATCAGGTCTTCCTTTTTCTTTTCTTGATTTACTTTGAGAAGATTTCTTTGAAGGCTTTGATGCATAAAAGCTCACTTCTTCTTCATCTTCACTCAAAGTACAAGAGTTGTCACTATCATTGTTAGAGATAAAAGCAATTGCAGCACTTTTGGTTTCTTTAAAATGGTAAGGTGTGACATGTGTTCTCACACTCTTGTTTCTTGATTTTTCATCCATTTCAAGAGCCTCAACTTTAGCTACAATGTATCTAAGCCAGTTGCTTTGAGATCAATGGTGTTCTTGAACATGGACACAGTTTGCTTCCAACTTTTAGGCAATGTATGGAGCATCTTTTTGTTCAATTCCTCATTTGTATACTTCAACTCCATGATGTTCATCTCGGTTACTAGTTGCATAAACCTATGGAGTTGTTGAGGAATTGATTCACCCTCAATATGATGAAATGTTTCATATTGTGAGCAAAGTGTGTCCTTCCTAATGCTTCTGATTTCATCACTTCCTTCATAAAGAGTATGAAGTATCTTCCACAAGGAATTTGCTATTTTATAATTCTCACACCTGATTAGTATTTCTTCAGGTAAAGCTATACTGAGCAAACTGTATGCTCTAATATCAACTTTAACCTTTTTAACATCATCAAGTGACAGATCTTTTGTACTTATGGGTTGATTTTTGTCATTATAATCCGGCCCAAGGGTGGGTGGAATATAAGGACCTTCAGTTATTGATACCCATAAGTCAGAATCAGTGTAGTTCACATGATTTCTAAACTTGATCTTCCAGGACTTAAAGTCTGCTTTTGTTTCCAACTTTGGAGGCTGGTATGATGATCCACTGACAAAGCTACTCATTTTAGTCAAATATAGAAGTTTTAACTAAAACAAAGTTTCTTATGAACAGTTAATGAAAGTCAGCCAATAACACAGATCTATGTTTCAATTAATTTGAATATAGATCAATGTTAACCGAGCAATGTAACAATACTCGCTGAAAGACAAATCACTGATTTATTGAATTTTAAATCTTCACACCAAATTACTTTTGCTTAAAAACTATAGATCTAGTCAGAAAACTAATAAATCTATTCAATTAAACAATTCTAACACCGATAGATCAATCGATCTAGATCAATGAGCACTTAGCTCTGATACCACCTGTGAATCCAAGGATCGCAATCAGGAATTATCAGTGTTAGATTGCTTTTGAGTTAATGATCGCGGAATTACCATTAATCGTTGTTTAATTGATTAATTAATAAATATCGATGCCAGAGAAAATAAACAATAAATGCTCAAACGATGTCAACAATATGCAAAGAATAATGTTTTGAATCAAACGTAATTCATTAAAACTTATTAATGATTACAAAGAATCAAATAATAATTGCTAACAAAATTCTATGTTATGATTGTGTTTATGATTTATGGTGTGTTGATGTGACGGCTGCTCGGGTTTGCATTTGGTATCAGAGCATTCAGGCTCTTGTTTGTAAGATATCACCATCTTCAAAACCTCTTAGTAACACACATCACTTAACTCTTCAAATGGCAGCTATCTCGAAAGCTGATATGGAAACTGGAACCATGACAAAATCCCTACTGATCACTCCTGAGGATTTTGACACTTGGTGTTAAAGAATGGAAGGCTTTATAAAGTCTCAAGATTCCAGGATGTGGGAGTCTGTTGTCAACGGACCTTATGTACCATGCACCTCTTCAGCTGCTGCTGGGGGTGGCATGATACCAAAGGAGAAGGCTGATTTTTCTGATGAAGACTGGAAAAGAATTGATATTGATCAGAAAGCTATGACAGCCCTCCAAACTGCTCTTCCAAACTCCATCTACAGAGGTTTCAAGAAGTGCAAGACCGCCAAACAGCTATGGGATGCACTGAAACTCATGTATGAGGGTTCAAATGAAGCCAAGGAGAACAAGAAAGATCTCCTGAAGCAGCAGTTTGAAAATTTCACCTTTAAAACAGGTGAAACCATGACTCAACAATACTTCAGGTATGTTGAGATTGTGGATACTCTGGCTGATGTTGGAGTGACCATTGAAAACAGGGATATGGTAAGAAAGTTTATGTCCTCTCTTCCAAGACAATGGACATACTATTGTGTGGTCATTAAAAGGACTGAAAATCTCAAGACCCTCACTCTCACTGAGCTATATGGGATACTCAGTGGATACCAGATGGAGATGAACATGCAAAATTCATCTGGTAACTCCAACACTCACCAGAGTTCTGCCCTTCATGTGGTTGAAAGGGATAGCAGAGAACCACAACATCATCTCATCTGCTACCCTGAGACTTCACAAAAGGGACCTTTCATCACCTTCCCGGAGACACCCAGAGAAAGCTACATCCAAGGAAGTCCCTTCTAAGAGACAAGCTCTTCTCAAGCTTTTGTTTCCACTGATGAAAGTTCAGGAAACTTTCTCTTTACTCTTGAAGACCTAGACTGTATCCATCCAGATGATCTGGAATATATGGAGATAGTTCAGCAGATGGCTCTTCTTACTCACAGAGCCCAGAAGTTCTACAAGAGGACTGGGAGAAGGTTTCCTAGCAATGCTGCCAGTAGCAAGTTCGGGCTAGACAAGAGCAAAGTCAAGTGTTACAACTGTAGTCAGATGGGACACTTTGCTAGAGAATGCAAGGCAACCAAGTCTAATGATGGCCAAGCTTCTTCCAGGCCAAACTACACTGAAGGAGGGCACCGGAATGAGAAGCCAAGACAGCAAGCTGCAGTTGCTATTGAAGAAGGAGGCTTTGACTGGAGCATTCAAGCTGAAGATGCATCTCCAAACCAAGCACTCATGGCTGATCATGATGAAGCTAAGGTACTTGAACATCTTTGCTCTCCTGAATGTATTGCTAAAGTTAATAGATGCAGGTCCTACAACTTGGAAATGAGATCTAACATTGAGTCTTTGAATATTTTAAAAGCTAATTTTAAAAGAGCTGAAAATGACTATAAACTTAAAATTGAAGATCTAGAGAAAACAGTTTCAACTCTTAAACATGAGCAAACAAATTACAGGACTCAAATTAGAGATCTCATTACCAAGTTGACTGAATGCCAGGCTGAGCTTGTGATCAGAAAAGCCAGGGCAGAAAAATGTGTTCTTGAAAAGGAAACCTTCAAGAATATGATATCCTCATCTCTACATGCAAAATTGTGTTATGAAAACAAGCAGGGACTGGGCTCTAGTGAAATAGCTCCTCCACACTCTCTACTATCAGTTAGATCTCCAAGGTGTGGAACTGGTCAAGATGAGCTTCCATCCATAGACCCCAGTGATGAAGAGGATGAAGAGGAGAAGGTAAGGGATGACTCTGAGGTGAGTGACGAGAGTCAATCCAAAAAGGGTCACCATGCTCCTAAGGAGGAAAAAGAAGCTGGTTTGAGCAAGACCAAGAGAAAGAACTTGATCAGAAGAGCAAAAAGAAGATCAAGAAAAGCTCAAGAGGTCAAGACCACCTTTGATCCCAAACAAAAACAAGTATTTGTCTCTGCAGGGTTCAAGGTGATAAAAGTTGAAGATCTTGTTAAGAATTCAAGTACCAAGAGTTCTACTTCAGCTTCAACTCACTCCAGCAACAACAAGAAGAAGACTGATAAACTATGTGTCACTGCTGCACAACCTGAATCAGCCATCTCCAATAGCAAGCCTATCCCTAAAAAGCTTTATGTATCATCTGAAAAGATGAAAAAGGAGAAGGGAAGTGTTCAATATCAGTCCTCTTCAGACAAGAAGATTCCCAGAAAGAAGCAAATGATCTGTGTCATGTGTGGTAGTATCTCTCATTTGGCTAAAGATTGTATCTACAATCCCAAAGGTACTGTCCACTTGATAAAAGAGAAGACTTCTGGGAAGAAGAAAGAACAACAAGCTTCGGAAGGAAAATCTGTTTCCTTCGGAAGCTCCAAAATAAAGAAGAAGGCAAAGAAGAAATTGCATTCGAAAGAAAAGTTGGTCTGGAAGAAAGGAATGCTTCCG
Organism: Flaveria sonorensis; assembly: GCA_025506505.1. Taxonomy (NCBI): domain Eukaryota; kingdom Viridiplantae; phylum Streptophyta; class Magnoliopsida; order Asterales; family Asteraceae; genus Flaveria; species Flaveria sonorensis. The sequence goes on from CM046426.1 coordinate 19,556,310, forward strand.
AAGCACCAAAGCTTGCTGCAGTGAAAGCAAAATCCTCCGAAGGATCTATCTCAAAAGCTTCCGAAGCAGTTAAGGTCAAGCCCAATCTTCCAAAGGTGGTGTGGAAGATGAAGGAAGATCTTGAGATTGGAAGTTCTTCTACAGCAAAAGCAAATGATCCTTTAAGCTTGAACATTGGATCATTTACTGTTCCATTGCCTTCACCTGAACTTAATAAGTCCAAGACCAAAGAGGCTTGGGTTTCCAAATGTAACTAATCATCTCTTTTTGTGCAGGGACAGCTAAAGACCAGCAGAAATGTCTGGATTATTGATAGCGGCTACTCCAGGCACATTACTGGCAATGTGTCCTTGCTTCAACACTTTGAAAGATTTGATGGAGGACCAGTTGCCTTTGGTGGAGATGCAAGAGGTTACATTACTGGCCGGGGCAAGGTTACAAATGGTAAGCTCAGCATTGAGAAGGTAAACTTTGTCAAGGAGCTGGGATACAATCTTCTGAGTGTGTCCTAATTTTGTGACCAAAAACATCACATGCTCTTTACTGAGCATGAGTGCATTGTTCTTAAGCCTGGGGTTGACATTCCTCAGGAGCATATTTTGCTCAGAGCTCCCAGAAGAGGGAACATGTACAAGATGGATTTGCATGAAACCACTCCCTCTGGAGAAGTGTCTTGCTTTCTGTCTAAAGTAAATAGTGATGAGTCTTTCATTTGGCATAAAAGAATGTGTCATGTAAACTTTAAAAACATGAATAAACTGATTAAGAATGATTTGGTAACTGGAATGCCAAAGAAAGAGTTTACAAGTGATGACCACTGTGTTGCTTGAAAGGTAAACAACAGAAAGTGTCTCACAAGCCAAAGGAAATGAACTCTATCGCTACTCCCCTACACTTGTTACATATGGATCTGTTTGGCCCCACTAGTGTAATAAGTCTAGGAAGGACCTCATACTGTTTGGTGATCACAGATGACTTCACAAGATTTACTTGGGTATTCTTCCTTAGAACTAAGGACGAGACCCCTGAAATCTTGAAAAATTTCATTCTGAGAATTGAGAATCAATCTGATCACAAGGTCAAGATCATAAGATGTGATCAAGGAACAGAATTTAAAAACCAAATCCTTGATGCATTTTGTGATGAAAAGGGTATATCAAGACAATATAGTGCCCCCAGGACTCCTCAGCAAAATGGTGTTGCTGAGAGAAGAAACAGGACACTTATTGAAGCTGCAAGAACCATGTTGTCTGACTCTAAACTGCCCATCACCTTTTGGGCAGAGGCTGTTAACACAGCCTGTTATGTACAGAACAGAGTTTTGGTAGTTAAGACACATAGTAAGACTCCTTATGAACTATGACACAAAAAGAGACCATTTATTGGTTTTCTCAGAACATTTGGATGTCCTTGCACCATCTTGAATACCAAAGATCAAATAGCTAAGTTTGCTGAGAAATCAGATGATGGATATTTTGTTGGATACTCTTCTCAAGCTAAGGCTTACAGAGTATACAATCTCAGAACTCGAATCATTGAGGAGTCAGCCAATGTAACTTTCAATGAACACACACCCTGTGTGAAAGGTTCTGGTCCTGATTGGCTATTTGATCTTGATTTAGTTACCAACTGTTTTAACAAATCTTGTGAGAATGCTTTAGGATCTATGGATAACAGGTCAACAAAAGATCCTGACCCAAGATTTGAGCTGAGAAGACTAAACAAGAAGACTACTTCAGCTCTAATGGTGACTAACCCTGTCATAGAGGATCCAATCAGCACAAGCATGACAAATTCTGCTGATTCAACTGAATTACCCTCAAATTCTAGTTCAGAGGGTCAGAATTCAGGAGAAGGAACCTACAATGCAAGAAGAACTGGTGGTGGTGACAGTGATCAAGAATTTCTTGATGCTGATAACCACTCTATTGAAGACAATATCAATGATGTCACACACTCATTGGATCAAGTTTCTCTTGATAAGTGTGCTGATGTGGTGGGGGACTCTTCTTTGCCAGATCAAAATTTCTCTAATCTTGATCTGTCCAACCAACTTGCTGTGATCCCTCAACTCAGGATCCACAAGTCACATCCCACCATAAATATCATTGGAAATGTTGTCTCAGGGCTGAGAACAAGAGCACAAACTCATAACAGTCATGTTTATCTACATTCTTGTTTCTTATCCTAAATTGAGCCAAAGAAAGTTGATGAGGCTCTAAAGGATGGAAGCTGGATTGAAGCAATGCAAGAAGAATTGCTTCAAATCAAAAGATAGAAGGTTTGGAACTTATGCCCTCTTCCTCAAGGGAAGACTGTTATAGGTACCAAGTGGTTTTTTAGGAATAAGAAAGATGATAGAGGGATTATCATCAAGAATAAGGAAAGACTAGTTGTCCAAGGATACACTCAAGAAGAAGGAATTGACTACACTGATGTCTTTGCTCCAGTAGCTAGACTCGAAGCTGTAAGAATATTTCTAGCTTATGCTGCATCTAAGGACTTCAAGGTCTACCAGCTTGATGTGAAGTGTGCCTTTCTCTATGGGGTGATTGATGAAGAAGTCTATATTAGACAACCACCTGGCTTTGCAGACCCGAATCATCCTGATTATGTCTGCAAGCTTGATAAAGCTCTATATGGGCTACATCAGGCTCTAAAAAAGTGGTATGAGACACTATCAACATACCTCTATCAGCATGGATACAAAAGAGGTACTATTCATGGTACTCTCTTCATCAAAGAAACAGGAAACGACACATTGCTAGTTCAAATATATGTGGATGACATCATCTTTGGTTCAACTAATCCAAAGCTCTGCATAGACTTTGAGATGCCGATGAAGAAAAATTTTGAAATGAGTGCCATGGGGGAACTCAATTTCTTTCTGGGTATACAAGTGAAGCAAGTTGAAGATGGCATCTTCATAAGTCAGTCAAAGTATGTTCAGGACATACTCACAAGATTCAAGATGACTGACTGTAAGGTTGCAAAAACACCCATAGCCAGAAATCACTCCCTTGGTCCTGATCTTAAGGGAGAGTCTGTTGATGAACATCTCTATAGGGCTATGATTGGGTCACTCTTGTACCTTACTGCTAGCAGGCCTGATATTATGTTTGCTACATGCATATGTGCCAGATATCAAGCCAACCCCAAGATGTCATACCTTATCAGTGTCAAAAGGATTCTTAGGTATCTCAAAGGTGCTCCAAACTTAGGCCTTTGGTATCCAAAGAATTCTGACTTCAGTTTGTATGCATATACAGACAGTGATTATGGTGGTTGCAATATGACTACAAAGTCAACCTCTGGGGGATGTCAATTTCTTGGTGGAAGGATAGTCTTCTGGCAATGCAAGAAACAATCCTATGTGTCTGCATCAACTGCTGAAGCTGAATACATTGCTGCTTCAAGCTGCTGTGCTTAATTGCTTTGGATTCAGAATCAGATGCTTGACTATGGATTCAACTTCAAGGAGACTCCCATCAACATAGACAACAACAGTGCTATCTCTATTACAGAGAATCCTGTGCAGCACTCAAGGACTAAACACATCAACATCAGGTATCATTTGATTAGGGATAACTTTGAAAAGGGTTTGATAAAACTAAACAAAGTTAACACAAATGAACAATATGCTGATCTGTTCACAAAGGCTTTTGATGAACAGAGATTTAAATATCTTGTATCAGCTATTGGGATGATTAACTTTGAATAGATTTTCTAAAATAACTTAATCAAAATTTTCTCCTAAAAATTGTGTGTCCTAAGTTGTCTATTAGCTCACCTCATAAGCCCAGTTCTCTTTGGAAGAAAATAAAATTTTAAACTGATATTCCTTAGAATGATAAAAAATTTTACTTTCGGAAGAAGTGAAATTGTCTTCGGAAGAAATTTACGTCCTAAAAATCCTTCAAATTGTTTATCTAAGATTTACCTTCTGAAGAAATTCTTGAAGTATCTTCTGAAGCTTAAGTCTGTTATAAACAATTTAATGTATTTTAAGAACAAATTTCTTCCGAAAGCAATTTAGTCTCGAAAGACTTACTCATTTCTTCCGAAGTCAAAATTTTCAAAATTCTTGGGGATATCTTCCGAATCATAACTTACCTTCGGAAGCTTTGTTTCAAATCTTCCGAAGCCACAATTGTCTTCGGAAGTTATTTTCTAGTTCCAAGAAAACTAACTTTTTGGACGCTTTTTGAAAGTAGGACCCACATCCGGATTTCAAAGTTTATCTTTTCAATTAACTTTGTCTCAAATCCAGTGTATATCTTTCCAAACGGTTCACTTTCATCTCACCTCTCTCATTGATCTTTAACCTAACTTACCCCCAAATTTCATCTTCTTCTACCTTCCTTCACTACAAAGCTTCCAAATTGCCAACCCTGATCGTCGTAACGACCCGGATTTCTCCATGCACCTGCATAGGCAACACAACCAAGTTGCTCTATTAGACCCTGAGAAGGATCCAAGCTTCTCAGACGTTTGTAGGTTTCTTTCTTTGTCTCATTACTACACCTCCCTTACAATCGATCCTCCTCTCTATGAGGGTCAATTGCTTGAGTTCTGGCAGACCTGTCAAGAGGTTACCATGGACGGGGAGAAGACACTGTCTGCCACAGTGCAGGGGAGGACACTGTTCATCACTCCAGCCATCATAAACACCCATCTTCAGTTGGATGATGAGGAAGGTGAAATGTCCTTCCCAAAGACTGCTATAAACCATTCCTTTGAGCAGATGGGATATGAAGGAGACTTCACAGTCAAGACCTTCAAGAAGGGGAGGGTCTCATACCAATGGAAATACCTCCTCCATGTCGTTATCCACAGCCTATCCAACAAACATGGAGGATGGGACCAGATTCCAGAAGACCTTTCCTTCATTGTCCATGGGATGGTTCAAGGGGTCAAATTTAGGTACTCTCAGTTTGTTTTTACAAATTTACTTGCAAATTTGGACTCCTTAGAATATTACATGTACCCCAGGTATGTTCAACACATTCTCAACTATGAATAGGGACCACAGTTGAGGGGAACAGGCAATGTTCTTAAACTTGCACATATAAGGCCCGACATTTTCAAAACAATGAAAAAGCCATCTGTTGGGTTTTCAGGGGTAGAAACAACCCTAGTTCTGAAAATGTTTGAGCTCATTGCTCAGGGTGACATCCTAGCAGCACCAGCTAGTGATGAACCAACACCCTCCACTTCTCAACCACCATCAAGGCCAAACATTACCATCACTTACACCAGAAAATCTAAACGAACCCTTGCACCTGCTATTGAGCATGTGCAGGCCCCCATATCACAACCTACGTAGGAGGAAGTGGACACTAGAGCTCCTACTTCCCCTGAGGAGCAAACCACTCCTATCTTTGCAACTATTAGTGCTGAGGTTCCTCATGCTCAGCCTGATGAGCTCACACCCTCTCAAATAGCCTTAAGCCATCACTCTGAGTCTCAACACTCTAGTGATCAACCTTCAGGGGAAAGTTACCATCCCCGGCCTCTTGATTTAAATCAACCACTTCCTAGCCTTGACTTTTACTCTGATGAAGATTTGGGTTTCAGTGAGTACCATGAGTCTCTCCTCTCTTCCCACACTCAAGGAGCGATGAGTGCTCCTGCCTCACCCATCTCTAGCCCACATCAGAAGCCCCAAACTGAGGTGCATCTTCAGATTGTCTAGGAGATCCATCAGATTGTCCAGGAGATCCATGTGGTAGAGGCTATCACTATTGCTAGTGATAACATCACTAGGACCTCTACCATGGCAACCCAGCCTCTTGACACTTCTCTTGAAGATGTCATTAGGCAGTTCAGGAAAGTCTTGAGGAAGAGACTATGGCTGCTGAACAACCTCAAGTAGTTGATGAAGAAGAAAGATTAAAGATGATCAACTACTTGAGTGCCACAGGTCTCTATCAGGCACCGGCACTTCTTCCCTTGCCATATGACTACATGTTATTTGAATATAACAAGAATCTAGAAGAGAGAGCTAAAAGAGAAAAACAAGCTGCTAGAAAGAGGAAAAGGGAAGAGACTGCTAAATCAAGAGCCATCATCCTGAAAAGTCTGCAGACAGGCAGAAGATGATGAGCTTCTTGATGCTTTATGGGTTCTCCAGAAGGAGGCTTGGTCCCATGTCTCTATCTACAATGGATGACCACATAAGTATGATCAAGCAGAAGATTAAAAGGGGAGAGCTTATGGATCTTCATTCATCATCAAGTTAAGCTCAACCTGAAGTTGAGGTAAAGGTGGAACCTACACAGACAACACCACCTGCACCTAAAGCTACACAACAGCCAACTTCATCTTCTGACCCACAGCAGGGTTCTCCTCCCTCTCCTTCTAAACCTGGGAGAGAGGAGATCCCAACTGAGAGGGAATCCACTGAAGAACCTGGAAGAGAAAACCAACCCTCTCAGTAAAAATCATCTGGGAGAAGAAAGAGGATGGCCAAAAGAAGATCTTCAAAGAAGAAAACAAGAAAGGCATCCTCCTTCCAACCTCAGGATGAGTCAAAACATGTAGAGGGCTCTCAACCAACTCCCATCATAGTAGAACCTCTCTCTGTTGGAAGACCAATTCTATCCTGGGCATTCAATGAAAACCCTGATAGATGGTATGTCACTAGAGATCAGGGAGAACAACATATCTACTTCACTAGTGACATGCTTGAAGTCCCTCTGCATGATCTCTATGACATGAGAAGGTACTTCATAAGTCTGAAGAATCCTGATCTACTGATGAAGAAAGGAGTTCTGAAGATTCTCATGTGGACTATCCTAATCTAAGACCTCTCTGTTTTGGTAGCATCAGCCTAGGGGGAGTTTGTAGGAACCTCTGAGGTTAAGAGGCTGATGCAACCAAAGGATCAACCAAAAGATGCCAAAACAACTAGGTCTTCCAACATGCACTAAGGAACAAAGAAGAACTAACTTCGGAAGATTTACACATACAAAGAAGAATGCCAAGTGTGAAATCTTCCGAAGGATAAGTTCTGAAGAAAATGATAAGGAAGCTTTACACTAAGTGTCAAGTCTTCCGAAGCCAAAGACTCAACTCTTCCGAAGTATAAAGATGAAGTCTTCCTAAGCTCTCAAGACAAAGTCTTCCGAAGCTGAATAAATACAAGACTGATTTACCTTTAGAAGAGAGAGAAAAGTCACATTTTCCATCAACTTTATCATAAAGTAACCATCTGTCCGCTGCCCACTCTGGTGGTTCACCAACTATCATCAGTTGGTGAAACTCCCATGCTTTATGATAAAGTAGATAAGGTCTTTGTCTACAAGTTTCTGTATTTGTTTCTTTTTGGACTTTTGTAGTAGAAAAGTCAAGTGAGCTATGGCCTGTCATAGTCACTAGTCAAAAGGCAATCTCTCTTTTGACTTTAGGCTGATCTTGTTGTCTAGATTAGTCACTTTCCAATTGTCTTTTGTAAATTGACTGTTGTAGGATTAGTATAAAGAGTCTAAGGTTCTTGTATTTAGATATGAAGTGCAAACACTTGTAATAAAACTTGAGAAGCAATATACTAATTCCTTGAAAACTTATATCTTGTGTTCTTGTTCTTTACTTACTTGTGTTGTGCATTTCATCATCTGTAAAAGTTCTCAGTTCCCTATTTGAACTGTTAAGTGATATTAATATCCTCCTAAGTGTGTTAAGTAAGTGTTAAGAACCCTTTAACGGTCATGCAGAACGATAATGGTGCAAACAACGGTGGGAAAAACAACAACAACAACAATGGCAATGGCAACAGCAATGGTGGTAACAACGGTGGAACAAAAGGGAGAGCCTTTGTTATCAGTTCAGGTGAGGCTCTAAACGACCCTACTACTATTAATGGTAAATTTTCTATTAACGGTTGTTTTGCTACTATACTGTTTGACACGGGAGCCGATAGAAGTTTCATCTCCACTAAGTTTAGTAGCCTTTTAAGTGATATGCCCTCAGCATTAGAATCTAACTACACCATAGAGTTAGCTGATGGTAAGCAGATTCATGTAACGCATATCCTTAGAGATTGCAAGATAAAACTTGCTGGTCATACCTTTGACATAGATCTCATGCCTGTTACACTAGGGAGTTTTGATGTAGTAGTAGGCATGGATTAGCTTTCAAACAAGCATGCGGAAGTCATATGTCATGAGAAGATCATACGAATCCCTATTGGTGAAGAAATTCTTACTGTCAGAGGTGATAGAAGTGGTGCAGTGATGGGCATCATCTCATTCATGAAAGCACAGAAGTTGTTGCGAAAAGGTCGATTAGCCATATTAGCCCTCGTTATTGATAAACAACCAGAAGAAAAGAGGATAGAGGATATCCCTGTCGTTCATGACTTTCCTGAGGTGTTTCTAGAGGATCTGCCTAGATTACCACCTCATTGTCAAGTTGAATTCTAGATTGATTTGACTCCAGGAGCCGCTCCGATTGCGAGAGCACCTTACCGGTTAGATCCGAACGAACTACAAGAATTATCTGCTCAACTACAAGAGCTATTGGATAAAGGGTTTATCCAACCGAGCTCGTCGCCTTGGGGAACACCAGTTTTGTTTGTCAAGAAGAAGGATGGTACATTCCGAATATGCATAGACTATAGAGAACTGAACAAGGTTACGATCAAGAATAGATACCCTTTACCTCATATAGATGATTTGTTTGATCAACTTCAAGGATCAAGCTATTATTCTAAGATTGATTTGAGGTCTGGTTATCATCAACTGAGAGTTGGTCATTCACAGCAAAAACATAGATTTAAAACATTCATTTAGATAAACTTTGCAGCGGAAAAGTACATTAAGTTTCAATCCATTACGACATAGTTCTAATAAAACATTAACATTGTCTTTAAAACATCAAATAGTCTTTAAAAGTCTTCTTAGTATTCTTCTTAATCAGGGATGCCAGCCTTCAGATACCAAGTAGCTTCTAGAATCCATGCCCATATTCACTCAAGTCCAATAGCTCACCTGTCAAACTAATATGCATATAAAAGTCAGCTTCGCTGAGTGAATTCTAGGTTTTACTTTATCAAATAACTTTTTAGTAAGATATATTAACTTATCATTCGAAAGTAGTTATAACATATCCGAACATTACTATACCAGACTATTGCTTTATCATCAATACTTTCACTTATTTGATATCTATGTCTCTTTATTATCCGTTAATTCCCAGTTACTATTGGTGCCTATGATGAACACAGGACTTTACCGACATGCCAATCCAAGCCTTACTGTCGTACCCATACAGGCCATTATTGTCATGCTAATCCAGGCCTTACTAACCTGCCTGTCCGGGTCTTTACTTTACTGACATGCCAATCCAGGCCTTACTGTCATAAGGGCACAACAAATACAACCCTCCTCTGTCATTTACTTGCAAGGCTTTATTTCAAAGTTACACGTTATGGGCCCAATAACATTTCTTTAGGTTTTGCTTTCATCTTTAGGTTATACATAATATAACACAGCATATTACATGACATATGATCATTACCAAGGTCATATCACAATAAGAAAAGCACGATATGAATTCACTGGAAAACCCCATTTCCTATATAAGATAGTGCATAAAAATTTGCTTTAAAAGAACTGGTCATTTAGTATGCATATCGCCCCAAAACGTTTAAAACATGTATGAAATAGGGGATCTAGAACTCACCTGATGAGTAGATTGCTATCAGTATAAGAGGAATTCAGGAAACAAATAAGTCGCACAATCTACATGGAAGTTACCAAACAAATCTATCATTTTCTATGAAATACAGCTAGTTTCGCAGCTAATTTCGTACGTAGTTTCGCACGCTGTTTCTCACGCAGTTTCGCATGCAGTTTCTCACGCAGTTTCGCATCAGATCTCTGCCCATCTTTTGTTGGAGTTTACCAGCGAAACTATAGTTTCGCAGCTAGTTTCGCACGTATTTTCGCGTGAAGTTTTTAACGTAGTTCCTCATGCAGTTTCGCATGATGAAACTGCAGTTTTCAGCTTGTTTTTCATCAAAAATCTTCATTTTTCAACCAAAATCTATACTTTTTAAGTCCAAACCTTTAGTTTATCATTTCTAAGGCTAGATCTAAGCTTTTTACACCATATCATACATAAAAATGTGACCTGTTTTTTAAATCTTTGTCAAAACCCTAAAAACCCAAAACTCAAGAATCAAACCTAGATCTACAAAGATGTTTAGATGGTGATTCTTACCCAGATTTCTTGCTCTTTTCTTGTTGATTTGATGCTTAAACACCAGATCTTTAATCCTTCAATCAATAAAACTCCAAATCTTCAAGTTTCTTTACTTTCTCTCACTACTTTCTCTCTCTAAGTTGTTAGTAGCTTGACTTGTAAGAAATGGAGAATCTGGCTGATTATGGGTGTTTAATGGGTGGTTAGGCCCTTAAACCCATCAACCCTAAGCCCATAAGGTAATTTGGCCCATAATCATTTTCTCTCTCTTTTTTTATACATAACCCCGAACTCAACCATTATTACTAAGTTGCTCGCTTCGACATTCCGGGGAGTTACAAGTCCCTTAATTAGGTTTCGTCCTCGAAACCTTCCTAGTCATTAAAAAGATCGAGGTATTGCTCTCTTATTTCTTTCTCAGATTCCCAAGTGGCATCCGACCTCTTTCGGTGTTCCCATTGTACCTTGACTTGCTTGATCACTTTGTTTCTTAATTGTTTCACTTTTCTGTCTAAAATGGCGACTAGCTGCTCCATATAATTCAACTTTTCATCCACTTTCCTAGATGCTACACATGAAATATGGGGTGAATCCCACTTAACTCTTCGGGAAGGTCCAGCCTATAAGCTACATCTCCAACTCGCGCCAAGATCTTCAATGGTCCAATAAACCTGGGACTTAATTTTCCCCTCTTTCTAAACCAAATAATTCCTTTCCATGGTGACACCTTTAACATTACCCTATCACCCACCCTGAATTCTATTGGTCTCCTTCTCTTATCAGCGTATGTCTTTTGTCTATCCTTTGCAGCTTTCATATAAGCTCTAATTTTCTCTATCATTTTAGTAGTGGCTTCCATAACTTCAAAACTTCCGAACTCCTTTTGTTCGATATCACCCCAACAAACTGGAGTTCTGCATCGTCTCCCATACAACATTTCATATAGAGGCATTTTGATACTAGCATGATAGCTATTATTGTAAGAAAATTCTACTAATGGTAGATGACTATCCCCGTTACCACCAAAGTCTATAACATATGATCGTAGCATGTCTTCCAGTGTCTGTATCATCCTCTCGGATTGCCCATCGGTCTGCGGGTGGTATGCCATACTGATATGCAACCTACTCCCCATCTCTTCGTTAAACCTCCTCCAGAATTTAGATGTAAACTGCGTGTCTCTATCTGACACAATTGATACAGGCATGCCATGCCGTACAACTATCTCTTTGATGAAAAATCCCACGAGCTTCTCTAAACTGATTGCTTCCTTGATAGGTAAGAAATGAGCACTCTTGGTCAATCTGTCTACTATTACCAAAATTGAATCGTTTCCCTTGGTTGTACGCGGTAACTTAGTAATAAAATCCATGGTAATATGCTCCCACTTCCATTCTGGCACTTCCAATGGTTGAACATACCCATAGGGCCTTTGGTGCTTGGCCTTCACTTGCAGGCATGTTCGGCATTTATTTACATACGCAACTACCTCTCTTTTCATCCCAGGCCACCAATAATCTTTCTTCAAATCGTGGTACATCTTATTTGCTCCTGCGTGTTGTAAGGCCCCAATTCCCGGAGACCCCATAGTTGGTCATTCATAGCATTATTCATTATTAAAACTCATTTAAAATATATAAACATAAAAAATATTTCAGCGGAAGAATTATCAAAACCATTTCATGCATTTATAGTTACTTTTGCCAAGTAAAACATCATTGTTTAAAATCACAAAGAGTACTTAGTTGTATTACAAAATAACAACATTTTTCTTGCATGAGATGGATGCCAGTCTTTGCTTGCCAAGTAGCTTCAACTCCGTGCCACCCTCAGCAACCACATTACCTGCCAACTGGAAATGCATATAAAAAGTCAGCGTTGCTGAGTGAGTTCTAGTTTAATAATATAGAAAATATACTTTTGTAAACTTCACTTGGTGATCATTCATCATCATACACAATAAATCATTAAGAGATTCTTTATCTTTCTTTCTTTCATGATCTTTCACTTTCAATGTCTAGGTTTGGGCAAAGCAAGAGCCTATATTGTTGGTTGGCAATAGATGCCGAACCCTTGTCGGCAAACGATTTTTGGTAGCTAACCCATTTTACAGTTGACCCATACTGCTAGGCACGAAGCCTGCTCATGAATACGGGTCCCATTGGTTTGGTCAATCCCCAATATTAGACCCCAGATGTGCATCTTGAATCAGTCAGACAGCAGTTGAGCTAACGACATCAAGGTCGTGCACCTCATTCCATTATGCTTGCAAGGTTATTCCATTGATCATAAGGGCCCGGGGGTAACATTCATTAAGTTCCACTATCTTCTTTTATTTCTTTGTGTCCACTTGGTTATGAATAATACTTTTAAAATATTCACTATTAATAATAATCACATACCATGCAGTATAATAAAACTATCCATACTAGCAGCCCATAAGAAGAGAATCTAACATTAGATGCATTAAACAAGCATAATCTTTCCTTATTCATCAATACATAACACTTAGATTCTATTCCCAAAATTTCAGAATAATTCTAAGTCCCCAAAGAAATGCGAATGAACAAATGAGGATTAACATAAACAAATGCGGATGAAAGTCCTCTGAAAACATTCTAAGTGTCCAAAGAAATGCTTGGTAGAACAAATGCGGAAGAGCAAACACAAATGCGGATGAAAGTCCTCTGAAAATATTCTAAGTGTCCAAAGAAATGCTTGGTAGAACAAATGCGGAAGAGTATAAACAAATGCGGATGAAAGTCCTCGAAAAATACTCTAAGTGTCCAAAGAAATGCTTGGTAGAACAAATGCTGAAGAGCATAAACAAACGCTGATGAAAGTCCTCTGAAAATATTCTAGGTGTCCAAAGAAATGCTTGGTAGAACAAATGCGGAAGAGCATAAACAAATGCGGATGAACACTTAGGATATGCGGATGAACACTTAACAAATGCGGATGAAGAATTAGCAAATGTGGATGAAGACTTAGAAAATACGGATGAAGACTTAGCAAATACAGATGAAGACTTAGCAAATGCGGATGAACAAAAGACTTTAACTGTTAAATGCGGATGAACAAAAAAACTAACCTGCAATGCAACTTATGCCATTACTGATTCCCAATCGTCATTCTAATATGAACATAGCTTAGATCTATCAGTCTAACACTTAGAACATCATAAACATTAAACAATCATCAAGAGAATCACAAAACATAACTATATCATCATAATCGTTTGTACCATAAATGGAAAACCATAACTTGCTTTGAAAACATCAGTTAAATATGCATACCAACCCCAAATAAGTAGAAAACATTTAAAATAGGGGGTCTAGAACTCAACTATTGCAGCCTTCGAGCAAAACTCCACCAAGCTCGAGAGCACAAAGAGTTCAAACACCTTCACCAATTCTTCAGTTCCTCTCTCTAGAAACCGATGAACACAAAATTCTTCTTTCTTCTTTCTTGTTTCAGCCGAAAGTAGTGTAGAGGAGGTGGTATAAGGGCGGCCATACCCCTTTTAAACATAAAGTAATAATGTTTTGTCCTTTTGTACACTTTAGCCCCTCCACTAATGCAAATACCCCTTTCCGGGTGTTACAAGTCCACCCCCCTTAAAAAGGTTTCGTCCCCGAAACCTGTCAGTCCTCGAACAACTATGTGTAATGCTGCCTCATCTCTTCCTTAGTTTCCCACGTAGACCTGGATCCTTTCCTATGACTCCCCTGTAATGTCCTCGAGTAGCACAATCATATCCTTGTAGGCTAAGCACTTCCTCAATTGAGATACATGGAATGTCGGATAAATTCCACTTAACTCATCGTGTAGCTCTAACTTGTAAGCCATCTCTCCAACTCGAGCAATGATTTGGACAGGCCCTATATACTTCGGGCTTAGCTTTCCTCGCTTCTTAAACCGGATGATCCCTTTCCAAGGCAACCTTCCATATAAATCTATCGCCCAGCTTGAATTTGATCAGTCCATGTCTCTTGCCAACATACAATTTTTGTCCGTCCTTTGCTGCTTCCATAAAGGCGTTGATCTTCTCCAACTTTCCGGTCGTAGCCTCGATCACCACAATGCTCTCCAGCTCCTTCTGCCTGAAGTCACCCCAACATACGGGCGTTCTACACTTCCTATCATATAGCATCTCGTAAGGAGGTATACCAATGCTGGCAGGATATCCGTTGTTATATGAGAACTTGGCTCACGGTAAGTGTTCGTCCCCATTTCCACCAAGGTCGATGACGTATGCTCGTAGAATATCCTCCAGCGTCTGAATCATCCTTTCCGACTGACCATCCGTCTGGGGATGATCAGCCATTCTGATATGTAGCTTCGTCCCCCTCGCATTCATGGAATCTCTTTAAAAAACTTAGACGTAAACTGAGTGTCACGGTTAGACACTATAGACACCGGTACATCATAACGAGTCATAATCTCTTTGATGAACAGATCCGCTGATCTTATATGAATACGTCTCGCGGATCGGTAGAAAGTGAGCACTCTATGTCAGGCGGTCAACTATCACCCCTATAACCTTCTCATCCTTATGGGTCGACTTAGTCAATGGTGAAGCTATCTTGGAGAAGTCTTGAATGAATCTTCCGTAGTAGCCCGCCAAACCCAAGAAACCACGAATCTCAGATGGCATCTTTGCAGACTTCCATTGCATCACCGTCTCAACCTTCGCCGGGTCCTCCATTGTCCCTTCATGATTAACCACATGACCCAGAAACTGAACCTCGCATAACCAGAACGCACACTTGGAGAACTTGGCACACAACTTCTCCCTTCTAACCCTCTCCAGCACCTCCTAAATAAGTCCGGTGTGCTCTTCTTTGCTCTTTAATAAATCATGATGTCATCGATAAACACAATCACTAATTTATCTAGCATAGGCCGACACGCCCTATTCATCAGGTCCACAAAAGCAGCTAGTGTGTTGGTTAAACCAAAAGACATAACGAGCCACTCATAGTGTCCGTAAAGCGTACATTTGGGAATATCCTGCCCCATCACCTTTAGTTGGTGGTAACCAAATCAGAGATCTATCCTCGAGAACCAACCGGCACCTTGAAGCTGATCAAACAAGTCATCAATCCTTGGAAACGGATACTGATTCTTCACAGTCAACTTGTTCAACTCACGGTAGTTGATGCACATCCTCATGCTACCATCCTTCTTCTTTACAAACAAGACCGAAGCACCCAAGGGAGAGATACTCGGTCGGATAAACCCATTATTCAGCAACTCTCACAACTGGACCATCAGTTCCTTCACCTTGAAGGGAGCTAGTTGATACGGTGCCTCGGCATCAGGCTGGGCACCAAGTATCAAATCGATCTGGAACTTGATCTCACGGTCTGGTGGCACATCTGGTAGATCCTCTGGGAATATGTCTGGAAAGTCACACATGATCGGTATGTCAGACAATCGTGGTACTGACGCATCCATATCTTTTAATAAGCCAGATAGGCACTACCTCCACATCTCATACACTTCTCGACCACCGCCAATGAAATTGCCTTCGGAACCGCACTGACCTTATCGCCGTAAATCATCACCGAACTCCCATCAGGTGAGGTCAATCCAATCATCTTCTTGCGACACACAATATTTGCCTCATAAGCTGCTAGCCAATCCATCCCTAAACCATATCGGATCCGCCTAGGGGCATCACGAATAATTTATCAGAGAACCTATGGCCTTCCAACTCTACTCCACCGTCTTCTCCCATAACAGAAATCCTGATTGACTTACCAACTATAGTTTCTACATCGAAGGGCTCTTCAATCTTCCTACTCCTAGCAGGCAACTTATCAAAGAAGGCAACAAAATAAAACTCCTACTAGCACCAGAATGAAAAGCACATAGGCACAAGTTCGGTTTACTAGAAATGTACCTGACATCACGTCGGGGTCCACCCTAGCCTCCACCCAAGTTATAGCAAATGCTCTGGCCTTCGACCTCCACCCGCCTTCTTAGTCCCCTTCTTCGCCTTGGAGCTCTCAGCCCTCGAGTTCTTGCAGTCCTTGCTAATATGCCCCTTCTCACCACAGTTGTAACATTTCACCACGTGACAACTCCTTGCCATGTGGCCCTCCTTCCCACACTGAAAGCAGGCGTTCGATCCCCACCTACATCCTCCTACATGCCCCTTCCCGTACTTCTTGTACACCTTCACTCCTATCTTGGTTGCAGCCACCTTGCGTCCCCCTACTTTCGCCATTTTACCCTTGGGAGGGAAACCACCACTACCAGCATGTTTTCTACTCTAGTTCTCCCCATCCTCTCATCTTCCCTTACAGCCCTAATGACCCCAGTCACCACAGATGCCAAAATCGTGTGCATGACTTGGTGAACTCCCTCAGCTACAACCTCCTTCACTATGGTCATCAGGTTAACGCTCTCATCCCCACCTCCATGGTGATGAAACTCGGGCTCTTCAGGAGCCGCTTCAGCAGTCCTAGCCCCGTCTCTCGTGACATGTGGTCCAACACCACGTCCACCACTACCTCTACCTAAGATCGACCACCAGCCATCCTCTAAACACTATAAGATTCAAACACCAACGTGGTCATTCAAGGTAATAGCTCAGATTATGTCAAGTATAGTAAGTCCCAAATTACAGTGGCCAGTTATGATTAGCCACTTACTTTACTCTTCATTCCCCAAGCATTCCCTATACAGACTACATCTGTATCCAAATCTACTAAGCACATAAATCAAATAGCATACGCACGTAATACCGGTTAACTTTATGAAAAATTATCTGATGGCACGTAGCTACTTGGGCTGGCATCCCTCCATTTGGTCCCATTTTCAATTTAAGTTCAGTTTTTTTTTAAATTAATTTACCCAATTCTCTTAAACTTTGGCTCTAATACCAACTTGTAAGGACCCGATTCCCGGAGACCCCACAGTTGGTCATTCATAGCAGCATTCATTATTAAAACTCATTTAAAATTTATAAACATAAGAAAATATTTCAGCGGAAGAATTATCAAAACCATTTCATGCATTTGTAGTTACTTTTGCCAAGTAATATATCGTCGTTTAAAATCACAAAGAGTACTTAGTTGTATTACAAAATAACAACATTCTTCTTACATGAGATGGATGCCAGTCTTTGCTTGCCAAGTAGCTTCAACTCCGTGCCACCCTCAGCAACCACATTACCTGCCAACTAGAAATGCATATAAAAAGTCAGCGTTGCTGAGTGAGTTCTAGTTTAATAATATAGAAAATATACTTTTGTAAACTTCACTTGGTGATCATTCATCATTATACATAATCAATCATTAAGAGATTCTTTATCTTTCTTTCTTTCATTATCTTTCACTTTCGTTGTCTATGTTTGCGCAAAGCCAGAGCCTATATTATTGGTTGGCAACAAATGCCGAAGTTTCGTCGGCAAATGATTTTTGAAAGCTAACCCATTCGACAGTTGATCCACACTGCTAGGCACGAAGCCTGCTCATGAATACAGGTCCCATTGGTTTGGTCAATCCCTAGGATTAGACCCCAGATGTGCTTCCTGAATCAGTCACACATCAGTTGAGCTAACGACATCAAGGTCGTGAACCTCATTCCATTGTGCTTGCAAGGTTATTCCATTGATCATAAGGGCCCGTGGGTAACATTCATTAAGTTCCACTGTCTTCTTTTATTTCTTTGTGTCCACTTGGTTATGAATAATACTTTTAAAATATTCACTGTTAATAATAATCACATACCATGAAGTATAATAATAACTATCCATACTAGCAGCCCATAAGAAGAGAATCTAACATTAGAAGCATTAAACAAGCATAAACTTTCCATATTCATCAATACTTAACACTTAGATTCTATTCCCAAAATTTCAAAATAATTCTAAGTCCCCAAAGAAATGAGGATGAACAAATGCGGATGAACATAAACAAATGCGGATGAAAGTCCTCTGAAAATATTTTAAGTGTCTAAAGAAATGCTTGGTAAAACAAATGCAGAAGAGCATAAACAAATGTGGATGAAAGTCCTCTGAAAATATTCGAAGTGTCCAAAGAAATGCTTGGTAGAACAAATGCGGAAGAGCATAAACAAATGCGGATGAAAGTCCTCTGAAAATATTCTAAGTGTCCAAAGAAATGCTTGGTAGAACAAATGAGGAAGAGCATAAACAAATGTGGATGAAAGTCCTCTGAAAATATTCTAAGTGTTAAAAGAAATGCTTGGTAGAACAAATGCGGAAGAGCATAAACAAATGCGCATGAACACTTAGGAAATGCGGATGAGCACTTAACAAATGCAGATGAAGACTTAGCAAATGCAGATGAAGACTTAGCAAATGCAAATGAAGACTTAGCAAATACGGATGAAGACTTAGCAAATGTGGATGAACAAAAGACTTTAACTATTAAATGAAGATGAACACAAAAACTAACCTACAATGCAACTTATGCCATTACCAATTCCCAATCATCATTCTAACATGAACACAGCTTAGATCTATCAGTCTAACACTTAGAACATCAAAAACGTTAAACGATCATCAAGAGAATCAGAAAAGATAACTATATCATCATAATTGTACGTACCATACATGGAAAACCATAACTTGCTTCGAAAACATCAGTTAAATATGCATACCAGTCCTAAATAAGCAGAAAACATTAAAAGAGGGGATCTAGAACTTACCTATTGTAGCCTTCGAGCAACACTCCACCAAGCTCGAGAGCACAAAAAGTTCAAACACCTTCACCAATTCTTCAGTTCCTCTCTCTAGAAACCGATGAACACAAAATTCATCTTTCTTCTTCCTTGTTTTAGCCGAAAGTAGTGTAGAGGAGGTGGTGTAAGGGTGGCCATACCCCTTTTAAACATAAAGGAATAATGTTTTGTCCTTTTGTACACTTTAGTCCCTCCACTAATGGAAATTCTTCTTTCTTTCTTTATTCTTCTTTGCTTTTCCTTTTTATGAATTTTTGGGTGTTACAGGTGTATTGAGTAGCGAGTCTTGTATGCTTTATCAAAAATTTTCTCTCACAAATCCCCATACCTCGAAATCCATATCATGCTATAAATGGTCTTCACACCCAATGTGTTATCAACTAGATTATCGGCATTTTCCACCATCCTTTATTTCTTAATTTGGGGTTCCTTCAAGGCTTCCACCTGAGATTCACTTATTAATCTCATAATATCTGGGGTCACTACTAGTTGACACACCTTCACTCAAAAAGGTTCATATCCTTTTTTTCGGCTTAGGGCATTGGCTACCACATTAGCCTTACCCGGGTGGTAATGGATTTCATAATCATAATCCTTTATTAGCTCCAACCATCTTCTCTGTCTCATATTCATATCTTTCTGCTCGAAGAAATATTTTAGACTTTTGTGAGCGGTGAATATAGTGCACTTAGTGTCATACAAATAATGTCTCCATATCTTTAAGGCGAATACCACTGCTACTAGTTTCCAATCGTGAACAGGGTAATTGACCTCCATGTCCTTTAGTTGTCTGGATGTGTAAGTTATAACCTTTCCTCTTTGCATCAATACACAGCCTAACCCATAGTAAGAGGCATCCAAGTATACCACTAGGTCTTCATCTCCTTCCGGTAAGGTTAGTACTGGTGCCTTGGTTAATCTATCCTTCAATTTTTGAAATGCATCCTCCTGATGCTTTTCCCAGTCGAACGCCACATTCTTCCTTGTTTGCCTTGTTAATAGGGAGGCTATCTTTGAGAATTCTTTGATGAACCTTCTATAATAACCCGCCAATCACAAGAAACTACGGATTTCAGATGGTGTCTTCGGAGATTTCTATTGCGTGACTGCTTGAACTTTTGTTGGATCAACCATAATCCCTTCCAAATTTATAACGTGCCTTAAGAACTGCACCTCACATAGCCAAAATGCACATTTTGAGAACTTTGCATACATTTTCTCCTTTCGTAATGTTTCTAACACCTCCTTGATATGGCAAGCGTGGTCACCTTCGTTCTTTGAGTAGATTAAGATGTCATCGATGAAAACTATTACTGATCTGTCCAACATCGGTCGACACACGCGATTCATTAAGTCCATAAATGCTGCAGGAGCATTGGTTAGCCCGAATGACATAACTAGAAACTCATAGTGTCCGTAACATGTTCGGAAAGCTGTCTTTGGAATATCTTGCTCCCTTACTTTCAACTGATGATAAACAAATCTAAGACCTATTCTGGAAAACCAACTTGTACCTTGCAACTGGTCGAACATATCATCTATTCTGGGTAAAGGGTATTGATTCTTCACGGTCAGCTTATTCAATTCCCTGTAGTCTATGCACATCCTCATACTACCATCCTTCTTCTTTACGAACCACACTGGAGCACCCCATGGAGATATGCTAGGCCTAATGAACCCCTTATCAAGAAGGTCTTGCAGTTGAGACATGAGCTCTTTCATCTCAGACGGGGCTAGATGATATGGTGCTTTGGCAATGGGTTGGGCTCCTGGTAGTAGGTCAACCTGAAATTCTATCTCTCTATCAGGTGGTACTCCTGACAAATCCCCTGGGAATACATCAGGAAAGTCATGCACCACTGGTAAATCTGACAACTCTTTCGCATTAACTGTAACATCATTTACATATACTAGATACGCCTCATAACCTCGTCTCATAAATTTCTCTACCTTAATCATGGAAATGACCCTTGGCACTTTGCAGACGTTATCACCGTAAATTGTAATTGGACTACCATCGGGAGCTGTTAATCGGATTATCTTTTACTGGCATATTATGTTGGCATCATGGGCAGCTAACCAATCCATTCCCAATACGACATTGAAACCACCTAAGGTCATGACAAACAATTGCGCAGGAAAAAAATGACCTCCTAGTATTATGCGGCAATCAACTAACACCCTATCTATTCTAATGGATTTACAATCAGCCATTTCTACTTCAAAAGTGTCATCTATTTCCCTATTTTGAATACCTAGGGTAGCACAGAAAGATGCGGATACAAAGCTCCTACTAGCACTAATATCAAATAATACAGAAGCACAAACATCATTGACGAGAAACATACCTGACACCACATCCGGGTCCTTCCTTGCCTCTTTCTTGTTCATGGTGAAAGCCCTTGGCTTGGCCTTGGGATTTCCATCATCCCCCTTGTCATCCTTCCCGCTTGTTCCCGAGCTCCCCGGCTTAGCTTTCCTGCAATCCTTGATATGGTGCCCCAACTCATTATAGTTGAAGCACCTTTTTAATTTCGAGCCCTCTCTGGCTATGTGACTAGTTTTCCCACACCTGTAGCATCGATAGCTACCCATTCTACATTCTCCCAAATGCCACTTTCCATATTTCCCATATTCCCTGATTTCGTCAAACCCTCTCACAATTGCCTGTTTTGCACCCACCCTTGCTTTCTTGTTCCCCAATTGATAATTACCATTTTCGTACCTCTTCCCATTGCTGTTCCAAACCTTCCTTGGTTCACCCCCTATTACCGACCTCCGATGATCATACAACCTTCCACTGAGATCCACTGCCGACCTAAAAGTACCAGGTTGGGCAGTAACCATATCCCTACGGATGTCCAGAGGCAATCCTTGTATGTACCT
This sequence comes from Flaveria sonorensis, assembly GCA_025506505.1. Lineage (NCBI taxonomy): Eukaryota > Viridiplantae > Streptophyta > Magnoliopsida > Asterales > Asteraceae > Flaveria > Flaveria sonorensis. The sequence continues at coordinate 19,578,120 of CM046426.1, forward strand.
TTTAATCCTTTTTGATTCAGGAGTCACCAAGTTAGGCTCCAGGCGTGCCATTTCATTGAATTTTGAGGTGTATTCCTGGTGTGTCATGTTGCCAGCTTCCAAGCTCACACATTCTTAATCAATCTTATCAAGTTCCCTTTCCGAGAAGTATTCCTCTATCACCAATCTCCTCATTTCAGGCCATTTCATTCTCTTAATAGCCTTCTCCCCAAGAGCGTCAACAATGTTATCCCACCAACATAGTGCTGGGTCCAAAAGTGAATGGGAAGCAAACTTCACTTTCTATTCTTCCTAGCACTCACTGAATCTCGACACTGCCTCCATTTCCCTAATCCAACATTGACCAGCAGCAACATTACCGGTACCATCAAAAGTTGGGGGCTTACACCTTTAAAAGCCCTATAACTACACCCCTTTGCCACTTCTTCAACCTCGGAGTCATCATCTTTATCCTCATCATCACTTTCCTCCGTCTTAACCACCTTCTTCTTATCAACCTTCTTCTGTACCATATCTTTCCTATCGTCACCCTTGACCTGTTCCACAACCTCCGCAAACAAAGCAAGCATCATATTAGTCAGAATTTGGTGCACCTCTTGGGCAATAGCTTCTTTTACTGTTTCCTTCAACTTTGCCTTCTTAGCAGTAGGCTCCTCAACTTTAGTTTCAGACTCAATTTTCTCCTCAACCGGTTCCTTGACTGGTTTCCTGGTTGACTTTCCTGCCGGTCTTGCAGCCTTGCTTGCTGCTTCCTTTGCCTTAGTAGGGGGCCTTCCCCTAATACTCCTTCGAGTAGCCATAGCTAGAACTAACCTGACGCATGATAGATTTTCAGAAGCATCACATATCTTGCTCAACTCTCACCCGATCCAGCCTCATGAACACTTGTTTCATGAAGAATGTTTCTAACTTCAACAATATTTAAAGTTGAAGCACATTGACTTATCCATAGGGCACTGGTTAGAAGTGTATATATATGTAGAAATATTCTGGGTTTTAAGTTTTTTCCCCTGCCCAACCTTGTTTTAAAGTTTAAATAGTGAGAAGGGGACTTAATTGAAAAGCACACCGCTTTTCAACGCAAGGCAGAGGGTGCTTATATAAGTTTTTTCTATATTTCTCATAGGTGTTTAGCATACCCTACCAAAAATTTAGATATAAGTTTTTTATATGATTTATGTATAAATTACCAAGAAGCAGAACTGAAAAGCCTGATGTACAACATCTTGATGCGCAAAAACCTGTCCTCATATAAAAAGCATGCCTCACCTGTACTTTATGTACAACACTCGCCTTCCTACACAAAACCAATGAGGGCTGCGCCTGAGGCCCGTTTTTAAAACTAGGTGCCAACTGATATGTATGATGGCATTATGACATTAGCTACTACCTACTTGTATGTTGTTATTGCATTCAAAACTAGGTCAGGCATAAACACCGGGTTGTCATGTGCCTAGCAATCCCAAGTGACTCCTAGCATAATCTAAGCTGCAACAAAGAGAGAAAATCTACGTTAGAGGGCCCGAGGAGACTAGACCCGAGGGCACTCTGACGCTCAAGTTAGTGTTTTATCCAATGAGAGTCTATGTTTAAGTAGATGCACAATATATAATTGTTGATACATGAACTAACAAGGTAATAATAGGGAAGAAATTGGCTGGAATGACCTAGAGTTGACAACAAGAAGCTTGTTCGGGATGACCATACTTAATGAAAATAAGTCCCTTGAGCAAGATTCTTCATAAGGTAGGCTGAAAGGGTGAACGACTTATAGAAAAAAATAGATGCATGTTAGGTATCATGTTCTAGTAAGAATGGGGTAAAGGTCCCTTTTCCTATTTATAATAGGGATGCCATACAGTGCAGATCTCCTTGTGATTTCTTTCATTCCTCTTTTGGAATACTAATCTCCTGGTTCTTAACATATGACTTTGGTCTTGAGGATGTTTCCTATTTTCATATAATAAGTTTACATGCTTTTACTGTTGGTTCAACTTTTATAGCCTTTTATCCTACCTAGCAAATGTGTTGACTTGCCTTATTCATGATAAAAGTGGAGAAAGGTTTTATCGAAGCATATTTGATCACCTGCCATCTTTGTAATTTTGTAGGCAAGGTATTGTGCATTAGTGCACAACTATTCTTGTAATAGGCAAGGCTTCGATCTTTGCAATGTTTTACACAAGGCTTATAGTGAAGCGGCGTGTAAACCTACTTACGCTATCAACTTCCCAGTTAGGTGCAAGCTTGATTCTAAGAATGGTTGTACCTGACTTGATCCATACTTTTCATCATTGGGTTTTTTTATCACTGATAATTCTCTTTACATGTGTTGTTTTAAAATTGTCATGTCGTATTCTTAACGTAATGAGGTGTAACACGCCTTAGCTTAACTACCTTTGCCAAATAAACTATCTTTAATACATAAGGGTTTTCCTCTTGCATGGTCGGCTGAGATTCATTTAAATGGTTATATGAGGTCTTTATTATGGCATGTGGTAAGGTGCACATACCATTTGCCCAAGTAAGTTGGTATGTTAAATTGCTAGGTGAGATAAAGTCATTATATTTCTTATGCTTATGGCACATTGAGCCTGCTTTCACTGAAGCTTTAGCCGACTCTTTTTATTTTATCATGAGAGAACTTGGAGTGTCCTTATTTTGTTCTAATTTGCTTGAGGTGAGGAACTCTCTTTATTGATAAACAACGAACATTCTTATCAGTTATCAATTCCCTTCATAGGATGAGGTAAGGGGTTCTTGCTATATGGCAAGGTCAAAACTAACCTTTTTTTGTGTGTCCGTGTTTTAGTCTTGCCATGTGATTTGGTCAAGTAGACTTCTTATGATGAACTTAGCTTTACTTATTGGGAATAAGCCCGACTTGAGTATCCTAGTGGGGATTATGGTTCGTGGGTCGGTTTTAACTTGTTATTCAATCGACGTGATGCGGTGTTACTACTTTGGTTCCTATGATAATATAGTTAATTACCTTGATTTATTTCTTTGGCTAAGGATGTGGTCATTAACAATAGATTCTAATAGACTTGTCCTAAATAAGGTGAGGTTAGAGATGTATGTCATCAATGAGGAAGCACGAACCAGATCCATATGAGTTCAAAACAAAATGGGCTTTTATTGATGCATTGAGTATCAAAAATACATTTGTTTTGAGCAGCCTTCTGAGTGGTGCCAAAGTACAACTTATTTCAGAAGTCTTACATAATGATGATTATGCAAGTTTGCCTTTAAGTAGCTCTTGTATGTCTAGTCCTATGTTTATCGGAAGCAAGATCGTGCCTTGCTGGTAATGTAACAAGTTTTGAACAAGTATCTAATTCTTGCCATGAAGTTAGTCCTGTTGGGACGTCAACGGTTACATAGAATGTGGCAGGACTATTTGTTGTCGTAAATAATGGATAACTTGAGCCAATCATTTATCTTAATCCTTGGCGAAGACGAATCTTACGTGCATTGGTGTGAATCAGATGCTTTTGTGACTAAAATTGGTGAAGTTGAAGCTTGGTATTTAGACAGTGCTCGTCCGAGACAAAGAATAACCTAAGATAACTTTTATCTTGATGCTTGGTGAGGATTAAGGTTGTTTGGCCATGACATGAGCCACATGTCTTCATATCTAACAATAGTGTCATTCGGTGATTGATATCAATAGCTAATACTTATGCTTGAGTGACAGAAATCCACATTGTGATCTAATCATTTATAGCTTAAATAATCTTAGCCATTTGTAATTGTTATCTTATTATATCATGGCCTTAAATACCAGGGGTAACGGTACCTTTAGCCACTCAAATGATGGAAATTAGATCCATCAATGAACTTTAAATATATTCATAAGGTAGCTATTTTCAAAGTTGCCTATATGTTTATGATAGGCGCAAGGTGATATCATTCTTCTATCTGTTGTATTGCCTAGCCTCAGGCTTTATTTATTGTGCTTTGGCTTTACTTCTTAGAAAGGATCTTGAGGGTTGTGGTAGATTAATAGTCTCCTTGTTTTGTTGGCAAGGATGCTACTTTGTTTACCCAATTTGTTTTTGTAATTTTGATACCTACATTACTTAACCCAAAATAAAGGAGTATCATTCTTATGGACTTTTTAGTAGCTTGGTCAAATGGTACAAATTATTAGTAGGTCCCTTCTCATGTCGGGTAGGCATTGCTAGGTAAAGGTTAGCTAAATACTCCTATTTTTATATGACGAGTACAAAGTATCTCAGCTAATTGCTCCTTAAAAAAAACTTTAGGTGGCAAAATAAATATGCATGAGTAGGTTAGTGTCGGATCTCATATAACATTATTCTTCAGGAGCTTACCCTTTCTATGAGTAGGACAAAGCCGGACCTCATGGGTTGTTTTAATATAGGGTGCCCAACCTTTTACATGAGTAGGCCAAGGCCGGACCTCATGTGGTTGTTTTTATCTAGGGTGCCTAACCCTTTCACGAGTAGGATAAGGCCGGACCTCATGGGGTTGTTTTAATCTAGGGTGCCCAACCCTTTACATGAGTAGGACAAAGCCGGATCTCTTAGAACTATATTGTCTTAGCATTAGTGCTAGCGAGGTTATCATGGTTTGTTTATTATCCATGGTTTATGTATTCATCAATAGTCATAATCGGCATCCCGGATATTGGTATACTAGTTAAATATAAGTGGTTTTGTGCCACGTCGGTTCTACCGTAGTTTTTATGAGTAAAAGCAATAACTTTTGCTAGATCATTTGACCTTGGCTTAGGACGTGCTTAAGTGAGATACCTACAAAGATGAAGTCAAGTGGAGTACTTGATAGGTATGGATCCAGACACTTGGAGTCCAAAAAATGTTCATATCCTTTCAAGATTTGCTAAGGCTTCTTATGTGCTAATGCTTGGCAAAGCCCTGTTGGAAGGATTCTTTCGTCCATAGTATTCGGCAAGGTTCCTACCATGCCAAGGACAGGTAAAGACCCTTACGTGTGCAGGTCATGTAATGTTTTTGATTGTTGTGAAAGTTTTGACATTATATTTCAGTCCTTGCCATTGATTTTAGCACCATAGTGCCAACTACATCAAGAGAGATGTCCCATGACTTTGACCGAGGCCAAGCAAGATAACTTGAATTCTTTCCTAGCGATTTCTGGAGTGTGACTTGGTTAGACAACTCTGGAGTTGGTTCGACAACGTAAAAGGTTCCTTGCGTTCCGGTTATGACTTGACTTGTGATTTAGCTAGGAAACCTGGTTTGATTATTGTTTTTTTGACAACTTGACTTGAACCTTGGAAAATGCCAAGGCAAGATGGTCACATGAGATTACTCTATTTTCTTTCTCGTGGTGCGACTTAGCACCAACCAAACAATATTACTTGATTTTCGACCTTGCAAGGTTACTCGGGCTTTTTAGCTTGAGTAAGTAAAGTGACTAGGTATATAGCTAGGCCACTTGTCTTTGAGATCTGGCTAGGTAACAGTTCTTACTTTCCATCCAAAGAAGAGAAGACCAGACAGGGATTGCGTTCCTTGATATATATGTTAGAGGAAGATAACATGCATCTTTTGTTAAAAGAAGTTAACGTCTTTCTTCTCTCCAATTGTGCCAGTGCATTTTATCAAATAGGTTGACAATTTCTTTTCTCATAAAACATCTAAAAATGAAATGTCTTTTTATCTTTTGAAGTGACATTGACAATTCAATGTTTTTTGCAAAATTTTGATTAAACTTTAGAAAGTAACTTTAACTTTACATAAGGTGCTAGAGAAAGGACACAATGACTTGCTTGTGTAAGAAATTATATGTATGGAATATATATATATATATATATATATATATATATATATATATATATATATATATATATAGCAAAATAATTCTTTTTTTGATTTCGTACAAATTGTTTTTATAAAACAATTTAACATCTGAATAGAAAATTGACATTCATAACTCCAAATGAACTATACAACCATAAACAAGATCAAACCATAAACGATGTGTTCAGCCACTTCACTTTTATTACAAATTCAACACTATATAGCCGGGTAAAAACTCGTTATGCTTTGGTTATAAGCCTTCTCAATGGACAACAAGTGAGATGAATTGCCAATAGCAAACCAATGTGGCCATGAGTTTCCTTTTATGGTTTGATGTTCGGATGGCAATATGAATCAGGCTTCATCTGAATGGTGACAAGTAAAGGTAACATGTATTTCAGCCAAGCGAGGTGGCTTGGCTTTGGCTCCTCGAGGCAAAGGCCTTCCTTACGTACTAGCCAAACAAGGTTATTTGACCTTTAGCCTAGAGAGGTAATTTGACTAAGGATTTGACTTGGGTGTTCTTTTTATAAAAGTTGACCTAGGTTCCTTTTAGAGAAGGAGACTTGGTCTTCATGGGAGGTTCTGTCCCATAGGTATTTTGACTTTTGTATTTCCTGTGAACTTGTTTCTTGCGGCATGGTATAAATTAATATTACATGTACTTCAAACATGAGGTTAATGGCGATAGCTCACTATGTTGATCGAAGCTTCGAACAGTCTTAAGAAAACTTGATTAAACTTTTGTTTAAATATACCAAGCTCATCTAAGGTATACATTGTCTAGCCGACATACCCTTGGCTCGAAAAGGTGACATGCCCTTGGGCAAGCAAGGTTCGACAAGCAAATGGACTAGCCTTGACTATATATTCTGACTTTTTATGAAATCTTGTAAACAGTGTACTTTTTTGAAACAGGTGTTGTTACGGTCACTCAAAATTCTATTTCATTGAACTAGGCAGTGTGACTCCTAACATTTGTACTATTGTGAAAACCCCGTTTTTTGGGTCTAGAAATTTTTTTTTTAGAAACCTTATTGGGCCACACAATGACACCAAACCCTTGTCTAGGGAGCTCACGAATTGAACCAAATAGCTTTGGGCTTATGCCCCCATCAATACGCACACCTAAATGGGCTTTGGCCCATCAAACCCTAATTAAGCCACAAAACTTAATGGGCTTTCGCACACATAACTAATATGGGCCAATGGGCCAGCATACAATTATAGGACATGCTGAACTGACCAAATGGACCTCGGGCTCGATAGCTTAGAAGACGTAAGTTATAAAATAAACCTTGGTTAATAAATTAAGTACGCGGAACTCTAAAGGACATTAAAACTCCCAAACCATTAACATCAGCTCATTCGAACAAATACAACTAAACATACACATAACGTTTATTACAACTTAAGATCGTCAACAAAAATTTAGCAAACCTAACTTTGTAAATTATAAAAATATTAGATTATAAATGATGAACCCATAAGTTTTAAAAGCATATATATATATATATATATAAGAGTTTAAAATATTCAAAATTTCTACAAAAATATAAAAACATCTTGCACCAACTAATTATTAAATAATATGCTTTTACTTTTAGATACTTAAAATAAATAGATAAAACATAAGTAGGTAAAATATATGATAAGTCACTTCATATCTTGATAGATAATCCTATATTATCCTACTAAATCTCCTAATAAGACAAATCATAGTAATACTTATGTAATTTTTTTAAAAGTCCTAAAATAATAACTCAACACACTCATACACACACACACACACACATAATACATATATGCATACACACACACACACACACACACACACACACACACATATATATATATATATATATATATATATATATATATATATATATATATATGGCACACATGCACACACATTCACTCTTTCTATAAATTAAAGCCCAAGCATCCATGTCCATTAGATTATGTAAATTTTTATAAAACCTCCTATCTATGATTTATAAAACTTGTTAAGACTTTTATAAAATATTTTTTTTGTCTTGTCCACCTCCCATATCACCCAATCCCCATTCACCCAGCACATGCTAGAATCAAATCCTTGGTTTCTTCTAACAAGCTAAGACCCCAACTCCCAACCCAAATATTCCCAAAACCAAGACTTGTGAAGCCCACTCTTCCCCCTTCTCTCCCTTTATTCGGCCGAGCTACCCCACACGTCCATACTTGATCATTTTTCCATCCTAACTCTCTACACACTCTCCTTGGCATTTCTCTCATTGAACTCATCATCAACATCTCCTTTGTGCTCAAGAATTCCAGGCCATCTTGGTAGCTCTAATAAACCTAAGCACACGCACCATCAACCTCACATAGTCAAGGTAATCAAACAACACACACTTGTTCACCATCAAGTTCTATCTTCCGTTTCTTCCTATACATAGATCTGGTCTAATCTCACCTTTTGGACAGCTTTCTCTTGCCATTTGAAGTTCTCACTTCAGCCCTTAAACACCGCTTGATCAACCATTTCATCAAGGTAACCAGTTGAAACACGAAAAACGTGAAACATCGCGTATTGTCATAATAGTGACCCGATAAACCCCATGACACCCCAACTTATTATAAACCCTTGAAACACTTTATTTTATAGTAACTAAATTATATAAATGCTTTCTTACAACCCTACAGGACCGTGTGAAGGGTGGTCAATACAATCAGTCTCACAATGAGGAGAGTTTTAGAACACTTAGCAGATCAAATGAGGTCCAGTCTTCACAGCAAATTGGCTTCGAAAGACTTTGTCTCTGAAGCTTCGAAAGACTTCATCTTTGGCTTTAGAAGATTTGGACTTTTGCTTCGGAAGATTTGGACTTTGGCTTCATAAGATTTTACACTTAGAATATTTTCTATGGAGAGTGTAAAACTTTTGAAGCAACTTTTACCTTGTACATTAGTGCATACATGCAGGAAGCTCCTTGATTGTTTTGGCTTCTTTGGTTGCATCAACCTTATAATCTTCTAATATAACCTTACAAACTCCCCCTAGGCTGATGCTACTAAAGAAGCAAAAACAACCAAGGACCTTCCTGCATGCATGCACTAATGTACAAGGTAAAAGTTGCTTCGGAAGTTTTATACTCTCCATAGAAAATATTCTAAGTGTAAGTTCTTTCGATTCCAAAGTCCAAATCTTCCAAAGCCAAAGATGAAGTCTTTCGAAGCTTTAGAGACAAAGTCTTCCGAAGGCAATTTGCTATGAAGACTGATTTCTTCTGAGGACAGAGAAGACATGCTTTCTCTAATCTACTTTTTCATAAAGCTGGCACACTTTCCGCTACAACTCTAAAGACTCACCAACTTATACAAGTTGGTGAAAATTCTATGCTTTTGTAAACTGTAGATTAAGGTCTTTGGTCTATAACTTCCTACTTTGTACCTGTTAACCTTTTTATAATAGAAAAGGATGTGAGCTATGGCATGTCATAGTCACTAGTCAAAAGGCAATTTGTATTTTGACTCTACATTGATCTTGTTGTCTAGGTTAGTGTTTCCAACTATCTTTCTAAGTATTGATGGTTGTAGGATGTAGTATAAAGTATCTCAGGTCCTTGTATTTCTTTTATGCTTTGTAACACTTGTAATAGAACTTGAGAGCAATATACAACATCCTTGAAAACCATACTTCTCTATTCTTGTTCTTAGTTCTGTCTCATTACTTACTTGTGTTCTTAGTATCATCTCACACAATCCCGGTTCCCCATTTGATCTGTTAAGTGTTCTAAAACTCTCCTCATTGTGAGACTGATTGTATTGACCACCCTTCACACGGTCCTGGTATCAGAGCATTTTAGGCTCTTGATTATAAGATCTCACCATCTTAAATCCTTTTTGTTTCATAAAATACTTAACATCTCAAATGACAGCTATCATAAAGGCTGATATGGAAACTGCTACTATGACAAAGTCTCCACTGATCATTCCTAAAGACTTTGACACTTGGTGCCAAAGAATGGAAGGCTTCATCAAGTCTCAAGACTCCAGGATGTAGGGATATGTTATTTATGGACCTCATGTACTATCCACCCCTTCAGTTGCTGGTGGTGGTGTTATGATACCAAAGGAAGTGGCTGATTATTCTGATAAAGACTGGAAGAAGATTGACATAGATCAGAAAGCCATGACCGCCCTCCAAACTGCTCTTCCAAACTCTATCTACAGAGGCTTCAAGAAGTGAAAGACTACCAAGAAACTATGTGATGCACTGAAGCTGATGTAGTCAGATGAAGCAAAAGAGAACAAGAAGGACCTCTTGAAGTTGCAGTTTGAGAACTTCACCTTCAAAACAGGTGAAACCATGACTCAACAGTACTTCAGGTATGTTGAGATTGTGGATACTCTAATGGATGTTGGAGTAACTCTTGAGAACAGGGATATTGTGAGGAAGTTCATGTCCTCTCTTCCTAGACAATGGACACACTATTATGTGGTCATTAAGAGGACTAAGAACATCAAGGCCCTTACTCTCACTGAGTTGTATGGTATCCTTAGTGGCTAACAGATGGAGATGAACATGCAAAATTTATTTGGTAACTCCAACAACCAGTAGTGTTTAGCCCTTCATATGGTTGAAAGGGATTGCGGAGAACCACAACATCATTTCATCTGCTACCCTGAAAACTCATAAAAGGGTCCTTTCATCACCTTCCCGGAGATACCAAGAGAGAGCTACATCCATGGAAGCCCATTCCAAGAGACAAGCTCTTCACAAGCCTTTGTGTCTTCTAATAAAAGCACAAGAAACTTTCTCTTTACCCTTGAAGACCTGGACTGTATCCATCCAGATGATCTGGAGTTTATGGAAATAGTCCGGCAGATGGCTCTTTTTACTCATAGAGCCATGAAGTTCTACAAGAGGACAGGGAGGAAGTTTCCTAGCAATATATCCAATAGAAAGTTTAGGCTGGACAAAAGCAAGGTGAAGTGTTACAACTATAACCAAATAGGACACTTTGCTAGGGAGTGCAAGGCACCAAAGACAAATGGTGGCCAAGCACAAACCAGACCAAACTACATTGATGGAGCTCACCAGGATGAGAAGCCAAGCAGCAAGCTGCAGTTGCTGTTAAAGAAGGAGGCTTTGACTGGAGCTTTCAGGTTGAGAATGCATCTCCAAATGAAGCACTGATGATAGTTCATGAAGAATCCAAGGTATTGGAACATCTCTGTACACTTGAATATATTGCTAAAGTCAATAAATATAGGTCCTATAACTTAGAGATAAGATCTGACCTTGAGTCCTTAAACATCTTAAAAGCTGATTTCAAAAGAGCTGAAAATGATTACAAACTTATAATAGAAGATTTAGAGAAAACCGTTTCAACTCTTAAGCATGAACATACCAACTACAGGACTCAGATAAAAGATCTCATCCCTAAATTAACTGAATGCCAGGCTGAGCTTGTGATCAGCAAAGCCAGGGCAGAAAAACATGTTCTTGAAGAAGAGACCTTCAAGAACATGATATCCTCATCCTTGCATGAAAAAGTTTGTTATCAAAATAAGCAGGGACTGGGATCTACTGAGATAGCTCCTCCATACACTCTATTGTTTGTAAGATCTCCAAGGTGTGGAACTTGTAAAGATGAGCTTCCCCTTATAGACCCCATTATTGAAGAGGATGAAAAGGAGATAGTAAAGGATGACTCTGAGAAGAGTGAAGAAGATCATTCTAAGAAGGGTCATTAATTTCCTGAGGAGAGAAAATAAGCTGGGATGAGCAAGTCCAATAGGAAGAACTTGATCAGGAGAGCAAAGATAAAGTCAAAGAAGGCTCAAAAGATCAAGGCCACTTTTAACTCTAAGCAAAAATAAGTGTTTATCTTTGTAGGATTTGAAGTGGTGAAGGCTGAAGACTCAACTATGAACTCCAATACCAGGAGTTCTAGTTTAGGTCCAAATCATTCCAGCAAAGAGAAGAACGCTAATCAATTGTGTACCACTACTACACAGCCTGAACCATCCAGTTCCAAGAGCAAGCCTCTCCCTAAGAAGCTTGTTGCATCATCTGTGAAGATGAAGATGGAGTTGAAAAGTGATCAAGTTCAGTCTTTCTCTTAAAAGAAGACTCTCAGAAGGAAGCAAATGGACTGTATCATATGTGGTAGTACTTCTCATCTTGTTAAGGATTGCATCTATAATCCTAAAAGTACTCTTCACATGATCAAAGAGAAAACTTATGAGAAGAAGATGGAAAAGCTAGCTTTGAAAGGAAAATATTTTTCCTTTGGAAGCTCCAAGGTGAAAAAGAAGACAAGTGAAAACTTGCCTTCGAAAGAAAATTTGGTCTTGGAAGAAAGGAATGCTTTTGAAGTACTTAAGCCTACTACAGTGAAAGCAAGATCTTCCAAAGGTCTAGTCTCTAAAACTTTAGAAGTTGTTAAAACTTTCGAGGTGTTGAACGTCAAGTCCAATCTTTCAAAGATGGCGTGGAAGATGATGAAAAACCTGGTGACTGAAAGTTCTTTATCAACAACAGCTAATGATCCTCAAAGCTTGAACATAGGATCAGTTACTGTTACATTGTCTTTAGATCACTTTGAAAAGCCCAAGACCAATAAGGCTTGGGTTTTCAAATGTAACTAACCACTTCTTTCTTGTGCAGGAACAGCTAAAGACCAAGAGAAATGTATGGATCATTGATAGTGGTTGTTCCAGGCACATGACTGGCAATAGTTCTCTACTTCAAAATTTTGAGAAAATTAATGGAGGACCAGTTGCTTTTGGAGGAGATGCTGGAGGTTACATTACCGGAAGGGGTATGGTCATAAATGGTAAGCTCAGCATTGGAAAGATAAATTTTGTCAAAGAGCTTGGGTACAATCTATTAAGTGTATCCCAATTTTGTGATCAGATACACAACATGCTTTTTGCTGAGCATGAGTGCATTGTTCTCAAACCTGGGGTGGTCATTCCTCAAGAGCATATCCTGCTCAGAGCCCCCAGGAAAGGGAACATGTACAAGATGGACTTACAGGAAACATCTCCCTCAGGAGATGTAAGGCCTCATTCCCGGGAACCCCATAGTTGGTCAATCACAACCACTTTTATATCAAAACATATTAAGATTTATTAAGTAAGTAAAACATTGTAGCGAAATATTTCATCAAGAACCATTTCATGCTTTAATAAATACGTTTGCCAAGTAATCCATCAACATTTAAAAGATTACAAAATATCAGTTAGTTGTATTACAAAACAACATCATTATTATTGCATGAGATGGATGCCAGTCTTTGCCCACCAAGTAGCTTCACCCTCGTGCCATCCTCAGCAACAAGCTACCAGCAAACTGAAAATGCACAAAAAGTCAGCGTTGCTGAGTGAGTTCTAGTTTATATAATAAAATACTTTACCTTTAGTAAAAACCTTTCCTTTACTTTCGTTCATGATCACACAACATACATACATCTTGATAATATCATTGTTATCTTTCAACATTCTTTTCATTCATTTCATACTTTTATCATTATCTTTCACTTTCATCTAAACCAATGACCAATGTCATATGCTATACCCCAAACATTGTGCACGAAGCTGGTATTGGGCCGAAGTCTATAAATAGACCCCTAACATTGTGCACGAAGCTGACTCTAGTACCGGGGCAAGCAACAAGGGTCCCGTTTCGTACATATTGGTCAATCACAAAGATTGACCCCTGTGTGCATCCTCATGGGTTAGCTAAACCGCACACAGTTGAGCTAACAACCCCTCAATGAGTTGTGAACCTCCTTTTAGTTTCTTGCAAGACTTTACATTCTTTCATTAGGTTTCACTTCGTTAATAATGTCTTTCACTTTCATTATATAATACTTTACGTACAAGAGCATTAACATACCACGTAAAGTCACGTAATAATACGTAATAAGGAACATCAATAACAGGCCACAACATGCATAACATGAACAAAATAAGCCACCAAAACATTCCAGAGCTTAATCATAAATTTCTATTTTTCCTAAAATTTTAGAAAAATTCTAAGTCAACTTAGGCGCATGAGCACTATGTAGGCGCATGGGCACTATGCAGGCACACGAACAGTTGGGCGCATGGGAACACTTGGGCGCATGGGGAAAAACTTAGGCTCATGGGAACTATACAGGCACATGAGTACTATGCAGGCGCATGGATACTTAGGCGCAGGGGAAAACTTAGGCACATGAGCAAACACTTAGGTGTATGGGTAAAAAACTTAGGCGCATGAGAACTATGCAGGCGCGTGAGTACTATACAGGTGCATGGATACTTGGGCGCATGGGGAAACTTAGGCTCATGGGCAGTTTGGGCACATGGGCACTATGCCAGTTCTAACTCATGCTAATTTCAGTTCTCGATCATCATCCTAATATATTCCTAGCCTAAATCTAGCATACTAAGCTCATAAAACAAGCATACAACCACATAATTCTGTCAAACATTTACAAACACACATACCCACATAAAACATGGGAAACATACAGTTTACATACTGAAAGTTACAAAAATAATAATTTACATGCATTTCCAGCTCCAAAACAAGTTTAAAAATAGAAAATTCGGGGTTCTCGAACTCACCTACAGCAGCCTTCGAGTAAAACTCCTCCAAACTCGAGAGCACTTGGAGTTCAAACACCTAAATATGCCAAAAACATACAACCAAACACAGAGAAACACATAAGACTTGGTCTACAAGCTGAAAATTCAGCTGAAACCAAACAAAACACACAAAAACTCACATTCTAGCCGATCTTCTTCTTCTTCTCTCTAGAAAACCGATGGAAGCTTTCAGCTTTTCTTCTTTCTGCAGTCGAGCAGTTGGTGAGAGCAGAGGTATGGGCGGCCATGCTCACTTTTAAACATAATTATAATAATGTTTGCCTCTTGCACAACTTTAACCCTTCAACTTGGGTTATTTCACCTTTCTTTCTTTATACTTCTCTTTTTCTTTTCTTTTCTTTCTTTTTTTATTTTTTTATTTTTGGGTGTTACAAGTCCACCCCCCTTATATAGGTTTCATCCCCGAAACCTGTCACTCCTCGAACAGTTGTGGATAATACTGCTCATCTCTTCCTCCGTCTCCCACGTAGACTCGGATCCCTTCCTGTGCCTCCACTGCACTCGTACCAGTGGAACCACTTTATTCCGCAGCCTATTCTCTTTTCTGTCAATGATGGCCACCGGTTGCTCCACATAATTGAGCCGTTCATCCACCTCAATATCCTCCAGTGGCTCCATCATATCCTTATCGGCTAAGTACTTTCTCAGATGAGAGACATGGAATGTTGGATGAATCTCACTTAACTCATCGGGTAGCTCCAAGCTATAGGCCACCTCTCCTACTCGAGCAATGATTCGGAATGGTCTTATGTACCTTGGGCTCAGCTTACCCCGCTTTCTGAACCGAATGATTCCCTTCCAAGGTGAAACTTCCAGTATAACTTTATCACCCACCTTGAATTCAATCGGTTTACACCTCTTGTCAGCATACGACTTTTCCCTATCTTTTGCCGCCTTCATAAAGGCCTTGATCTTCTCCAACTTTTCATTCTTAGCCTCGATCACTTCAACGCTCCCTAACTCCTTCTGTCCGATGTCACCCCAACATACGGGCGTCCTACACTTCCTACCGTATAGCATCTCATATGGCGGCATACCTATGCTGGCATGATAACTATTGTTGTATGAGAATTCAGCTAACGGTAAGTGTTCATCCCAACTTCCTCCAAAATCGATCACACATGCCTGTAGCATATCTTCCAGTGTCTGAATCGTCCTCTCCGACTGACCATCTGTCTGAGGATGGTACGCCGTATTGATATGTAGCCTCGTCCCCATCGCGTCGTGGAATCTCTTCCAAAACATAGATGTAAACCGAGTGTCACGGTCTGACACTATAGACACCGGTACACCATGACGAGTCACAATCTCCTTAATGGACAGGTCCGCCAACCTCTCAGATGAATATGTCTCGCGGATTGGTAGAAAATGAGCACTCTTCGTCAAACGGTCTACTATCACCCATATGGCATCATACCCTCTTTCCGTACGCGGTAACTTCGTAAGGAAGTCCATGGTGATGTGCTCCCACTTCCACGTATATCCAAAGGTTGGATCTTCCCGAATGGCTTCTGTGCTCAGCCTTCACTTGCAAGCAACTAAGGCACTTGCTCATATACTCCACTACATCACGCTTCATACCCGGCTACCAATAATCTTTCTTCATATCATGATACATCTTTGTAGCACCAGGATGAATGGAGTATCGAGTCTTATGAGCTTCATCCATGATTTCCCCCGTAGGTCTCCATAACAAGGGATCCATATCCGCCCAAAGCGGGTTCTAACTTAGAGAGTGTTCTCACCCGACTCCGAGACTAAACCTGTCATCCTTTCGGAGTTAAGGCACTCTTCTTTCAACGCCTCATCTTGGAACCCCTTAACATGTGTCATCACATTGGAGGTCATCACCAACTGGTAAGCTTTCACTCGGATTGGCTCGGGTCTCTCCTTTCGGCTAAGGGCATCCGCCATTGCGTTGGCCTTGCTCGGAATGCTAGTGGATCTCACAATCATAATCCTTGATCAACTCTAACCACCTCCTTTGCCTCATATTGAGGTCCTTCTGCTCAAAGAAGTATTTCAAGCTCTTATGGTCAGTGAAGATAGTGCACTTCGTCCCGTACAAGTAGTGCCTCCAAATCTTTAATGCAAAGACCACAGCCGCTAACTCCAAGTCATGAGTAGGGTAATTAGCCTCATGGATTTTCAACTATTTGGAAGCATAGGCTATAACCCTTCCCCATTGCATCAGCACACAACCCAATCCTGAATAAGAAGCATCTGAATAGACCACCAAGTCTTCATTCCCTTCGGGTAACGTTAAGACAGGAGCTTGAGTCAATCTTGTGTTTAACTCCTCAAAAGCATTCTCCTATTCCAGACCCCATACAAACTTCACATCCTTGCGGGTCATCTTGGTTAATGGTAAGGCTATCTTAGAAATGTCTTGAATGAATCTCCTGTAATAGCCCGCCAAACCTAAGAAATTGCGGATCTCAACTGGCGTCTTTGGTGTCTTCCATTGCATCATCGCCTCCACCTTTTCTGGGTCTACCATGATCCCTTCGGAATTTACCACATGACCCAAAAACTGAACTTTGAGCAACCAGAAAGCGCACTTGGAGAACTTAGCATACAACTTCTCTCTTCTAAGTGTCTCCAATACCTCACGAATATGACCGGCATGCTCTTCTTCGATCTTTGAATAAATCAGGATATCATCGATAAACACAATCATGGATTTATCCAACATCGGCCGACGCACCCGGTTCATCAAATCCATAAAGGCAGTTGGCACGTTAGTTAGACCAAAAGACATAACGAGAAATTCGTAGTGTCCATAACACGTGCGAAAAGCTGTTTTAGGGATATCTTGCTCCTTCACTATCAACTGATGGTGACCAGATCAGATATCTATTCTCAAAAACCAACTGGCACCTTGGAACTGATTAAACAAGTCATCAATTCTGGGTAGCGGATATCGATTCTTCACCGTCAACTTGTTTAACTCACGATAGTCGATGCACATCCTCATACTACCGTCCTTCTTCTTTACAAACAAGACCGGAGCACCCCAGGGAGAGATACTCAGTCGAATGAACCCTTTGTCCATTAACTCTTACAACTGAACCATTAGTTCCTTCATCTCAGATGGAGCCAATCAATACGGTGCCTTGGCAACAGGTTGAGCACCAGGTATCAAGTCGATCTGGAACTCGATCTCGCGGTCCGGTGGCACACCTGGTAAATCTTCTGGGAACACGTCTATAAAGTGACACACAACTGGTACGTCGGACAATTGTGGTACTGAACCATCAACATCCTTCACATAAGCCAAGTAGGCACTACATCCACGTCTCATGCACTTCTCTGCCACCACCATCGAAATCACCTTCGGAACCGTAGTAACTCGATCACCGTAGATCGTCACCGAACTCCCATCAGGCGCAGTCAATCGGATCATCTTCTTGCAACACATAATATTTTCCTCATAGGCTGCTAACCAATCCATCCCTAGAACCACATCGAATCCTCCTAGGGGCATCACGAATAATTTAGCAGAGAACCTATGGCCTTCCAACTCTATGTCATAATTTTCTATCAGATCAGAAATCCTGGTTGACTTTCCAATGGAAATTTCTACATCAAAGGGCTCATCAATCTTTCTACTCCTAACAAGCAACTTAGCACAGAAGGCAACAGAAATAAAACTCTTACTAGCACCAAAATCAAATAGTATAGAGGTATATGTTTGGTTTACTAGGAACGTACCTGACACGACATTAGGGTCCACCCTAGTCTCCTCCCAGGTCATCGTGAATGCTTTGGCTTTTGCTCCCTGCCCATCCTTTTTGTTCCCATTCTTTCCCCAAGAACTTTCGGCCCTTGGCTTCCTCCGATCTCTACTCATATGCCAGTCTCGCCACAATTGTAGCACCTCGCCACTCAAGAATCCCTTGCCCTATGATCGGCCCTCCCATACTTGAAGCAGAGATTTGATCCCCACTTGCATTCCCCCGCATGCTCCTTCCCACACCTGTTACACATCCTTGACCCAGTACCTGTCTTCACCACCCTCCTGTCATCCATTCTTGCCTTTTTTGCTTTTGGGGGTGAAACCACCAGTGCCAAATCTTCTCCCCTTCTAATTTCTATCATAATCACCTTTCTTATTCACCTCTACCACTGCCACCTCTATTTCATCATACAACCTCCCTGCCAGATCAACCACCAACCTAAAAGTACTCGGCCGGGCGGTGATCATGTGCCTGCGGATGTGTGCCGGCAAACCCTGAATATACCTCTTGATCTTCCTTGACACCGACGACACCTGATTCGGTACCAGCCTTGCCATCTCATTGAACTTGGTAGTATACTGCTGGTGTGTCATGGTTCCTGCCTCCAGCTGTAAGAACTCTCTCTTAATCTTATCGAGCTCCCTATGAGGAAAAAATTCCTCAATCACTAGCTTCTTCAGCTCACTCCACCTCATCCTCCCAATAGCCCTGCTACCCTCGGCCTGGACAATGTTGTCCCACCAGCATAAGTCTGAGTCCACAAATGAGTAGGTAGCAATCTTCACCTTCTGATCCTCTCAGCACTCACTGATATTGAGCACCGCCTCCATCTCCCTCACCCATCGGTGAGCAGCAGGAACATTACCATTCCTATCAATAGTTGGGGGCTTGTATCTCTGGAATGCCCATAACTACACCCCTTGGCAGTTTCCTGCACAGCTTCCTCTTCCTCTTCGTCACTGGAGACAACCATCTCAGTTTCTGGTTGCTCCCCTTCACCTGAAACTCTCCTAACGGTCCTCCTCCTCTCATCCTTCTCTTTCTTTTCATCCTCCCTCACAGCACGAATAACCTCGGTCACCACAGACTGCAGGATCATCTACATGACCTGATGAACTTCCTCCACAACTGCCTCCTTCATAAAGGCTCTCAAATTAGCACTCTCATCACCGCCTTCCTGGTGATGAAGCTTGGGCTTTGCAGGAGCCGTCTTAGTAGCCTTAACCTTATTCCCGGTGACACGTGGCCTAGCACCACAACCACCCTGCACACCTCCTCGAGAAGCCTTCGAAGATCTACCACCCGCCATCCTTAAAACACTATAAGATTCAAACACCAACACGGTTATTCAAGGTAATAGCTCGAATTATGTCAGGTATAGTAAGTCCCTAATTATAGTGCCCAGTTATGATTAGCTACTTACTTTACTCTTCATCCCCCAAGCATTGCTTATCCTGACTACATCAATATGCAAATCTACTAAAAGCACATAAACCAAATAGCACGCGCACATAATACCGGTTAACATTAAGAAAGTAAATTACCTGATGGCACGTAGCTACTTGGGCTGGCATCCCTCCATTCGGTCCTATTCTCAGTTTAAGTTTAGTTTTTGAAAATATTTACTCATTTCTCTTAAACTTTGGCTCTGATACCAACTTGTAAGGCCCCGTTCCCGAGAACCCCATAGTTGGTCAATCACAACCTCTTTTATATCAAAACATATTAAGATTTATTAAGTAAGTAAAACATTGCATCGGAATAATTCATCAAAAACCATTTCATGCTTTAATAAATACATTTGCCAAGTAATATATCATCGTTTAAAAGATTATAAAATATCATTTAGTTGTATTACGAAACAACATCATTATTATTTCATGAGATGGATGCCAATCTTAGTAGCTTCACCCTCGTGCCATCCTCTGCAACAAGCTACCTGCCAACTGAAAATGCATAAAAAGTCAGCGTTGCTGAGTGAGTTCTAGTTTTATATAATAAAATACTTTACCTTTAGTAAAAACCTTTCCTTTACTTTCGTTCGTGATCACACAACAAACATACATCTTGATAATATCATTATTATCTTTCAATATTCTTTTCATTCATTTCGTACTTTCATCATTATCTTTCACTTTCATCTAGACCAATGTCATATGCTATACCCCAAACATTGTGCACGAAGCTGGTACTGGGCCGAAGTCTATAAATAGACCCCTGACATTGTGCACAAAGCTGACTCCAGTACCGGGGCAAGCGACAAGGGTCCCGTTTCGTATATATTGGTCAATCACAAAGATTGACCCCTGTGTGCATCCTCATGGGTTAGCTAAACCGCACACAGTTGAGCTAACAACCCCTTAATGAGTTGTGAACCTCCTTTTAGTTGCTTGCAAGACTTTACATTCTTTCATTAGGTTCCACTATAATGTCTTTCACTTTCATTATATAATACTTTACGTACAAGAGCATTAACACACCACGTAAAGTCACTTAATAATACGTAATAAGGAACATCAATAACAGGCCACAATATGCATAATATGAACAAACATAAGCCACCAAAACATTCCAGAGCTTAATCATAAATTTCCATTTTTCCCAAAATTTCAAAAAAATTCTAAGTCAACTTAGGCACCTGAGCACTATGTAGGCGCATGGGCACTATGCAGGCGCACGGACAGTTGGGCTCATGGGAAAAAACTTAATCGCATGGGTACTATGCAGGCGCATGGATACTTGAGCGCATGAGCAAACACTTGGGCGTATGGGCAAAAAAACTTAGGCGCAAGGGAACTATGCAGGCGCATGAGTACTATGCAGGCGTATGGATACTTGGGTGCATGGGAAAACTTAGGCGCATGAGCAAACACTTAGGCGTATGGGAAAAAACTTATGCGCGTGGGAACTATGCAGGTGCATGAGTACTATGCAGGCGCATGGATACTTGGGCACATGGGAAAACTTAGGCGCATGGGCAGTTTGGGCATATGGGCACTATGCCAGTTTTAACTTATGCTAATTTTGGTTCCTGATCATCATCCTAACATATTCCTAGAATAAATCTAGCATACTAAGCTCATAAAACAAGCATACAACCACATAATTCAGTCAAACATTCACAAACACACATACCCACATAAAACAGGGGAAACATATGGTTTACATATTGAAAGTTGCAAAAATAATAATTTACATGCATTTCTAGCCCCAAAAAAAGTTTAAAAACAGAAAATTCGGGGTTCTAGAACTCACTTACAGCAGCCTTTAAGTAAAACGCCTCCAAACTCGAGAGCACTTGGAGTTCAAACACCTAAACACACCAAAAACACACAACCGAACACAGAGAAACACATAAGACTCGGTCTACAAGCTAAAAATTCAGCTAAAACCGAAAAAAACACATAAAAACTCACTTTCTAGCCTATCTTCTTCTTCTTCTCTCTAGAAAACCGATGGAAGCTTTCTGCTTTTCTTCTTTCTGAAATCGAGCAGTTGGTGAGAGCAGAGGTATGGGCGGCCATGCTCACTTTTAAACATAATTATAATAAAGTTTGCCTATTGCGCAACTTTAACCCCTCAACTTAGGTTATTTCACCTTTCTTTCTTTATACTTCTCTTTTTCTTTTCTTTTCATTTTTTTATATTCAGGTGTTACAGGAGAAGTTTCTTGCTTTGTATCTAAAGCAAATACCGATGAGTCTTTCCTCTGGCATAAAAGAATATTCCATGTAAACTTTAAGAACATGAATAAATTAATTAAGAATGATTTGGTAACTGGAATACCAAAGAAAGAGTTTACAAGTGATGACCACTGTGTTGTATGCCTGAACGGGAAGCAACACAAAGTGTCTCACAAGCCAAAGGAAAGGAACTCCATCAGTACTCCTCTACACTTATTACATATGGATCTCTTTGGCCCCACCAGTGTAATGAGTTTAGGAAGGACCTCATATTGTTTAGTGATCACAAATGACTTCACAAGATTCACTTGGGTCTTTTTCCTTAGAACTAAGGATGAGACTCCTGAGATCTTGATAAACTTCATTCTAAAAATTGAGAATCAATCTGATCACAAGGTCAAGACCATAAGATGTGATCACGGAACAGAATTTAAGAACCAAATCCTTGATTCATTTTGTGATGAAAAAGATATTACAAGATAATATAGTGCTCCCAGGACTCCTCAGCAAAATGGTGTTGCTGAGAGGAGAAACAAGACACTTATTGAGGCTGCAGGAATCATGATGTCTGACTCTAAACTGCCCATCACCTTCTGGGCAGAGGCAGTTAACACAGCCTGCTATGTGCAGAATAGAGTTTTAATAGTTAAGACTCATGGTAAGACTCCTTATGAGCTGTGGCACAAAAAGTGACCATTCATTGGTTTCCTCAAGTCATTGGATGTCCTTGCACCATCTTGAATACCAAAGATCAGGTAGCCAAAGTTGTTGAGAAATTAGATGATGGACACTTTATTAGATACTCTTCCCAAGCTAAGGCTTATAGAGTATACACTTTCAGAACTAGAGTAGTTAAGGAGTCAGCCAATGTGACCTTCAATGAACACACTCCCAGTATGAATGGTTCTGGTCCTGATTAGCTATTTGATCTTGATTAAGTTACCAACTATTTTAACAAGTCTTGTGAGAATGTTTTAGGATCTATAGGTTACTTATCAACAGGAGATCCTGACCCAAGATTTGAGTTGAGAAGACCAAGCAAGAATACTACTTCAGCTCCAGTGGTAACTAACCCTGCAGGTGAAGGTCCTATCAGCACAAACATGAAAAATTCAACTGACACATCTGAGATGCCTACAAATTCCAGCTTAAAGGTTCAAAACTCAGGTGAAGGAGCTTCAAATGTAGGAGGAAATGGAGGTGGTGACAGTGATCAAGCCTTTCTTGATGCTGATAAGTGTGCTGATCTGGTGGGTGATACTCCATTGCCAGATCTGAATTTCTCTAATTTAGATCTTTCCCATCAACATGCTGTTATCCCTCAACTCATGATCCACAAGTCACACCTCACCACAAATGTCATTAGAAATGTTGATACAGGGGTGAGAACAAGAGGACAAACCCATGACAAAAATGTTTGTCTATACTCTTGCTTCTTGTCCCAGATAGAGCCAAAGAAAATTGATGAGACTTTGAAGGATGAAAGTTGGGTTGAAGCAATGCAAGAGGAGCTGTTTCAATTCAAAAGACAAAAGGTTTGGAACCTATGTCCTCTTCCTCATGGGAAGACTACTATAGGAACCAAGTGGTTTTTAGAAACAAGAAGGATGATAGAGGACTTGTCATCAAGAACAAGGCCAGGCTTGTTGTTCAAGGATACACACAAGAAGAGGGAATCGACTACACAGATGTTTTTGCTCCTGTGGCAAGACTTGAAGCTGTAAGAATATTCCTGGCTTTTGTTGCATCCAAGGATTTCAAGGTCTACCAACTTGATGTCAAGTGTGCTTTTCTATATGGGGTGATTGATGAAGAGGTGTATGTCAAACAACCACCTGGCTTTGTAGACCCAGATCATCATGATTATGTTTGCAAGCTTGATAAAGCTCTTTATGGGCTGCACCAAGCTCCAAGAAAGTGGTATGAGACACTATCTCAGTATCTCTATCAACATGGTTACAAGAGGGGTACTATAGATGGAACTCTCTTCATCAAAGGAATAGGGAACGACTTAATGCTGGTCCAAGTATATGTAGATGAAATTATCTTTGGGTCAACTAATCCAAAGCTCTGCAAAGACTTTGTGAGGCTGATGAAGAATAGATTTGAAATGAGTGCCATGGGGAAACTCAATATCTTTCTGGGAATTCAAGTGAAGCAAGTTGACAATGGAATCTTCATAAGTTAGTCAAAGTATGTACAAGACATACTTACAAGATTCAACATGACTGATTGTAAAGTTGCTAAGACACCCATAGCAAGAAACCACTCCCTTAGACCTGATCTTGAGGGGGAGTGTGTGAATGAACATCTCTACAGGGATATGATTGGGTCTCTTATGTATCTTACAGCCAGCAAGCCTGATTGTTTGCCATATGCATCTGTGCAAGATATCAAGCCAACCCTAAGATGTCATACCTGGTTGCTGTCAAAAGGATTCTTAGATATCTCAAAGGTGCTCCTAAGCTTGGTCTTTTATATCCAAAGAATTCTGACTTCAATCTGTATGCCTATACAGATAGTGACTATGGTGGCTGCAACATGACTCCAAAGTCCACATCTGGGGGATGTCAATTCCTTGGTGGAAAGATTGTCTTACGGCAATGCAAAAACCAATCCTGTGTGTCTACATCAATTGCTGAAGCTGAATACATTGTTGCTGCAAGCAGTTGTGCTCAAGTGCTTTGGATTCAAAATTAGATGCTGGGCTATGGATTCAACTTCAAAGAGACTCCTGTCCACATAGACAACAACAGTGCTATCTCTATTACAGAGAATCATATGCAGCACTCAAGGACAAAACACATCAACATCAGGTATCATTTGATTAGAGATAATTTTGAAAAGGGATTAATCAAACTAGTCAAAGTTAACACGAATGAACAATATGCTGATCTGTTCACTAAAGTTTTTGATGAACAGAGATTCAAATATCTTGTATCAGCTATTGGGATGATTAACTTTGAGTAGATTTTCTTAAAACTTAAATCAACTTTATTTCTAAAACCTATGTGTCCTAAGTTGTGAATCCAAGGATCGAAACAGGAATTATCAGTTTGATTGAAAGAATGATGATTGCGGAATTATCTTAACTCGATGTCTAATTAATTGTTGGATAAATGTAATTGTAACAGAAATTGATGAACAACAGATAATAGAAATGAAAAGCAAGATAAAGTAATGCGATAAAAAATATTGCTTCAATTGATTACCATTGATAATGAATCGGTTACAATTGATTTTGATATTTGGATGATCTGGTAATTGCTAGGTGTTCTTGATGTTCTTGGTGTTTTGGTATAGCTATTGCTATTTGATGATTATTGGTTAATTGATATGATTAATATTGGTACTATTCTGGTTAATTGGGTTTCCCTAAAAGTGTGCACCCATGCCTTCTATTTATAGGCAGAGGGATTCACTTTTACATGGGTAAAAGGTAAAAATCATGACATGACAAGAAATATTTGATTTTGACTAAATTGAAGTCTTCCGTAGATGTTGACTTGATGACATCACTTCAGTCAGCTTGACTTGTTGACTTCATATGTTGTACTTGCATGATTGGAGATCATGCAAGTATTTTGTTCTTCCATAGGAATTGGCCTTCCATAGGACTTAGCCTTCCGTAAGAGTTAGTTCTTTGATAATCTTGAACTTCATCCTCAGGAGCAAGCTCTTTCGTAGCAGCAACAACTTGATCTCTGAACTTGTTCTTCAGTAGATGTGATTGTGATTTCGTAGGAGATCCACTGATGCACATTGACTTGTTCATTTATGCCTCGTAGAACATCTATGGAAGAACAACCTTGTTCATCCGCAGATAGTTCTTATACTTGGTCAATTTTCTAAATTGACCAAGTATGATGTTTTCCTGCAATTACATAAAATCAACACAAATAAGATTTGGGTTAACACATATATCTTGCATTACATAAGAAAAGAGATTTACAAATGATCATTACAAGAGATGAATAAACATCTAAACCTATATATTAGATCTAGTCCTAACAATACTCCCCCTTAGGTTTAGACTCTCGTAATCATCTGTTCAGCTCTTTCAACTCTTGAACTCTGGCCAAAATTCTTGAGTTGAAGTATTCAACAGCATCCTTCTGATCTTGATATGGATACTTCATCTTCATTCTGCTCATTTTCTTCAAAGTCTTGTAATTTAGCCCAAGAATGTCTTCTTCCATAGTCATTGTTGCAACAACACTGTTGTGTGACACCACTTCCAACTCATCTTGTTTAGACATTCTAAGCTCAGTGATAGAAGGGATTTCATATCCCATGAGCTGACCAGCCTCAAATTTTCTTCTCTTGTATGCTTTGGCATGAAGCTTGTCTATCACTTGTATGATGTGCACATATAAGCATATGTCATCTTAAGCAACTTTATCATTCAACTTAGGAAAAAACTTATCATGCAAATAAGATGTGTAGCTTGGATGAAGTAGCTTTATCTCTATTGGATCAAACAGTTTGATGCTTGATGCCTTCTTGTGTGGGTCATTTCTTTGCAGCACCAACTCTTTTGTTCTTTCTACATATCCCCATTCAGTAATGGGATATGAATATTGATTTCCATCAATGGTTTTGATTGATGCTTCAGCCTTGTCTGCATATCCAATTCTCCTTAGAAATTCATCATCAACAACTTGAGAAGAACTGGAATGAGATCTTTTCTGTTTTTGTTTTCTTCTTTTATATTCTGCATCATCCCTTTTTGCTTCTTTTATCACATCTCCTTTGAACTTGTGTCTTAATTTTTCAATAATCCCTGAGAAGTCTCTCCCTCTTGGGTTGATTGGGTAGTTGATGATAGGGATGTTTTGTAGACTGGAAAGGTCTGCATCTGGAAGTGTGAGAAGAGTCTCCATCCACGAAAAGTATTGTACCATCCCGGATGCTCTTTTTATAGAAGCACAGTCCCATTCTAAGTCATACCTCTAGGCTATAATTCTGTTATCTTCTACTAATCTTAGAGTTGTCATATGCTAAAACAGTTGGATCAGAGTAGATTTTTGTTCTGTTATCTCTCTCACTGCTGTTCCCAGTGGCCAAATTTTGTTGGGGATTACATCCCTTGGCTCCCTGATCAGTTTTTCTTTGCCTTTGTGCTTGTCTTTGCTTTTAACTACTATTGGCTCAGCAGGAGATTGTTTTGATTATTGTTTGTAAGCAGGATTAGGTGCCCCAATCCTGAATCTTACTCCAATCTCTGATTCAACCTTTATCACAACTGCATCATGCTTCTAAGCTCAGCTACTGTTCTTCCTTTCAATTCATGAGATTCATAATTATGACTTTGCAGCCAACAGATCATGTTATACTTGGTGAGCTTCTTGGTGTCACAGTGACCCAGTTCATGCTTTAACTTCTTAGTAGATTTGAACTTTGTGAAGGTCTCAAAGTTGCACACTGGTAGCATTAATCTAGCTACATCAAACTCTTTCAGTACTTGAATCATTTCATTCTTGTTCTTCTTTTCCACCATGTCATATGGAAATCCATTATTAATCAGATCCATGAACATGGAGGATTGAGCTCTTTCCTCAAAAATATCATCAGTAGATAGTAAGTCATCATCCTTTACTTCTTCAGCATCTTTAGGAGCTTGATCTTTTGTTAACTCTTCTCACTCAGCCTCACTCTCTTCTTGAATGTCTTCAATTGATATTTGAGAGTTGAAAGATCAACTGATGGAGTGTGCTCAGGAGACATGCTTTTTGTTTTCTTTGGGGTATCCTCAATTTCAATAGCTTCATCTTAAGTTCTTCCCAAATACTTTCTTTTCCTGTTGTCTTTGATGGTTGGTTCTTTTACTTTCATCATAGGAATGTCAACAGCTTCTTTGCTTTGTTCTTGATGACTACCCACTTCCTGTTTAATCACCTTCTTCTTTAAGACTTTTATCTCATCATTTGTAGCTTTTAGCAGATCTAATTGCTCAGAGATAGTTTTCATTGCATTGTTTAGCTCAGCAATGACTTTCTTGTTCTCTTGTTTTTCTTTCCCAGCAAATTTATAGGACTCAGTTACAAGCTTATCCGTAGTATTAATCACTTCATTGGTTGTTTCAATCTCTTCTCTCAGCATCTTGATTGTTCCTTCTAAAGATGCAATTGTTTCATCTTTCTCTTTCAACTCCCTTTTTAGTTTTCTAAACTTCTCTAGTTTTTGATTACTTTTGATGATGAGATTGTTTATTTAGCAACAAGAAAACTTTTGCTTACATTGATTTCCTCTTCTCTCAGATAATTTTCATCAAAATCAGTGATGTCAACAAAGTGACTATCACTCTCATCTTGTTGTTCCATCACAAAAGCTTCATGAAATTGTTCAACTTCCTGTGCATTCTTCCCCTTAACTTCTAAAAAGATTTCTTCTGTAGCACCATCCTTCATAATATCATGCTCATCATCATCAAGGTTGACTATTTCAGTGAGTGTTGGGCTTTCAGTAGGAGAAGTAGGTTCAGTAGATAGGGGTGAGGAAGTTGTTTGTGTTGTTGGATAAGAAGGATTTTGATTGAGAATATGTGAGATAGGTTCTATGGCAGTAGTATTGAGTGATGATTGAGATAGGAAGGGGAGAAAGGTTGGGAGTGCTCACTGGATGGTGAGTTCAGTTGAGCTGGTGGTGTTTCTGGTAAATCTGTTAAAGGTGTTGGTGGTGGAAAGTGTGGTTCTTGTTATGGTGATGGATGTGGTGGTGATTGCCATCAGGTAAGAATACTTTTGTTTCAGCAGTATTCAAAGATGATTGTGAATGGGAAGGAGATAAAGGTTGGGTCATGTGTTTACTTGGTGATGAGTTGAGATGAATAGGTGGTGATAGTGGATGGGGTTCTTGTTGTGGTGGTTCAAGTGAATCAGCTGGTGGTGTTTGTTGTTGTTGTTGATCAAGGTATAGAATTTCTAAGGGAATGTCTGCATTCTCATCAATGACATGAGCAAACAACTCCATTTCTTCTCCTTGATACTGCCCACTTATCTTGTTTAGCACAGATCTTCCAAGGTGAGCTTGAAGAAAGACTTCACCTTCTCTTTCAATGTTAGGCATTGTCTCATTTAGGATCAGCTAAATGAATCTAGGAAACATATACATCTTGTCTTCTTTTTGCATCTTTATATGGTCACATAAGCATCCACAAATGTATTTTGCATAGTTATATATTCTCCCTTCAAACACACCAATGATCCCTGATGAAATGTGCCTTGAAAACCTATCCAAACCAGACTTTCTGTTTGACATAC
Organism: Flaveria sonorensis; assembly: GCA_025506505.1. Classification (NCBI taxonomy): domain Eukaryota; kingdom Viridiplantae; phylum Streptophyta; class Magnoliopsida; order Asterales; family Asteraceae; genus Flaveria; species Flaveria sonorensis. The sequence goes on from CM046426.1 coordinate 19,607,261, forward strand.
ATTTCAGATACGTGTGACATAGAAATCTGTAGGGCTTGCACAATCTCCCCTTCTTGATTTCACCATTTATGTAGTCACCATCATATCCCATTAAATGAAAGACATTTTGAATGTATTCATGATCGAACACATCTAGGTTACCCTCTTCTTGTTCTCCAAACTCTAGTACCCTCCTGATAGCTTGTACATCCACCCTTAACTCTTCATTTCCAATTATGGCGTAGATCACCCTTCCATCATTCTCTTCCTTAATCCTTGTTGTATTCCAAAAATCTATCATTTGTGATTGATAGATGATTGGATCTGCAGATAATGCATAGAATATTCTTGATCTTCTCAAGTAGTTGATTATATCTTTGCATCCCTCGGATACTGAATCATCTGGATTAAGAAAGTCACAAACATTATGATCTTTTGCGAATCTATTGGCCATTTTGATAATGTTGTTGTGAAAATAGGGGTGATTTTAGTGTGGATTGTTATGCGGATTTGAAAATTTGAACGTTGCCGAAGAACGGAGTTTTTGGGTTGAGAGCGTTTTTCTAGGTTTGAAAATTGTCTGAAAAAGTGAATGAAAATGACAACTGCCAAGGTTATCATTTATACTCCCTTGGACAATTTAAAGCTTTTTATTTAATGTTGTGGGACCCTTAACCCTCATTACCCTTCCGTGGTTATCCACAAGTTAATTATTCCGTAGAACATCTACGGAAGACAAACTTTTCTGTTTATCCGTATCAACAGGTTAATTCTTCCGCAGAACATCTACGGAAGGCAAAACTTATGATTTTTGCTGTGTGATCCTAACATGTTGTTAGATCATTTTTTGTTTGCTGTTGGACCTTGTTGACTCTGCTTCATGGCAAATGTGCAAGATTGATTTAGTTAAAAAAAAAACTTCAGATATACTGCAGTCAAGTTAGTGCTCAAGTTCCAATTTTCTTCATTTAATTGAGATAAACTCAGATTTTCATGCAGATGACTACTCCCCCTAAATTTGTGATTAATGATGAACTTATGCATTTATCAAAAATATATAAAAAGAATAGCATGAAAAGCATTATGCTGTCCATCTTATTAGCAAAATAAAGATAAAAAACAAAATCTTTTTGTATTTTTGATTATAAGCAGAAACTTAAATATATTTACAAGCATTTACATCATACAATGGGATCATACTATGACACTAAGCAACTTCCTGAAACATTTTTGTTTGATGATAGTAGACATAAATCTAGTGTTGATTGCAAGAATTATGATCCATATAAATTCAAGCAAGAGTATAGTTTCAACTTGTCATGTCGTCTCAAATATTTGATAATATCTCAGCACCCATCGGCTACTGAATCCTCTGGATTAAGAAATGCACAGACTTTATCATCTTTATCAAAATGGTTAGCCATATTGATGTTGTTAGAGAGGTGATTTAGGTGAGGATTTTTGAGGTGTGAAAGATTTGAATGTTGGTGGAGAAAGGGGTTTTTGGTTCGAGTGAGTTTTTCTAGGTCTGAAAAGGGGTTCTGAAAAAGTGAATAAAAATGAGAACGGTCGGATTATCATTTATACTCCCTCGGACACTATTAAAACCTTTTATTTAATGTTGTGGGACCCTTAACCCTAATTACCCTTTCATGGTTATCCACAAGTTTACTCTTCCGTTGATCATCTACGGAAGGCAAAACTTTCCTTTTTGATTTGTTTCAATTTTATTCTTAATTAATTTTTCCGCAGGAACATCTACGGAAGGCAAAATTTGTTATGAATTTGCTGTTTTATCCGTAGGTTACCAATCTACCGAAAGGCAATTTTTGCTCTTTTTGATGTATGATCTTAACATAATGTTAGATCATTTGTTATTTGCTATTGGACCTTGTTGACTTTGCTTCATGGCAATTGTGCAAGAAATGGTTTGTTAAAAGCTTACAGATATTGTACAGCCAAGTTAGTGCTCAGGTTCCAACTCTCTTCATTTAAAAATAAAACATATTAAACTCAGATTTTCATGTTGATTACTACTTCCCCTAAATTTATGATTAATGATGAACCTATGCATTTATCAAAAATTTATTAAGAGAATAGCATGAAAGGCAATTATCTGTCCAACTTATTGGCAAAGAAAAGAACAAAAACTATTTACAAGCATTGGCATCATGCAATGGGATCATACTATGACACTAAGCAATTTCCTGAAGCAGTTTTGTTTGATGATAGAATACATAGATCTAGTGCTGATTGCAAGTATTATGATCCACAAAATTCAAGCAAGAGTGTAGTTTCAACTTGTCATGCTGTTTATCATGTTTTGGTATTGATTAAAGATAGACAAATATGGACTCCACATTCAATTCACATTAGAGTTTGTCCTTCGTTTATGAGTCAATTTATCACTTTTTAACACTTAAAACTATGTTCCTTAAGTTATAAGCTCTATCTTAAGATTTATTTAAAATCTTATTAATGCTGATATGATTTTTGATGCTCTTTGAGATAATATACAATTGATCATATTAGATTCTTTTAGAGCTGTTCCTTTTTGGAACTTCCTGATGATCAGCATCAGGACACCAGGTCTTTACTTACGGAAAACAGAGGTGCCTGTGAACCCAGGTCTTTGTTTACACAAAACAAAGGGTTCATGATGCATAAAGATAGAGGTTATAAAGTTTCACAACATAGAGTGCTTAGGTGAGTAAGTTGATCACAGCAGGATAAGACTTACTTGCTTGTTTCTCAAAATGGAATTGTCCACGATTAGTCACCTTTGCATTATATTATACATGAACTTGTTTATTTTCCACTCAAGCTGAACCTACTCACATATCAAATCACATCTGATCAGTCTTTATTGTGTGATAAAATTTAGGAAAGTAAGCAAAGGTATAGTGTGCTATCATCTCGCATAATATGAAATGCTTTTTCAAGAAAAACATGTTAACAAGACAATATTTTTGTATTTTTATATGTTTCATAGATGTTTTTAGCTTTTTCATATAATGAATTTGACAAACAAAACATGCTTTTCTTTGTGGTGATGACTAATCTAAGTTGATCATGCCTAAAGACTCAATTAAGAAGTTAAATCTCACTGAGTCAAAGGCTTTAGAGAATAAATCCATAAGCTGATTTGTTGTATCCACTTTGATTAACTTGATTAAACATTTTTTTGAGCAGTCTCTCTGAAAACGGTATCTGATTTCTATGTGTTTTGTTTTACTATGTTGCACTGGATTAGCAGTTATGAACATAGCAGCTGAGTTATCTATGAAAATTGGTGTTTGAAGAAAATTGTAACCATAATCAAGTTGTTGGTTTTTCAACCACAAAACCTGAGCAGCTATGTACTCAGCCTCAACTATGGATACTAATACATTTGTTTTTTTTTGCACTGCCAAGAAACTAGTCTTGGTCCTATGAATTGACAACCTCCAATTGTTGATTTTCTGTTGTTGTTGCAACCTCCAAAGTCACTATCAGAGTATGAGTAGAGGTTGAAATCTCCTTCTTTGGGATACCAAAGCCCAAGAGCTGGCTTCCCTTTGAGGTATCTGAGTATCCTCCTAACTGCATTCAGATGTGACTCCATGGGATCTGATTGGTACCTAGCATAAACACACACAGCAAACATTATGTCAGGTCTGCTGGTAGCTAAGTATATTAAAGACCCTATCATAGATCTATATGATCTTTGATCAACTGACTTCCCTTTAGGATCAGGTACAATCTTATCTATTGTTGATGCTAGTGTTTTGCATGAAGAAGACTCAGCAAGGTTGTACTTTTTCAAGATTTGGTGCACATACTTTTCCTGATTGATAAATATGCCATCTAATTTCTGATGAATTTGTAAACCAAGGAAGAATGTTAATTCTCCCATGGAACTCATTTGGAACTCAGATTTCATCAAAGATTCAAAGTCTTCACACAATCCCTTATTTATTGACCCAAAAATGATATCATCCACATAGATTTGGACAACCAAGAGGTCTTGATGATCATGTTTGAGGAAGAGAGTCTGATCAATGGTTCCCCATTGTAACCATGCTTGAGCAAGAAAGATGACAATGTTTCATACCACTTTCTTGGTGCTTGATGAAGACCATACAAAGCTTTGTCAAGCTTGTATACCCTGTATGGGTAATCAGGATCCTCAAAGCCCAGTGGTTGGGCAACATAGACTTTTTCATTAATTTTACCATATAAGAAGGCACATTTTACATCCATCTGGTAAACTGTGAACTTCTTATGTGAATCATAGGCTAGGAAGACTCTAATAGCTTTAATCCTTACAACTGGAGCAAAGACTTCATCATAGTCTATCCCTTCTTCTTGAGTATACCATGCTATCATCCTTGCTTTGTTTTTGATAATAATACCTTTGTCATCTAGTTTGTTCTTGAAAAGCCACCTTGTACCAATTGGATATTGGCCTTCAGGAAGATCAGCAAGATTCCAAACTTTTTGTTTTCTAAATTACTGAAGTTCTTCTTGCATTGCTTCAATCCAGCTGTTGTCTTTTAATGTAGTAGTTATGTTAGGAGGAACCACTTGTGATAGAAAACAGGAGAACAGACAAATATTAGCAGCTCCCCCTAGACTTCTTATGGTTCTTTCATTAAGATCACAAATAATGTTTTCTATTGGATGATACTTATGAACTCTTGTTGTTGGAATTGATTCAACTGGAATTGATGATTCCAAGTTAGTGATGTTGGTCGATGGAGATGGATCCAGCTGGGATGGGGAATCAACAAAGTGGTCAAAATCCTCATCATTTTGGTCTTCTGATGCTGAATGAAATCCATCTTCATGATTTTGTGTTTCCGCAGATGTAGGTACAACTTCTGCAGTAGTTACAGGAACAACTACGGATGTCGTAGTTTATTGATCTGCAGTTGTGAATGTTGTTGGAATGTTTTCTGATGGATTGGGAACTTCAGTTGAAGGAAATGGATCATCTCCGGAAGTAGATGGAACATCTACGGATGTAGATGGATCTTCTGGGGAAGCATTGTTAACTTTTGCTAATGCATTAGTTACCTCTTCTGAAGTTGAATTTCTATTTCCACCAGAATTGTCATTGCTTGTTTGAGATGAAGGGCCTAGATCAGTAACACTTGAAGTGTGTGAATGAAATAATCTTAGAGGATCATCAGTTAGTGGCACTTCACTCAAACTTGGAGGTACATAAGGATAACATGTATCCGTAGGACCTGCAACATTCAAATAACCAGAGTTAAATGAATTTGTTAATGCATCTATATCAAACAACCAAGATGATCCTTTTACAGATTTTGGAAATAAGGATTTATCAAAAGATGCATTAGGTGTTTCCTTCATAATGTTGTGATGTGGAATGTAGAATCTATATGATTTAGATGTTGATGAGTAACCAACAAAGAATCCGTCATAAGCTTTTTCATCAAACTTTCCTAATTGATCTTTGGTGTTTAAAATGGACACATGACACCCAAAAGCTCTAAGATAGCCTATAAAAGGTTTTCTTTTAAATAAAAGTTCATAAGGTGTTTTATTGTGTTCTTTGACAATTAATGTTCTATTTTGAACATTGCATGCTGTGTTCACTGCTTCTGTCCAAAATGTGATTGGCAAATGTGAATTAGCTAGCATTGTTCTTGCTGCTTCAATTAGAGTTTTGTTTCTTCTTTCAGCAACTCTATTCTGTTGTAGAGTTTTTAGTAAACTGAATTGTCTGGCAATGCCTTTGTTCCTGCAAAAGGAATCTAAAACATGATTAATAAATTCAGATCCATTATCACTTCTTAAGATTTTGATCTTTATATCAAGTTGATTTTCAATCATAGTGATAAACTCCATTACTGTTTTTGATGTTTCACTTTTATGTTTTAAGAAAAAGACCCATGTGAAGCTAATGAAATCATCAACAATCACCAAACAATATTGCCTTTTACCAACGCTCAATACATTAGTTGGACCAAAAACATCCTTGTGTAGCATTTTGAGTGGTGTTGTGTTTGTGTTGATTGTTTTGGACTTATGTGACCCCCTATGTTGTTTTCCTTTATAACATGATAAACAATGATTAGAACAGTAAAATTCTTTCTTGGGAAGGCCAATGACTAAGTCATTTTTGACCAACTTGTTCATGTTCTTCATGTTTGAGTGAAGCATCCTTCTATGCCATAGTAGAGCTTCATCTTTTGATGACTTAGAAATCAGGCAGGTTTCATTGCTTGTCATAAAGGTGTTGTTCATGTCCAAAACATATGTGTTTCCTTTTCTTGGTGCTTTAAGAATGATCCAATCTACTAGGATTTGAAACCCTGGCTTAAGAATGTAACAGTAAGTGTTAGCAAATAAAGTGGTATAATTTTGATCACAAATTTGAGATACACTCAACAAGTTGTATTGTAAATTTTCACAAAAAAATACTTTCTCAAATTTGAGTACACCATTTATTACCATTCCTTGAGCAATAGTTCTACCTCCCTTCATATCTCCACCAAATGCCACATATGAAGCATTTTTATGTTTGAAATCATGGAGGAGAGAATAGTTTCCTGTCATATGCCTGGAACAACCACTGTCAACATACCACTTGTTATCAGTCCTCTATGAATGTTCCTGCATAATAATGAAATCAATTAGAGTATGGAGCCCAAGCCTTAATGGTCTTGGGCTTGCCATTGTTATCTAGGATTGTTACTCTCTCTTGGATGAGCCTAGATGTCTCTGGATTGTTTTTAAAATCAATAGATTCATTATGTTTTGTTTAGGGTGAGGATGAGTGTTGAAGATGAACTTGAAGTACTTTGTTCTTGATCCTCAATCACTTCTTCTGTTACCTCTTCTTTGAGTATCTTCTTGTTTGAACTTGATGATGATACTTGAGTAGAGAAGGTTTCAGCATATTTTGTCTTTGATTTTGGCACTTGATTACCTTTCTCAAAGTGATCATAGAAAGCTTCATCTTCCTTCAAATCTACCTTCTTATGAGGTGTCTTGCTTTAAGAATTTTGCTTCTCCTTCTTCTTCTTTGTTTGATCAGCAGATGATGGCATTTTTGCTTTTGGAACCTTCTGTTTTAGTTGCTTCCTCTTCTGTTTTTGAACCTTTGATTCATCGTTCTCAGAAGATTGTGAGTCTGATTTAACAGTCTCAGATTGTTGCTTCTTTGGCACTTTTGTTTTGTTCTTTTTCTTGAAGTAACATTCTTGAGTAGAATGGTTCTTCTTATTGTAGATGGCACAGTGCTTGTTAAAGTAACAATCAACAGTCATATGATTGTTCATGTTGCAAATGGAGCAAAAACTGCTGAAGTAACAATCAACTATGTAGGAATCTCTGAAGTTAAGAGGCTGATGCAACCAAAAGATACCAAAATAGCCAAGTCTTCCAACATGCACTTTGGAACAAAGGTGAACTAGCTTCAAAAGTTTTACACACTCAAGAAAAATGCTAAGTGTAAAATCTTCCGAAGCCAAAGTTCAGAAGAAACTGCTGCGGAAGCTTTACACTTAACTTAGAAAAATACTCTAAGTGTAAAATCTTCCGAAGCCAAAGACTCAACTCTTCCGAAGGTAAAAGATGAAGTCTTCCAAAGCTCTCAAGACAAAGTCTTCCGAAGCTGTTTAAAGACAAGACTGATTTTCCTCTGAAGAGAGAGAAAATATACATTTTTCATCAACTTTATCATAAAGCAACCTACTTTCCGCTGCATACTCTAGTAGTTCACCTGCTAACACTAGTTGGTGAAACTTCCATACTTTATGATAATGTAGATAAGGTCTTCGCCTGCAAGTTTCTGTTTTTGTTCCTTCTTGGCTTTTTGTAATAGGAAAGTCAGTGAGCTATGGCTTGTCATAGTCACCAGTCAAAAGGCAGGCAATCTACCTTTTGACTTTAGGCTGATCTTGTTGTCTAGATTAGTCACTTCCAACTGTCTTTTTGCATATTGATGGTTGTAGGATGTAGTATAAGTAGTCTCCGGTTCTTGTATTCACATATACTTGTACAACACTTGTAATAGAACTAGAGAAGCAATATACAACTTCCTTGAAAACTTTATCTTATGCTCTTGTTATCTTCAGTAAAGGTTCACAGTTCCCTATTTGAATTGTTAAGTGATCTTAAGATCCTCCTGAGTGTGTTAACTAAGTGCAAGCTTAAGTACCCTTTAATGGTCCTACATTTGGTATCAGAGCATTCCGGGCTCTTGATTGTAAGATCGCACAATCTTCAAATCCTCTTAGTTATACACATCACTTAACTCTTCAAGTGGCAGCTATCTCCAAAGCTGATATGGAAACTGGAACTATGACAAAGTCCCCACTGATCACTCCTAAGGATTTTGACACCTGCTGTCAATGAATGGAAGGCTTTATCAAGTCTTAAGATTCCAGGATGTGGGAGTCTGTTGTCAATAGACCTCATGTACCATGCACCTCTTCAGCTGCTGCTGGTGGTGGCATGATACCAAAGGAGAGGGCTGACTTTTCTGATGAAGACTGGAAAAGAATTGACATTGATCAGAAAGCCATGACAGCCCTCCAAACTGCTCTTCCAAACTCCATCTACAGCGGTTTCAAGAAGTGCAAGACCACTAAACAGCTATGGGATGCACTGAAACTGATGTATGAGGGTTCAAATGAAGCCAAGGAGAACAAGAAGGATCTCCTAAAGCAGCAGTTTGAAAATTTCACCTTCAAGACAGGTGAAACCATGACTCAACAATACTTCAGGTACGTTGAGATTGTGGATACTCTGGCTGATGTTGGAGTAACTATTGAGAACAGGGATATTGTTAGGAAGTTCATGTCCTCTCTTCCAAGACAATGGACACACTACTGTGTGGTACTTAAGAGGACTGAAAACCACAAGACCCTTACTCTCACTAAGTTGTATGGGATACTCAGTGGATACCAGATGGAGATGAACATGCAAAATTCATATGGTAACTCCAACACTCACCAGAGTTCAGCCCTTCATGTGGTTGAAAGGGATAGCAGAGAACCACAACATCATCTCATCTGCTACCCTGAAACTTCACAAAAGGGTCCTTTCATCACCTTCCCAGAGACACCCAGAGAGAGCTACATCCAAGGAAGTCCCTTCCAAGAGACAAGTTCTTCTCAAGCTTTTGTCTCTACTGATGAAAGTTCAGGCAACTTTCATTTCACTCTTGAAGACCTAGACTGTATCCATCCAGATGATATGGAGTACATAGAGATAGTCCAACAAATGGCTCTTCTCACTCACAGAGCCCAGAAGTTCTACAAGAGGACTGGGAGAAGGTTTCCTAGCAATGCTGCCAGTGGCATGTTTGGGCTGGACAAGAGCAAATTCAAGTGTTACAACTATAACCAGATGGGACACTTTGCTAGAGAATGCAAGGCACCTAAGTCAAATGGTGGCCAAGCTTCATCCAAGCCTAACTACACTGAAGGAGGGCACCAAAATGAGAAGCCAAGACAACAAGCTGCAGTTACTGTTGAAGCAGGAGGCTTTGACTAGAGTTTTCAAGCTGAATATGCATCTCCAAACCAAGCACTCATGGCTGATCATGATGAAGCTAAGGTACTTGAACATCTTTGCTCTCCTGAATGTATTGCTAAAGTGAATAGATACAGGTCCTACAACTTGGAAATGAGATCTGACATTGAGTCTTTAAATATTTTAAAAGCTGATTTTAAAAGAGCTGAAAATGACTATAAACTTACGATAGAAGATCTAGAGAAAACAGTTTCAACTCTTAAACATAAGCAAACAAACTATAGGACTCAAATTAAGGATCTCATTACCAAGTTGACTGAATGCTAGGCTGAGCTTGTGATCAGCAAAGCCAGGACAGAAAAATGTGTTCTTGAAGAAAAGACCTTCAAGAACATGATATCCTTATCTCTGCATGCAAAAGCATGTTATCAGAATAAGCAGGGACTGGGATCTAGTGAGATAGATCCTCCACACACTCTATTATTAGTCAGATCTCCTAGGTGTGGAACTGGTCAAGATGAGTTGCTATCCATAGACCCCAGTGATGAAGAGGATGAAGAGGAGAAGGTGAGGGGTGACTCTGAGATGAGTGAAGAGAGTCAATCCAAGAAGGGTCACCATGCTCCTAAGGAGGAAAAAGAAGCTGGTTTGAGCAAAACCAAGAGAAAGAACTTGATTAGAAGAGCAATGAGAAGATCAAAAGCTCAAGAGATCAAGACCACCTTTGATCCCAAACAACAAAAAGGGTCACCATGCTCCTAAGGAGGAAAAAGAAGCTGGTTTGAGCAAAACCAAGAGAAAGAACTTGATCAGAAGAGCAAAGAGAAGATCAAAAGCTCAAGAGATCAAGACCACCTTTGATCCCAAACAGAAACAAGTATTTATCTCTATAAGGTTCAAGGTGATAAAAGTTGAAGATACTGTCAAGAATTCTAGTACCAAGAGTTCTACTTCAGCTTCAACTCACTCTAGCAACAACAAGAAGACTGATCAGCTTTGTGTCACTGCTGCACAGCCTGAACCATCCATTTCAAAGAGCAAGCTTCACACTAAGAAGCCTACTGCATCATCTGAAAAGGTGGAGAAAGAAAAGGAAAGTGTTCAAGCTCAGTCTTCTTTGGGAAAGAAGACTCTCAGAAGGAAAGATTTGGATTGTGTTATGTGTCATAGTACTTCACATATGGCTAAGGATTGTTAATATAATCCCAAGAGTACTATCCACATGATTAAGAAGAAAACTTCTGAGAAGAAGAAGAAACAAACAGCTTCGGAAGGAAAATATGTTTCCTTCGGAAGCTCCAAAATGAAGAAGAAGGCAAGTAGGAAATTTCCTTCGGAAGAAAAGTTGGTCTCAGAAGAAAGGAATGCTCCCGAAGCACTGAAGCTTGCTGTAGTAAAAGCAAGATCTTCCGAAGGATCCGTCTCCAAAGCTTCCGAAGCTATAAAAGCTTCTGAAGTATTGAAGGTCAAGCCCAATCTTCCAAAGATGGTGTGGAAGATGAAGGAAGACCTTGAGCATGAAAGCTTCTCTTCAGCAACAGTAAATGATCCTCAAAGCCTGAACATAGGATCACTTACTATTTTATTGCCTTCATCTGAATTTTATAAGCCCAAGACCAATAACGCCTAGTTTTCCAAATGTAATTAAATAATCTCTTTTGTGCAGGGACAGCCAAAGGCAAATAGAAATGTATGGATCATTGATAATGGCTGCTCCAAGCACATGACAGGCAATGAGTCCCTACTTTAAAACTTTGAAAGACTTGATGGAGGACTAGTTTCTTTTGGAGGAGATGCAGGAGGTTACATCACTGTTAAGGGCATGGTCTCCAAAGGTAAGCTTAGCATTGAGAAGGTAAACTTTGTCAAGGAGCTTGGATACAATCTTTTGAGTATGTCCTAATTTTGTGACCAAAAACATCACATGCTCTTTACTGAGCATGAGTGCATTGTTCTCAAGCCCGGGGTTGACATTCCTCATGAGCATATTCTACTCAAAGCCCCCAAGAAAAGGAACATGTACAAGATGGACTTGAAGGAAACATCTCCCTCTGAAGAGATTTACTGCTTTCTAAGTAAAGCAAATAGTGATGAGTCTTTCCTTTGGCATAAAAGAATGTGAATATCAAGTATAGGTTGGACTCACCATAGATTAGATATTATTTATGTTTAATTGTAATAGGTTTAATGTTAGTTTCCTTTTGTAAGTTTGTTATGTTTTCCTGCCCAGCGAAACTATGAGCGAAACTATAGTTTCGCTCATAGCAAGCTGCTAGTTTCACCCAGCGAAACTGTCAGGCTCTGTCGGGCGAAACTGTGTTAGTGGCAGAATAGTTTCGCTGACAGCGAAACTGTCAGCGAAACTATACCTACTATATATATGTTTGATCTTGTTCTTTGTTGGCAATCCTTGTAAAAACCCTAAACGTTTATCATTGTTGCAATGTCCCTTTGTAAGCTGGTTCTCACAGAAATATATTGAGCTTTGTTACCTTTTAATGTATTGGATCATTATTGCTTTATGATTGAATACTTTTGGTTATTCTTCTTCATCATTGTGTTTGTTGTTTGGCATTATTGTTGATATTGAACGAATCAACCATACAAGTGTACTGATATTCGATCAAATGGACCAACAAAATGGTATCAGAGCCTAAGTGCTCTTGATAGTTTGAGGTTTTTTGGTTGTTTTTGTTCAAAATCAATATTTCATCATTTGGGGTCAAATATGGGTGTTTTTGTCTTGGAATTTGATTGAAATTGGTTTGTTCTTGGTTGGGAAAGCCTTGGTAATCATTAGATCTCAAGTTCATCGAGATTTGGGTGATTTCAGATTGATTTCGTGTTCAAAAAGTTTTTCAGATTCAATGGGCGAAACTAGTGTTCTTCTAGCGAAACTACCAGCTTCATCCAGCGAAACTACAAGTGTTTTACATCTTGTGTTAGTTTTGAGCCTCTCAGCGAAAGTACAATTTTTGAACAAAAGTTCAGTGGTGCTAGTGTTCAACTTTCAAGCGAAATTGCCACCAAAATTATCTCTGAACGAAAGTTCAAGCTTGTTTCTTGCGAAACTGTCACCGAAACTAAGCATTTTCAGGGATTTGGCTAGCGAAACTGCTGCCGAAATTTCTAGCGAAACTGTCTGCCGAAATTGCTGCAGGGAAACTAGTGTCTCTTCCGTGAAACTAGATTACTCTAGTGTAATTGCATTTGTCTTCCTGCGAAACTAGTTCTATCCAGAGAAACTGCATTGTTCTTCTGTGAAACTATCATGGCTAAGATGACTACTCTCACTCTTGCTGATCTTGAAAGTATGGCACCCAACAGACCACCGAGACTCATCAACGGAGACAATTTTAAAGATTGGAAGAGATGTCTCAAGGCCTTTTTCTTCTACACGGATCACAATCAATGGGAATCAATCATCTCTGGTCCACACATACCAACCGTTAGTGTTGGTGATGTTGTATCTCAGAGCAAGGACCCAGCTACCTTTAATGAAAGAGATCTAAAGTTGATTGACAGAGATCAAAAAGCCTTTGAGCCTTAACTCTATGTCTAGCACCAGACATCTATAATCGTTTTGCTGAACACAAGAATGCTAAGTCTCTTTTTGATGCTCTCTGTGACTTTTATGATGAAAATGATGAGTTGGTGAAAGATAAGAGTATTCAAGCTGAAAAGGAGTTCAACTCTTTTATGGGATATAAGAATGAGAGTCTCACAGATCTTACAAACCGTTTTCTGACAGTTTCGAGCACACTGAAGAAATATGATGAGAAAATTTTAAATAGCGAGCAGGTGAACAGGTTATTAGACTCTCTCCTACCTCAGTGGAGTTTACAGGTGTGGATGTTAAAGCAAGAAAGAGGTTTCACTGACTATAAGCTTATGGACATCATTAATAAGCTTAAATCATTTGAATTGGACATGAAACGAAGGGAGTTCAATCAGACCTTGATGCCTTCACCTGGTTTCACTCAGAATGCTGCACTACTTTTTCCGTTGCAAGCTCTCTAGTGCAGACATCACGACAAGGAGGAGTGAATAATGGTGATCATTCTGGTGGTAGTGTTAGTGGTGGTAGAGATCAAGCCAACTCAATAGCAAATGCTGGAACGTCAATTCCATCTGAAACAATGGCTCTATTTGGCATGTTCGTTCAGAGTTATGAGGCATTAGTAGCTGGAGAGTTGAAAGGAAGAGGAATGACAATGGAGGATATGTATCAGGTGGATCCTGATGATCTAGAAGAGACTGACATTCAGTGGCAAATGGCAATGTTGACTCTCAGAGCTCGAAGATTTATGGAGAGAACTGGTAGAAAGAATTTTGGAGGTCAAGGCTCTAACTCCAAATTGGGATTTGATAAATCCAAACTGAGGTGCTTTAATTGCAACCAGTTAGGGCACTTCAAACGAGAATGTCCATTGCCAATTGTCACTGATCAAAGCAATTCAAGAGTCCCAAGGTTGACCTCAAGTGGAGATAAAGAAGAAATGAAACAGAAGAAAGAGACAGCTTCGATCTCTAACTTTGATTGGAGTGCAGAAGTAGAAGAGACGAAAGAAGAAATTAATCAAGCGTTGGTTGCTGAGATTATTGAAGAAAAGGAGAAGATGAACTATGAGGAAAAGTTTGATCCATTCAAAGAATTTAGAAGTGAAGCAGAAGTGGCTGGGGATAGTCAGAAGTGTGTAAAGATAGTTCAAGATGAAGACTTGAAAGCTGAGGTTATGATAGAGGGTGAAGAGAAGAAGGGGTTGAGAATTGGAAGCTAGACTACAGAGCAAAGGAACGAGAAAGATGATGTTGCAACCACTGTCGAGGAAAAAAAGCTGAGTACTCCGGTGTGTCAATGTGAGAAAGCTTTGGCTGCAGAAAAGGTGATAATGGGACTTCCATACGAGGTAATTCAGGATATGTGTTCCTCAGCATGTAAAATAAGATTATTTGGTGTCTATAAAGCAAATCGTCTGTTAATCGATAATGAAAAAGATTTAAAACGAATTAATGAAGAGCTTAAAATAAACGAGTCAAAATATTTTGTTAAATTAAATGAAGCTTTAAAAGAAAATGATCATTTAAAAAGAATTGTTTTGGAAAGAAATGTTGAAATTAACACTTTGATTGAAAGGGTCGCACTTGCTGAATTTGAGACAAGCAAACTTCAGTCAAAGCTTGATAAATGGACAATATCTGGGATGAAACATGATGATTTATGCAAATCTTAAAGGGGGGGTAGGATTAAAACCGGTTTAGGATATGATGATGCTAAGGTTTATCCTCCTCCCAGCACTTACTGTTATTCACCTATGCCTGTTCCGCATCCTTCTAATGATTTGATCAAAATAGACACTAACAATATGTCTACAGGTTTAGAAGGTGTGAACACTAAGCATGTACGTGAAGACTGGTTATGGACCGCCTAGCAGGCTTGGATGCAATAGTCATAGTACACCTGAATCTCAGCATTCTGTTTTAGATAATAAATCTAGCTTAAGTTCTCTTTTTGTTTCAAAACAATCTGTTTCAGACAATGTTTCATCTTGTTCTAGTGATGTTTCTATTTCCTCTTTAGATAATTTGCACTGTAATGATGATGTCTCTGTTGTTTATGTTGATGTTGAGAATGATTCTACTGTGCAGAGTAAAGAACAAATTAAAAGTAATTGTTTTGAAAAATTCTTTTCTCATCCCATCCCATCTTTTACCCCAACTAATATTTTTTTTCATCAAATGAAAGGGTAACGTCAACATCTCATGCAAGTACAAGTGGCACTAGTACCATTCGTACTTCTGATGAAAACTCATCATCTAATGTAAATTACCACTCTTTTCCAAATCAAAATGGACCCAAAGACATGTACGTGACCTATAGTGATGTTGATTCGAGACTGTCTGAATAAGATGAGGAGATAATCATTGATAAAATTCCCACTTTATTTCATAACAGTCCTAGATAAAAATCACACTATTTTAGATGTGGTAAAGATGATCATGTCGTTAAACATTGTCCCGAGCTTAATCATAAACATGGGAGCAGGAATTCGTTTAGTAGTAGATTAACTCATTTGGTTAATAATTTATTTTGCAAGAAATCAACTACTCCACGACCAAAAATTGTTCATTCATGGGTTCCTATTTCACCAGGTTAATCTGTTCTTTGTATTCCTGCAGGAGTCATCCACTAAAGCGGTAAATAGTGTATGGCATGTTGATAGTGGATGCTCCAGACACATGACGGGGTTGAAGGATCTATTGACAAACTACCGAATTATTAATGGAGGTTATGTCACGTTTGCTGGCGACAAAAAGGGTGGCAAAATGATTGGTCAAGGAAATGTTTCCAACGGGTCTCTCACTTTGGAGAAAGTGAATTATGTGCCAGAGCTAGCTTTCAATCTATTGAGTGTCTCTCAGATTTGTGATAAGGATATTCCGATCTTGTTCAAATCTAATGAATGTATCTTTCTGAATTCGGAGATTGACATTCCAGAGGAGATGGTTCTTATGCGGGCTCCAAGAAAGAATGACACATATCTTCTTGACATGGCTTCAAGAGAATCAACGTCTAACGTCACCTGTCTTCTATCAAAATCTTCTTCATCAGAATCCTTCTTATGGCATCGTAGACTGGGCCACGTTAATTTTAAAACTATAAACAAATTAGTTAAAAACAATCTTGTTAGGGGATTACCTTCAAAAGACTTTTCAGTGGTTGAAAAATGTATGGCATGTGCCAAAGGAAAACAACATAAGAAACCACATAAATCCAAACTTGAAAAAAGTATATCTAATCCCCTCGAGTTGTTACATACTGATTTGTTTGGCCCAATAAGTGTTAAATCAATTGCTAAGAAATCCTTTTGTCTTGTTGTTACAGATGAATTTTCCAGGTATTCATGGGTGAGATTTCTTGCCCATAAAGGAGAGGTGGCTGACGAGTTGCAAAGTTGATTCTTTCTATTGAAATGATAAGCAAGAGGAAGGTTATGGCGATTCGAAGTGACAATGGTACCGAATTCAGAAATCAAATTTGATTCATTTTGTGCTGATAAAGGGATTCTGAGACAGTTCAGTGCTGCAAGAACACCTCAACAAAATGGTGTAGCTGAAAGGAAGAACCTTATTCTTATTGAAGCTGCTCGTACTATGCTGATTGAGTCCTCCTTACCCATCATTTTCTGGGCTGAGGCGGTGAATTGTGCTTCATATGTTCTTAATAGAGTGTTGATTGTCAAAGACAAAATGAAGACTCCATATGAACTGTTTCATAAGAGGAATCCTTTGATTGATTTATTTCGGCCTTTCGGATGCTCGTGCACTTTACTCAATACCCAGGCTCAGAAGATGAAATTCGGTGCTGTGTCTGATGAATGTTTCTTTGTTGGCTATTCATCCTCTCAGAAAGCTTATCGGGTGTATAACAAGAGAACCCGTATTGTTCAAGAATCTTTCTATATTGATTGGCAGGAATCTAATTCTTCTGATGTCCGATCTGAGCCTGCATGGTTCTTTGACTCCAATACGGTTTTCAATTCATTCAATCTTCCAGTTCTTGATGATGATGCGTCCACTTCAACTATTCAAACTAACATCATTCCTTCAGACTCCTTACCCATTGTTAACTCCATTAATCTGCCCATTCCTAATTCACCTGCTGACAATGCTACATCTGTTGACATTGCATGTTCTTCATCATCCTTTGATATTCCACCTCCACCTGTTTCTGCTTCTATTCCCTCGTTACCTACATCTACCTCATCTCAGCCTGTTCCATCCACATCACCTGTTGACTCTAACCAACCATCTTTCAATACCCTACCTCTAACCACCAATTTTAAAACCTTGAAAGATCACCCACATGATAACATTATGGTTCCATTACCAACGGAGTGTAGACGCGGAGTCAGTCTGGTCTGATTAATGTATGTTTGTTCTCTTGTTTTATATCCCCTCATGCAGCCCTTCAGGATCCTTGTTGGGTTGAATCGATGCAATTGGAGCTGCAACAATTCAGGAAGCTCAAGGTTTGGACCTTGGTTGATCTTCCACCAAACAAATAACCAATAGGCACGAAATGGGTGTTCAAAAACAAACCCGATGACCGTGGTATTGTGGTTAGAAACAAGTCAAGATTGGTTGTTCAGGGATTTGCTCAAGAAGAAGGCATTGACTACACGGAAGTCTTTGCTCCCGTAGCTCGTCGTGAAGCTATTAGGATTTTTCTGGCTCATGCCGCCAACAAGCAGTTCAAAGTCTATCAAATGGATGTCAAATGTGCATTTCTCTATGGAGACATTGACGAAGAGATATACGTGTGTCAACCTCCAGGGTTTGAGGATCCTGACTTTCCTGACAAAGTCTACAAGCTCGATAAATCCCTTTATGGCCTCCATCAAGCCCCTCGGATCTGGTACGATCTAACACAATATCTGTTAAGCAATGGTTTTTCTCGCGGCACCATTGATATGATGTTATTCAAGAAGGAAGTGAATGGTGAGATGCTAATTATGCAAGTCTACGTGGATGATATTATTTTTGGCTCCACCAATCCAAATCTGTGTCAGGAGTTTGAGGAAATCATGCGTAACCGTTTTGAAATGAGTATGATGGGGGAGATGTGCTTTTTCCTTGGGTTACAGGTTGAACAAAAACCAGAGGGAATTCTCATTCATCAGGAGATGTTTATTAAAGATATTCTAAAGAAATTCAAGATGGATGATGCCTCTCCTGAACTCACTCCATTCACTGCTCAAACTTGCCTCACTCCAGACGAGAATGGAAAACCTATTGATCCTCATCTTTACAGATCTATGATCGGTTCCCTTATGTATCTTACAGCAAGCCGTCCTGACATAACCTTTGCTGTAGGATACTGTGCTCGGTACCAATCTGCCCTGAAAGAGTCTCATGAAAAGGAAGTCAAACGGATCTTTCGTTATCTTAAAGGCTTTTCTCGTTTAGGGATTTGGTATCCTTATGGTGGGAATTTTGACTTACATGCTTATTCTGACAGTGATTCAAATGGTTGCAGGTTTAATAGAAAATCAGTTACTAGAGGCTGTCAGTACCTAGGAGATTGTCTTGTATCATGGCAGAGCAAGAAACAAACTACTGTCTCTCTTTCCACGAGGGAGGCAGAGTATATTGTTGCTTCAAGCTGCTGCTCCCAAGTGCTCTGGATACAACATTAGATGATTGACTATGGCATCAACTTCCTCCATACACCGTTGTTCTATGACAACGAAGCAGCCATTTGCATCGCAAAGAATCCTATTCATCATTCCCGAACCAAGCACATCGACACACAGATTCATGCAATCCGTGATGCTCAGGAAAAGGGTTTTATTGATATTATTCCTATTGCCACTAAAAATCAAAAAGCAGATCTTTTCACTAAAACTTTTGACAAACCTCGTTTTTATAAACTGATCTCTATGCTAGGTTTAATATCTTTTTAAATCTTTTCTTTTCTTTATCCTAGGTCTTGTGAATATTGTTTATTCTTTTGTTTCTCTGTTTCATCTGTTTAATTTGCCCCTTAACCCTTTATCTTTTCACATTAAAAAAAATATTATATACTTTCTTTGAAATCTTTATTTTGAAATTTCTTCTATCTCGCTGATTTGTAGAAATTTCGGGGGAGAATAATAACTATCTCTCTTGTTACCTTTTGCAGTATTCTCCTTAATAAAAGTTGTCTTGCCTGGATGACGTGAAGGAAGTATATAGTTTCGGGCTGGGATACGCTTGATAGGTTCAGCCTGAAAGCGAAGTAGACAGTAATCTTATGGCTAAACTAACAGTATAAGATACTGGATGATTCGGATTATTCCCTTGACATTCTTGGCCTTCACAAAGTTATATGTCCTTGTTCAAAAAGGGTTGAGAACATGACATCTCTGCGTTGCTGTATTTGTTGTTTCCTGTCTTTGATAATAGCTATATGGCTATTCGTCTTTGTTTCTAAGAAGCTCCTTACTGTATATTTCCTCGTGCTTATCTCCTCTGCTATGTGTGAACATTGACCTGGACTGATGATCTCCTTTGCTGTACGATAGTACTGACCTGGAGCTCTTATCGGCACCATTTGATGATCTTCTCTGTTATACGTAAGTATAGACCTGAAGCTCTCATCTGAATGACTCAATTGATCATCTCCTCTGTTATACGTGAGTATAGACCTGGAGCTCTCATCATTTGATGTTTTTAAGGAATGTGCTTCTCTTGTAAAAAGGATCTTTGTTTCTTTTTAAAGTGAAATAATCTATCAGGGAATGTCATTTGTTCAATATATCATGAGGACAGGATAAATCTCTTTGCCAAATGTCTGTGGAAACTGTCATTCAGTGTTCTTCAATCGAACCAAAACATGATAACTGTAGCTGCAGTTTATTTGTTGAAAAGAAGAAGGCATGGACTTAAAAGGACAAATATATCAGCAGTTCCACCAAACTATGACTCTCTAGAAGATCTCTTCTGTTTCTCGTTCTTATCTACCTTTATTTTAATTCCTCTTTTATTATGTTAAAATTTTGTGAAGTCTGGTAAGGGCTTGTTGGGGCAAATCCTTTTTTGTTTTCTTCTATTTTTGTTACTTAAAAAAAAAAATTGGTTTTCAGCAAAATTATTCTTTCGCTGATAGTTTCGCAGGGTGAAGTTGTAGATTCGCCGGCTCTTTCGCTCTTATCTGTGTCATTTTGACCAAAACATTTACGGGCGAAACTATAGTTTCGCTACCAGCGAAACTATATACTATATATCGCTCCTTGGAAATTAAGACTTCATTTTCGCACCATCGGGGTTTTAGGTCATCGTGTGTATACCGTGTCTATCTTGTGCGAATCTGTGGTTCTGAGCGTGTTTTCATTGTTTGGTGGTCTTTTTCTCTTCTGTTGTGAGTTTCGAACCCTCGGTTGTAGTTTAATCTAGGTTTTAACCATTTTTTTTTTCCGATTGACTGTGACTCTTCGGTGCCTTCGCAGTTCTTACTGCGAAAGTACTGATAGTCCTGCGAAACTGAAGGAAAGTTCAAAGGTTTTTCAGCGAGACTATAAAGTCATGCTTTCCGAGCGAACTTCACAGTTTCGCTGGTCTTGTTTCAGTTTCGCTTTGCCGAATTTGTAGTTTCGGCACGCGCTCCGTCATGCCGAAACTGCTTCTTGCTGGTTGCCGAAATTATATTTTCGCCTGCCGAAACTACTGTTTCGGCTAGCGAAACTATACTTTCGCCTAGAGAATATAAATTCGAATTTAAATTGCTTTTTCCTTTTTTTTATTATTCTTTTTAATTATTTTTCTTTATTATTCATTTTAATATATCTTACTAATACGTTTCATCTGTTTTTCAGATTAAATGGCTAATCTAAAGTTTGATGAGAGGAATAACATCACAACCATCTTGGATGATACACGTCCCAAAGCTGCGGGATTTAGAGACTGTATCCGTTGACTTCAGAGTTCTCCCATTGCATATGTTGTCACTCATTCTCCCACCATCTACGATCTACACATCAGAGATTTCTGGCGTACTGCCGAGTACGACACAAGAGCCAATCCTCAAAGGATTGTTGCGAGAGTACAGGAGAACGACATTGTTATTACTGCTGAGATCATTACACGCGCGTTAAGACTTCAAGAGGATAGGGGGGATGAGGTCGTGTTAACAGACCAGGAGGTTTTTGATGCATTCAGGAGTTTTGGTTATGAGGGCCCTCCTTTTGGCACTAGAAAGGAGATCAAGAAGTCCTTTCTGTCCAAAGAGTGGAGATATATCGCTCATGTCTTCATCATGTGCTTAGATCACCGAAAAGGTGGATCCGACGGGCTAAATCTTGATTGGGCCAAAGCTATGGTTATATTTTGTAGAGGGCAAAAGGCCAATATAGCCTAACTTATCTTTGACTGCATGGCGGAGAATGTAATGGCCCTAAAGAAAGATAAATGGCTGTTGTATCCTCGATTTTGCAGATGATTATTGATGATCTTATTCCTAATGTTCCGAGGCACGGGGAGATAAAGAGATTAGTGCAGATGAACTCTCGCATTTTTGCCGACTGCTGCGCAATAAGGCACAATTTCAGTGGGAAGATTACACATCTGTTGGAAAATATGTACCCTCCTAAAAGATGGAATTATATTCGAAGGGTGGTTGAGTCAGAGGATAAGAGGGCTGAGGAGACGAGACATAAGCAGGTTGAATCTATAAAGAAACGGAAGAGATATGCGAAGGAAAAAGAGTATGACTTTGAAGAAGATATTCATGAGGCTGAGCAGGAGGTGAGAGCAGAAAAATAAAGAAGAACAAAGAAAAAGGCTGAGGAGGGGGAGTTGGAGAGGAGAACAAAGCATAAGCATCAAGCATTCTCTGAGCCCCAGAGAAGGGATGAGAGGGCAGGGCTGGATGAGGACATTATCAGGAATCTCAACACCTCTTTAGCCAATGAGTTAAGCATGATTAAAACTAAGCTGTCCAATCAAGAGCTGAGGGAGAAAAGAAAGGATGAGATGTTAGAGGGGATGTCCAAGATGCTGGTGTATCAGCAAAAGTTAATAAAGAAACTGTTGGTGGATGTGAATGAGCTGAAGGCTATAGCCGGCCTGCCTAATCAGCTAACTCAAACTGAGTTAGATGATATGACTGATCTATCTAGGTACCCATTTCTGAATATGGGTACATCATCGAGGGCAGGAGAGGGCACTAGTGGTGCAGAAGCTAAGACAGCAGGAGGTTCAGGTGTGAGAAAGGATGTTGAGACTGAGAATGTGACCGGGAGGTATGAGATGAAGAAGAGGTGATTGAGGCTGGGTTTGTGAATTTGGACTTTGATATAGAGAAGGATCTGGTGGGAGTGGAGGTTATGAGAGATAATCCAGTGGAAAGGGCTTACAAGAGTTTGATAGATGAGGAGGTAGAGGATGAGCAGCTGGTTGACTATGATTCAGAACCTGATTATTATGAGGTGGATGAATGACCATTGACGTATGTGGCCAAGAAGAGCTCGAATGAAAATGATGTGTTTGAAATGGATAAGGATGAGTGGTTCGTTACGGAAAAAGAGGCTGAGGAAATAACCCCATTATTTCAAAATGTTCAGGGGCCCAGCAAGAAGGAGGTGGATAAGAAAATCATTAGCTGGAAATACAACCCTGGACTCAAAATGTTCATGATTAAGAGAAGAGGGGGAGGCATCTCTTACCTGCATAAAAGGAAGGCATTCAAGACCTTACCTAAATGGGATCTGAGGAGATTAGCTGCAATTCCTTTGATAGATTCCGATTTGAGTGAGAGGGCTAAGATGTTGGAGGAAGAAATAAAGAAAGGGCTGAATGATAACTTCGAGGGTTTTGGATTTATGAAGGCAGAGAGGCGGAGGTCAAAGAAGGATAAGGATTGGGAGACGGGAAAGGGTCAGATTGTATTGAGAGTGAAGCCCACGAAGACAATGAGTCGAGTGAGGTTACCTAACCCCCTTCCCAAAAGGCTTGAGAAGTTTGAAAAATGGTTTTATGATAACAACACGGGGGAGGCATTGATTCGCGTAAAGGATGGAGCTGAAATGAGACTTTTTGATCCAATGGAGATATTTTCTTTTTCTGATGAATATCTGGTGATGTTGTGTGAAAATCACATTAAAGCTGGGGCTGGAGCTGAGACACACAAAGAAGCAAGCCTGTTTATGATGGCTGCTAACAAGGTAAGGGGTGTTAGAACTGAAGTGAGGGAGCTAGCCCAGAAGGTTTGGTAAGAAGATGTGTTGAGGATGGACGTGAGGGACTTAACAAGACAATTTGCTCAGGCAAGTGCACGTGCAGAGGATGAAGCCGCAGGAGGTAACGAAGAAAGATCTGACGCGGTGGAAGATACTGGAGCTGAAAAGACAAATGAAGATTGATCAAGACGGTGAGATCCAACCTTGGGGGAGTATTGAAGATCAAGTATAGGTTGGACTCACCATAGATTAGATATTATTTATGTTTAAATGTAATAGGTTTAATGTTAGTTTTCTTTTGTAAGTTTGTTATGTTTTCCTGCCCAGCGAAACTATGAGCGAAACTG
Organism: Flaveria sonorensis; assembly: GCA_025506505.1. Lineage (NCBI taxonomy): Eukaryota > Viridiplantae > Streptophyta > Magnoliopsida > Asterales > Asteraceae > Flaveria > Flaveria sonorensis. Next base: position 19,630,797 of record CM046426.1, read on the forward strand.
TAGTTTCGCTCATAGCAAGCTGCTAGTTTCACCCGGCGAAACTGTCAGGCTCTGCCGGGCGAAACTGTGTCAGTGGCAGAATAGTTTCGCTGATAGCGAAACTGTCAGTGAAACTATACCTACTATATATATTGTTTGATCTTGTTCTTTGTTGGCAATCCTTGCAAAAACCCTAAATGTTTATCATTGTTGCAAGTCTCTTTGTAAGCTGGTTCTTCACAGAAATATATTGAGCTCTGTTACCTTTTAATGTATTGGATCATTATTGCTTTATGATTGAATACTTTTGGTTATTCTTCTTTATCATTATGTTTGTTGTTTGGCATTATTGTTGATATTGAACGAATCAACCACACAAGTGTACTGATATTCGATCAAATGGACCAACAGAATATGCCATGTAAACTTTAAGAACATGAATAAACTAATTAAGAATGATTTGGTAACTGGAATGCCAAAGAAAGAGTTTACAAGTGATGACCATTGTGTTGCATGCCTGAAAGGGAAGCAACACAAAGTGTCTCACAAGCCAAAGGAAATGAACTCTATCACTACTCCCCTACACTTGTTACATATGGATCTGTTTGGCCCCACCAGTGTAATGAGTTTAGGAAGGACCTCATACTGTTTGGTGATCACAGATGATTTCACAAGATTCACTTAGGTGTTTTTCCTTAGACTAAGGATGAAACTCCTGAAATCTTAAAGAACTTTATTCTAAAAAGATGTGATCAAGGAACCAAATTCAAAAACCAAATCCTTGATATATTTTGATATGAAAAGGGTATTTCAAGACAATACAGTGCTCCCAGGACTCCTCAGTAAAATGGTGTTGTTGAAAGGAGAAACAGGACTTTCTCCTGCCTATCACCTTCTAGGCAGAGGCTGTCAACATAGCCTGCTATGTGCAGAACAGAGTTTTGGTAGTTAAGACACATGGTGAGACTCCTTATGAACTGTAGCACAAAAGAAGACCATTCATTGGTTTTCTCAGAACTTTTGGATGTCCTTGCACCATCTTGAATACCAAAGATCAAATAGCCAAGTTTGTGGAGAAATCAGATGTACTCTTCTCAAGCTAAGGCTTATAGAGTATACAATCTCAGAACTAGAATCATTGAGGAGTCAGCCAATGTGACTTTCAATGAACACACACCCTGTGTAAAAGGATCTGGTCCGGATTAGCTATTTGATCTTGACTTAGTTACCAACTGTTTTAACAAATCTTGTGAGAATGTTTCAGGATCTATAGATAATAGGTCAACAGAAGATCCTGATCAAAGATTTGAGCTGAGAAGACCAAACAAGAAGACTACTTCAGCTCCAGTGGTGACTAACCCTGCAATTGAAGCTCCCATCAGCACTAGCATGACAACTACTGCTAATTCAAATGAATTGCCTTCAAATTCCAGCTCAGAGGCTCAGAATTCAAGAGAAGAAACCTCAAATGTAGGAGGAGGAACTGGAGGTGGAGACAGTGATCAAGAATTTCTTGATGCTAATAACCACTCCATTGAAGACAACATGAATGATGTCACACACTCATTGGATCAAGTTTCTCTTGATAAGTGTGCTGATGTGGTGGGAGACACCTTATTGCCAGATCAGAATTTCTCAAATTTAGATCTGTCTAATCAACTTGCTGTGATCCCTCAACTTCGGATCCACAAGTCACATCCCTCCACAAACATCATTGGAAATGTTGACTCAGGGGTAAGAACAAGAGGACAAGCACATGATAGCCACGTTTGTCTACATTCTTGTTTCTTATCCCAGATAGAGCCGAAGAAGGTTGATGAGGCTTTGAAGGATGGAAGCTGGATTGAAGCTATGCAAGATGAACTGCTTCAAATCAGAAGATAGAAGGTTTGGAACTTATGTCCTCTTCCTCAAGGGAAGAGTGTCATAGGAACCAAATGGGTATTCAGGAACAAGAAAGATGACAGAGGGATCAACTTCAAGAACAAGGCTAGACTGGTTGTCTAAGGATACACTCACGAAAAAGGGATTGATTACACTAATGTCTTTGCTCCAGTTACAAGACTTGAAGCTGTAAGAATATTTCTGGCTTATGCTGCATCCAAGGATTTCAAGGTCTACCAGCTTGATGTGAAGTCTGTCTTTCTCTATGGGGTGATTGATGAAGAAGTTTATATTAAACAACCACCTGGCTTTGCAGACCCAGATCATCATGATTATGTCTATAAGCTTGATAAAGCCCTTTATGGACTGCATCAAGCTCCAAGAAAGTGGTATGAGACACTATCAACATACCTCCGTCAACATGGATACAAAAGAGGTACTATTGATGGGACTCTCTTCATCAAAGAAACAAAAAATGACACATTGCTAGTTTAGATATATGTAGATGACATCATCTTTGGTTTAACTAGTCCAAAGCTCTGCAAAGACTTTGAGATGCTGATGAAGAATAGATTTGAAATGAGTGCCATGGGGGAACTCAATTTCTTTCTAGGAATTCAAGTGAAGCAGGTTGAAGATGGCATCTTCATCAGTCAGTCAAAATATGTACAGGACATACTTACAAGATTCAAGATGACTGACTGTAAGGTTGCAAAGACACCCATAGCCAGAAATCACTCCTTTGGTCCTGATCTTGAGGGGGAGTGTGTTGATGAACATCTCTACAGGGCTATGATTGGGTCACTTATGTACCTTACTGCTAGCAGGCCTAATATCATGTTTGCCACATGCATATGTGCAAGATATCAAGCCAACCCTAAGATGTCATACCTAATAACTATCAAAAGGATACTTAGATATCTTAAAGGTGCTCCAAATCTAGGCATTTGTATCCAAAGAATTCAGACTTCAATCTGTATGCCTATACAGATAGTGATTATGGTGGTTGCAACATGACTGCAAAGTCCACATCTGGGGGGTGTCAGTTCCTGGGTGGAAGGATAGTCTCTTGGCAATGCAAGAAGCAATCCTATGTGCCTGCATCAACTGCTGAAGCTGAATACATTGCTGCTGCCAGCTGCTGTGTTCAAGTGCTTAGGATTCAAAATCAGATGCTAGACTATGGGTTCAATTTCAAAGAGACTCCCATCCACATAGACAACAATAGTGCCATCTCTATTACAGAGAATCCTATGCAGCACTCAAGGACTAAACACATCAACATCATGTATCATCTGATTAGAGATAATTTTGAAAAAGGGTTGATAAAACTAATCAAAGTTAACATAATTGAACAATATGTTGATTTGTTCACAAAAGCTTTTGATGAACAAAGATTTAAGCATCTTGTATCAGCTATTGGGATGATTAACTTTGAATAGATTTCTCTTAATAACTTAATCAATATTATTTCTTAAAACTGTGTGTCCTAGGTTGTCTATTAGATCACTTCATAAGCCCAGTTCTTTTTGGAAGAAAAACGATCTTTTAAAATGATATCTCTTAGAATGATGAAAATTTACCTTCAAAAGAAGCAAAAGTTGCCTTCGGAAGAAATTTATGTCTAAATCGTTTAAACAGCTTATCTGAGATTTACCTTCGGAAGAAATTCTTGAAGTATCTTCCAAAGCTTAAATTTTGGTATAAGTACTTAAATGATTTTTAGGAACAAATTTCTTCCGAAAGCAATTTAGTCTCGGAAGACTCATTTATTTCTTCCGAAGCCAAAATTTTCAAAACTCTTTGAAATATCTTCCGAAGCAAAATTGCTTTTGGAAGCTTTGATTGCAAAGCTTCCAAAACCAAAATTGCCTTCGGAAGCTTTTACTACTTCCAAGAAAACTAACTTTTTGGGCGCCTTTTTCAGAAGTAGGACCCACTTGCAGATTTCAAAGTTAATATTTTTGTCATAACTTTGTCTTAAATCCAGAGTATATCTTTCCAAAAGGTTCTATTTCATCTTACTTCTCTGATTGTTCCTTAACCTAAAATTACAACCAAATTTCATCTTCTTCTTCTTCTTTCCTTCACTATAAAGCCTCTTCAATTGGCCAATCTTGATCGTCGTAACGACCCTGATTTCACCATCCACCTCTACAGGCAACACAATCAAGTTGCCCTATTGAACTCTGAGAAGGATCCAAGCTTCTCAGACGTGTATAGGTATCTTTCTGTGTCTCACTACTTCACCTCCCTTACAATCGATCCACCTCTCTATGAGGATCAGTTGCTTGAGTTTTGGCGAACCTGTCTAGAGGTCACCATGGACGGGGAGAAGGCACTGTCTGCCATATTGCATGGGAGGACGGTTTTCATCACTCCAGCCATCATCAACACCCATCTTCAGCTGGATGATTAAGCAGGTGAATTATCTTTCCCAAAAACTACTGTCAACCAATCCTTTGAGCAGATGGGATATGAAGGTGACTTCTCAGTCAAGACCTTCAGGAAGGGGAAGGTCTCATTCCAATGGAAATATCCATGTCGTTATCCACAGCTTATCAAACAAACATGGTAGATGGGACCAGATTCCAGAAGACCTCTCCTTCATTGTCCATGGGATGGTTCAAGGGGTCAAATTCAGGTACTCTCAATTTGTATTTACAAATTTACTTGCGAATTTGGATTCCTTAGAATATTACATGTTCCCCCGGTATGTTCAAGACATTCTCAACTGTGAATTGGGACCACAGTTGAGGGGAACAGGTAATGTTCTTAAACTTGCAAATATGAGGTCCGGCATTTTCAAGATATTGAAAAAGCCAACTGTTGGGTTCTCAGGGGTAGAAACAGCCCTTGTCCCATAAATGTTTGAGCTCATTGCTCAGGGTGACATCCTAACTGTACCATCTAGTTATGAACCAACACCCTCTACTTCTCAACCACCATCAAGGCCAACAATTACCCTCACCTACAAAAGAAAACACAAACGAACCCCTGCACTTGCTACTAAGCATGTGCAGGCCCCCATATCACAACCCATACAGGAGGAAGTGGAATCCAGAGCTCCCACTTTCCCTGAGGAGCAGACCACCCCCATCTTTCAAACAATCAGTGCTGAAGTTCCTCATGCTCAGCCTGATGAGCTCATAACTCCACAAACAGCCTTAAGCCATCACTCTGAGTCTCAACAATCTAGTGATCAACCTTCAGGGGAAAGCTACCATCCCCAGCCTCTTGATCTTAACCAACCCATTCCCAGCCTTGACTTCTATTCTGATGAAGATTTGGGTTTTAGTGAGTATCATGACTCTCCCATCTCTACCCACACTCAAAGGGAGATGAGTACTCCTGCTTCACCCATGTCTAGCCCATATCAGACACCCCAAACTGAGGTGGATCTTTCTGTAATTGTCCAGGAGACCCATGTGGAAAAGGCTCTCACTACTGCCAGTGATTACATCCTTAAGACCTCAACCACGGCAATCCAGCCTCTTGACATTGTCATGAGGCAGGGGGAAATCCAGCAGCCAAGAACCCCATGCTGGTGGTGAAGGAGCAGACCTTAGTTCACCTCCTTCATCCCCTAATGATTCTTCAACTGAAGATGAGGGGAGTCTAAAACTTAGGGTGCACCAACTCAAAGACATTTTCACCCAACTGGTTTCACAGATAGCTCACCTTGAATCATAGGTGACTATCTTGCAAAGGAGGGTCCATGACCAGCAACTTGAGATCACCGATCTCAAGGGCTAGTTAGCTGAGAGACCCATAGGACAAACTCATCCAGGTCCATAAGAACCTGTGGATGTTATGGATCACTTCCTCAGCTCACCTATGCATGAGGGTGATACTACCAAAAAGGGGGAGGAAGTTCGGACAGCCACAGAACCTGGGAGTTCTTCCTCAAGTATGGACATACAAGACTCACCATCCTATCTTGCAGTTGTCCATGCTCAGTAACCTCCTCTAGACAGTGATCTAGAACTGCTCATTTAATAATTGTTTGAGGAGGGAGTACTAAGAGCAATGTCTGCCCCATCTGAGAACCCGATCTAGGGTTTGGGGTATGACAGTGATAGGAAAGCTCTTGTGATCTCTAGAGCTCAGGGTCAACAAGAAATTCTCAACATCTCCACCCTGAGTTTCAATGAGAGTATAAACTTAGTAGATCTGGCACTTGTCAACCCAAATAATAACAGACAAGCTGTCAGATTAGCTAATCAAATTCCAGACTGGGTGCTGCCAGAATTCAAAAAGAGAACAACATCATACAGACAGAGGCTAGCAGTTGAAGCCTTTGGTCAACTGGATGTTGAGGTAGACCCCAAGATTAGCTTCGAAGGGAAAGACTTGATTGAAGGTCCAGAGGCTGAGACTGTGAACCTTGAGACAAGATCTCCTCCAGCACCCCATACCCTCAGTGAGGCACCAGCTGGTGATGGTTCTTTACAATCTCTCTTTAGCTAGAGCTTGACTACTGAATCAAGCAATAAGGCCAAAGCTCTCCTTAGGCTGAGTCATCAAGATCTGAAATTGACAAAGGAAAAAAGAAGATGTCTCTTGAAGAGATTGAAGAAGAAAAGAGAGAGAGGAAGAGGAAGCTGAGGGGAGAGAGTTCAAGTGGTTCCCCAGGATTCATGCAAGCTGCAATTCTGGCTGCCCTATACCAAACACTCAAGAAGATGAATTAAGGGCAGCCAGGCTCAACTATCTGGGGACCAGGAACCTTAACATAGATGAACTCATCTCTCTCCCCTTAGAGGAGTTAAATGAACTGGCTGACATTGAATTGTCAAAGGAGAGGAAGGAAGCAGAGGATGCAGCCTTGACCCTCAAACACAAGGAAGAAATAAGGAGAAAAAGGCTTTACAAGAACATTCCTGTCCTCTCCCCAGTTCAAGAAAGTCCTGAGTCAGAGACTGTGGCTGCTGAACAACCTCATGTAGTTGATGAAGAAGAAAGATTAAAAATGATCAACTACCTGAGTGCCACATGTCTTTATCAGGCACCTGCACTCCTTCCCTTACCTTATGATTATATATTATTTGAATACAATAAGCAGCTGGAAGGACAAGCCAAGAAAGAAAAGCAAGCTGCTAGAAAGAGGCAAAGGGAAGAAGCTGTAAAATCAAGAGCCATCATCCAGAAAAGTCAGAAGAATTCTGCAGATAGGCAGAGGATGATGAGCTTCTTAAAGCTGTATGGGTTCTCCAGAAGGAGGCTTGTTCCCATGTCTCTATCCACAATGGATGAGCACATAAGGGTGATCAAGCAAAAGATAAAAAGGGGAGAGCTTGTGGACCTTCTTTCATCATCAAGTCAAGCTCAACCTGAAGTTGAGGTAAAGGTGGAACCTACAAAGACAACACCACCTACACCTGAAGCTGCACAACAGCCAATTTCATCTTCTAACCCATAACAGGGTTCTCCTCCCTCTCCTTTTGAAACTGGGAGAGAGGAGAACCCAACTAAGAGGGAATCCACTGAAGAACCTGGTACTGAAGACCAACCCTCTCAGTTATAATCATCAGGGAGGAAAAAGAGGATGGCCAAAAGAAGATCATCTTCAAAGAAGAAAAGAAGAAAGGCATCCTCGTCCCAACCTCAGGATGAGTCAGAACATCCTGAGGAAGTGCATGAAGAGGACTCTCAACCAACTCCTATCATAATAGAGCCTCTCTCTATTGGAAGACAAATTCTATCCTGGACATTTGCTGAAGATCCATACATATGGTATGTCACTAGAGATCAGGGAGAACAATATGTCTACTTCACAAGTGACATGCTTGAACTCCCTCTGCATGATCTTTATGACATGAGAAGGTACTACATGAGTCTGAAGAATCTAGATCTGCTGATGAAGAAGGGAATTCTGAAGATCCTCATATGGACTATCCCAGAATGAAGAACCTCTCTGTTTTGGTAGCATCAGCCTAGGGGGAGTTTGTAGGAACCTTTGAAGTTAAGAGGCTGATGCAACCAAAAGATACCAAAACAACCAAGTCTTCCAACATGCACTTCCGAACAAAGGTGAACTAGCTTCGAAAGTTTTACACACTCAAGAAAAATGCTAAGTGTAAAATCTTCCAAAGCCAAAGTTCAGAAGAAACTACTGCGGAAGCTTTACACTTAACTTAGAAAAATACTCTAAGTGTAAAATCTTCCGAAGCCAAAGAATCAACTCTTCCGAAGGTAAAAGATGAAGTCTTGCAAAGCTCTCAAGACAAAGTCTTCCGATGCTGTTTAAAGACAAGACTGATTTTTCTCTAAAGAGAGAGAAAAGATACCTTTTCTATCAACTTTATCATAAAGCAACCTACTTTCCGCTGCATGCTCTGGTAGTTCACCGGCTATCACTAGTTGGTGAAACTTCCATACTTTATGATAAAGTAGATAAGGTCTTCGCCTGCCAGTTTTTGTTTTTGTTCCTTCTTGGCTTTTTGTAATAGGAAAGTCAGTGAGCTATGGCTTGTCATAGTCACCAGTCAAAAGGCAATCTGTCTTTTGACTTTAGGCTGATCTTGTTGTCTAGATTAGTCACTTCCAACTGTCTTTTTGCATATTGACGGTTGTAGGATGTAGTATAAGTAGTCTCCAGTTCTTGTATTCACATATACTCGTACAACACTTGTAATAGAACTAGAGAAGCAATATACAACTTCCTTGAAAACTTTATCTTGTGCTCTTGTTCTTGTTTTACTTGTGTTTATCTTATATCTTCAGTAAAGGTTCACAGTTCCCTATTTGAATTGTTAAGTGATCTTAAGATCCTCCTGGGTGTGTTAACTAAGTACAAGCTTAAGTACCCTTTAACGATCCTGCAAACTGTATTATAGTTGTACATGTCACACCACTTGCAATATTTTTCTTCAGCTTCACTCTTAGACCCTGTCACCTTCTTCTTCTGCATCTTTAATTCTTTCTCAAACTTTGTAGTTGAAGAATCTTTACCTCTTCCTGGCATGATGTCACCTGGTTCTTGTTGCTTAGTATTTACATATCTCTGTTTCTTTTCTTTCTTGATGTCAGTTCATGATTCAGCAGATGATTTCTTTTTCTGTAGATCTTCTACGGATGATTGTTTTGGAAGATCAACATTCTTCCATTGCTTTTCTACGGATGGTTCTGGACATGTCTTCTTCTTCCGCAAGTGTTTTGCAGAAGTGATTCTCTCTTCCTCCTCCATAGTTCTTTTTGCTGATTGACTTTTATGCTTTTTATTGAGTCATGAATTCCTTCATTTAGCTGACCAATTCTTGTGTAGATGCACTTCAACAAATTTCTTTGTTTAGGAGGATATGGCAGCTTGATCTCATCAAGAACTTTGGGAATTATATGTTCAATTAATACATTTTTACCCTTACCTAAACCAGCACATTCTTGTTCATTAGGCTCATCAACCTCATCCAGATCATCACAGTCATCAAAGTCAAATTCTAATTCATTTTGTTTTAAAAATTCTAATTCAAATGAATCAGTTTCACTGAATTCAGTATCTTCACCATTTACCAATTCATTATTTTCAACTTTTGATTCAGTTTTGGTGGTAGATATAAAATGATTTGACAGAGTGTTGGTCATGGACTCAGGTAGGGTGGTGTAGTTATCATTCACTGGTGGTGCAACAACATGAAATCCTAGCCCATACCTGTTCTTTGATTCAGTATGAGAATTTAACAGTTTCTCATATTACTATGATGATAATTGGAACTTCTGAAGTTTCACTTCAGTAGATGCATGATCAGACGTTGATTTTGTTAAAGAGGTGGTCAGATGCTCAACTTGTGCTTTTAAATTATAATTTTCAGACACAAGTTTATCTAAATCCTTTTGTAAGAAAGTGATTTTGGCCTAATACAGTTTATGTTCTCTTACAAGAGATTCTTCAAACCTATTATTTCTTTGACTTTATCAGCCAATTTTTGAGCATGGACCCTGTATCTTTCATCCTCTTCAACACATCTGGAAGAACATAACCTATCCCTTACCTCTCTAGCCATAGGTGGAATTTTGTTCTCCATATTAGCCATCAATGTCTGATTCTCTTCCTAGACTTCCTTCTCATACATGCTCAAGTCACAGGTACCATCCTGCAAAATAATCAACCTAGTTTCTTTAGAGTTATTGGTACCTGTTGAAGAACCTGTGGCTGGTGGGGATGAGTTTGTAAGCTGAGGTTGCTTGAAGCTCCTTTGATTTGCTTATCTCATGTCATTTGTTGATTGCTAATTGCACTCCCTTGAAAAGTGACCATACAAATTACACCTGTAGCACCTCACTTTCGATTTATCAACACCAATTTTTGTTGTTCTTCCTACAACAGATAGTCCCTTGTTCCTTCTCATATACATCTTGGCTCTGTAAGCAATCATGGCCATTTGCCATTGTAAATACATTTCTTCTACTTCATCGGGATGAAGTTCTTCAAGGTCTTGTTGGCAGATGTGAGCCTGAGTCAAAGTACTACCCAAATAAGCTTGAATACTTGAACTGAAGGCTGCAAATGCTGCTTTCTGTTCTTTTGATTCTAGAACAACAGTAATTGGTTCAGATTTGGTGTTGCTTTTGTTGGTTGAGGATCCCTTTGCTGCTTTAGCGTTTGAGCTCTTTGAATCATCAGGTTTCCCTTTCACCTTCTTGTTAGAACTGCTTTGAAAGTTAGATTTAGAGGACTTTGCTGCATAGAAACCAGCTTCTTCTTCATCATTACTCTCAACACAAGAGCTTTCATCATCATCATTAGAGATGAGTGCACTTCCAGCACCCTTTGTTTCTTTTAATTGATATGGTTCTATTGGTGCTTTTATACTCTTATTTCTTGTTTTCTCATCCAACTCCAATGCTTCTACCTTTGCTACCAAAGTATCTAGTCCAATTGCCTTTAGATCAAGGGCATTTTTGAACATAGACACAGTTTGAGTCCAACTTTCAAGCAAGGAGTGAAGCATCTTTTTGTTCAACTCCTCATTGCTATACTTTAACTCATATTCATCTCAGTAATAAGTTGCATGTATCTGTGGAATTGTTGAGGAACAGATTCACCCTGAATATGATGAAATGTCTCATACTGTGAACGGAGAGTATCCTTCCTGATGCTTCTGATCTCATCACTTCCCTCACATAAAGTGTGAAGAATTTTCTATAATGAGTTGGCTATTCTGTATGATTCACATCTGATTAAGATATCTTCAGGTAAAGCCATTGTAAGCATACTATAGGCCTTGATATCAATTTTCACCTTCTTAACATCATCAGGAGACAGATCTTTCAAACTTATGGGCTGATTGTTGTCATTGTAATCAGGTCCAAGAGTAGGTGGAATGTAAGGACCTTCAGTAATGGACACCCATAAGTCAGAATCATTATAATTAACGTGGTTCCTGGATCTGATTTTCTATGTTTTAAAATCAGCTTTGTTCTCCAACTTTGGGGGTTAGTAAGCTGAGCCAACAATTGAATTACTCATTTCAATTAAGTTGTTAGTTATCAAATTATCAACAGATCTAATACTCTATGAATGTGAAAAGTAAATGAAATGCCGACGCACTCACACAACAATAACAAATCACTGATAATATTGATATTCAAATCAACTAAGACAAAAATTCCTTAAAATTAATGACTTCTATTGTGAATGAGCTAATTAATGACAAACTCTTAACAATTAAGAAGTTATGGTCAAAATTAGTCAAATCGCTCAATGAATTTTCAGATGATTTAAAATTTGAAATGTTTGATAATGAGATTTTGTTCAAATTTGTTTAAACAACCTAGAATATCGAATCAACTGCACAAATCCACGAATCAAAATGATTCTGATGTAGATAGAGGTTAATCAACCAATGGAACAGTACTCGATGATTGATATAAAAAGGGTTTGATGATTTAAACAGATTAAACCAAAATCATTGAGTAAAATACCTTTGTTAGCTATTGATTAGCTAAACTCAACTTGTGTTTTGATTAAATCGTTCACCAATCACCCTTAAATCTGAGTTATGAACTCTCAAGCTGTGACGAACACTCAAAATCAATCTGAAGCTACCATAATCATATCTAATCAAAAATTGATAGATCTAATGAAATAAACAGCTAAGTCAACTAATCAAATTAATAGATCAATTGATCTAGATGAATGATCACGAGGCTCTGATACCACCTGTGAATCCAGGGATCGAAACAAGAATTATCAGTTTGATTGAACGAATGATGATCGCAGAATTATCATAACTTGATGTTTAATTAATTGTTGGATAAATGTAATTGTAATAGAAATTGATGAACAACAGATAATAGAAATGAAAAGTAAGATAAAGTAATGCGATAAATAAGATTGCTTCAATTGATTTCCATTGATAATGATTCGGTTACAATTGATTTTGATATTTGGATGATATGGTAATTGCTAGGTGTTCTTGGTGTTCTTGGTGTTTTGCTATAGCTATTGCTATTTGAAGATTGTTGGTTAATTGTTATGATTAATATTGGTACTGTTCTGGTTAGTTGCATTTCCCTAAAAGTGTGCACCCATGCCTTCTATTTATAGACAGAGGGATTCACTTTTACATGGGTAAAAGGTAAAAATCATGACATGACATGAAATATTTGATTTTGACTAAATTGAAGTCTTCCGTAGATGTTGACTTGATGACATCACTTCAATCAGCTTGACTTGTTGACTTCATATGTTGTACTTGCATGATTGGAGATCATGAAGTATTTTGTTCTTCCGTAGGAGTTGGCCTTCCATAGGAGTTAGCCTTTAGCAGGAGTTAGTTCTTTGATAATCTTGAACTTCATCCTCAGGAGCAAGCTCTTTCGCAGCAGCAACAACTTGATCTCTGAACTTGTTCTTCAGTAGATGTGATTGTGCTTCCGTAGGAGATCCACTGATGCACATTGACTTGTTCATTTATGCTCCGTAGAACATCTACGGAAGAACAACCTTGTTCATCCGCGATAGTTCTTGTACTTGGTCAATTTTCCAAATTGACCAAGTATGATGTTTTCCTGCAATTACATAAAATCAACACAAATAAGATTTGGGTTAACATATATATCTTGCATTACATAAGAAAAGAGATTTACAAATGATCATTACAAGAGATGAATAAACATCTAAACCTATACATTAGATCTAGTCCTAACATAAGTTGTCTATTTTGTCACCTTCATAAGCCCAGATTATTTTGGAAGAAAATATTTAAAATGATATTCCTTAGATTTTTTAAAATTTTTTCATATTTTCTTTCGAAAGATTTCAAGTTGCATTCGGAAGAAAATTATATCTACAAGACAAATAACTACTTATAAGAAATTTAGCTTTGAAAGAAATTCTGAGAATATCTTCCAAAGCTTAAATATGCTTCTAAGTACTTACATGTATTTGAAGTAAAATTTTCTTCTGAAAGCAATTAAGTCTCGGAAGATTTATTCTCTTTAGAATAAAACTCCCAAGTCTTAATTTCTTCCGAGACCAAACATGTCTCGGAATAAAAATTCTCTAAGTATGTTTCTTTTGAAGCAAAATTTTCACAAATCTTAAAAATATCTTCCAAAGCCAAATTGGCTTCGAAAGCTTTTCTTAAAACTTCCGAAGCAAAATTACCTTCTGAAGATTTTCAACTTCCAAGAAAACTACCTTTTTGGGAACTTTTTCAGAGGTGGGACCGACATTTGCATTTTAAAGTTTATTCTTTTGCTTTAACTTTTTCTCAAATCCATTTCATATATATTCTCTCAATGGTTCCCCCTCTTCTCACTACCCTCTTCATCTGCATTTTTCTCTAACCTAATTCACCCACAAACTACCTTTGTTCTTATCTTCCTTCTCCATAAAGCTAACTCAAATGGCCAACCCCGACCGCATAAACCAACCTGATTTTTCCATGCATCTTCACAGGCAGCATAATCAAGTTGCTCTGTTTGACTTTGAGAAAGATCCCAGTTTCTCAGAGGTTTTCCGTTACCTTTCTTTGACGAACTACTTCACCTCCCTCACCATTGATCCTCCTCTCTATGAGGATCAATTGTTGGAATTCTTGAGGACCTTCCAAGAGGTCACCATGGATGGGGAGAAGGCACTATCTGCCATAGTGCAGGGAAGGACAATCTTCATCAATCTGGTCTCCATAAACACTCGTCTTCAGTTGGATGATGTAGAAGGTGATTTGTCCTTTACCAAAATCTGCTGTTAACCACTCCTTTGAGCAGATAGGCTATGAAGGTGACTTCTAAGTCAGGACCTTCAGAAAGGGGAAGGTCTCCTCTCAGTGGAAGTACCTCCTCCATGTCATCATTCATAGCTTATCCAACAAGCATGGAGGTTGGGACCAGATTCCAGAAGACCTTTCTTTTATAGTCCATTGGATGGTTTAGGGGGTCAAGTTCAGGTATTCACAATTTGTTTATACCAACTTAATTGTAAACTTAGACTCCTTAGAGTATTACATGTTTCCTAGATATGTCCAGTCTATCCTTAACTGTGAACTGGGCTCTCAATTGAGGGGAACTAGTAATATTTTAAAATTGGGACAAATGAAGCCCAGCATCTTAAAGACCATGAGGAAGCCAACTGTTGGCTTCTTAGGGGTAGAAATAGCCCTTGTCCCAAAATTATTTGAGCTCATTACTCAAGGTGACAACCTAGCAGCACCAGCTAGCGTTGAACCAACACCTTCTACTTCCCAACTACCAGTACAACCACAAATAACCATCACCTACTAGTGAAAATCCAAACGAACCCCTGCACAGGCTACTCAATTTATGTAGGCCCCTATATGATCACCCATACAGGAGGAAATGGACATTGGAGCTCCCACTTCTCCTGAGGAGCAAACCACTCCCATCACATAAATGATCAGTGCTGAGGTTCCTCATGCTCAGCCTAGTGAGCTCACAACCCCCACAGCCTTATGCCATCACTTAGAGTCTTAACACTCTAGTGAACAACTTTCAGGGGACAGTTACCATCCCCAGCCTCTTGATCTAAACCAACCAATCCCAAGCCTTGAATTCTATGATGATGAAGACATGAGCTTCAGTGAGTATCACGAGTCTCTCTTCTCCACCCCTACTCGAGGAGAGATAAGAACTCCTGTCTCACCCATGTCTAGCCCACTTCATCCACCTACTACTGAGGTGGATCTCCCTGAACCTATTCAGGAGATCCATATGGAAGAGACTCTCACTTCAGCAAGTGATTACATCATTCAGACCTCAACCATGGAAACCCAGCCTCTTGACACTTCTCTTGATGTTGTCATGATGCAGGAAAAATCCAGCAACCAAGAACAAAGTGCTGGTGATGAGGAAGAAGACCTTGGTCCTATTCTCTCATCCCCCCATGATTCTTCTGATGAAGATGAGGGGAGTTTGAAACTAAAGGTGCAACAACTGACTAAAACATGCACCTATTTAGTCTCAAAGATAAGTCACCTGGAATCTCAGGTGACTGTCTTACAAAGGAGGGTCATTGACCAACAACTTGAGATCACCGATCTCAAGGGCAAGTTAGCTGAGAGACCACTTAGGAGAACTCAACCAGGTTGATAAGAACCTGTGAATGTGATAGACCCAACCCCTAGCTCACTTATGCAAGAAAGTGATGATACCAAAAAGGGGGAGAAAGTCTGAACAATCAAAGAACCTATGAGTTCTTCATAGAGTATGGACTTTGAGGATTCACCACCCTCACTTGCAATTGTCCATACATAGCAGCCTCCTCAAGTCTACATGAATATGGACTTATGATCGCTTCAAAAGGATCAAATCTGTGATGATATCGTAACGCAATGATCAATTCAAACACAAAGTAATCAAACACATGCAATTACATCAAAAAAATTCATAGATTTCATTGATAGCAAATGCACAGGATACAATGTGTAAGGGTTACAGTTCGTTCAACTGATTCTCTCTCTAGTCTTAGATCTAAACTCTAGAGTCTCTAGTCTGTTGTCTAGATCTCTCAACCCTGCACATACATAAAATATCCTATTTATACTATCAAGAAACAAAGGAACATATATTTACAAAATAAGTCCCTATACTATGACAAAAAACACATAAAGACAAAATGTTAATCTTCCAAGAGCTTCAACAATACTCCCCCTAAGATTTACATCGTCTTCAGTCTTCAAAATAATCTTCTGGTTCTTTCTTAATTTTGAACACAGGCTTTTCTTTATACATCTCTTGTTCCTTCAATGCTTTTGAGATTGTGACTTGAACTTGCTTGCAAGAATTGTTTATTCAGGCTTTGACTCATTGGTCTTTATCTCCATCTGATTCATAATGTCCAAAGTTTCTTTTGATAATCCTGTAATGTCAACATTAGCATAAAACTCAATTGGTTTGGGGTAATCTCTTGAATGAATCTCCAATACTCCTTTGCTCGATATTCTCATAAAATCGATTGATTTTATATCCTTCTTCACAATCTTCGCATAAGCTAATACTTTCCTTAATGCAATTCTCTCCATTGCAGCATCCATCACCTTGATAATCGACATAAAATACTTTCGATCATTTTCTGCCACTTCTGGTGTAACACGATCAAAATTTTGAATTGACAAAAATGAGATATAGCTTGGATGCAGAAGTTTTAGCTCAAACACTCCAAACAATGAAATCATATCCTGATCCTAATCGTCAAGGTTCCGAACTAACTTCAATTCAAAAGTATCAGCATTGTAAAACCATCTTAAAAAAGGTTTTGTCTTTTGAGTACCATCAATTACCTTCAATCCAGGATTTGTAACCTTTTCAAAATATTGGTCACTATATGCATCCAAAAATTTCTCTTCTTCATTAGGTTTATCACCACCTTTCCTTTTGCTTTTTAATGACTTGAAGTATTCCTTGTCTTCTTGGTCATATCTCGTTTTGAGAAACGATTCCATTCGGGAAATACCTCTATTCAAGAGTTTAACAAAATTTGCTCCTCGATTTGCTTTTGTTGGATTAATCAACGTCAACTTGTTAAGTTCTTTTAAGTCTTGCACAGGAAGAGCTATGATGCTTGTGTAAAAGTGATATACATCATAGATTGCATTTACACATTTTATCAAAAATTCATCAAACACCTCATCATACTTCCACGCAACTATCTTCACATTCTTGTATTGTCAGGCACAACCATTGCATTAAGCAATTTTGAGTTGTCCTTTTTGCAACACATTTCTCACAAGATCACCAGTAGTTCTTGCCTTGTTCCATAACTACTTTTGATCAATGGATACTTCATAAGCCTGTTTTTCCTCTGGAAACATCTTCATTAATTCTTTTCTGCTTTCATGTTCACTTCTCTTCAAATCCATTGATTTAATCTCTTGAGGTTTCAAAATTCTTGTTCTTTTTGTAATCTCCAAGTATTGAGGATTATCCATATTAAGTACTATCATCTTGTTTGTTTGTTTCTCTATTTCTTGAAAGCTTCTCACCAAATTTCTTAGTGATTCAGCTTGCAATCTGTTTAGCTTCTTTCTCGGATAGTTCCTAGATTGTAACCATAATCTAAGCTCAATCGTATTCATGTTTTCAGGATCTGGATGGTGTAGCTTAGATGATGAAAGTTCCTCAATATTAATACTTTCATGTAATGGATTCCATTCACCATGCTCAACAATAATTTCATCTGGATCCACAGGAGCTATGGATTCAGCTGTCACACATTTCTCAAATTCTTCGTTTATCTGAGAAACTGTGAGTCCATCCGAAAATACTCGATTATACTTTTTATTTATCAGATAATTATACCTTTCATCAACATCAACAGGTATATCTTCAACTACAACTTCAATTAGAGAATAACTTGCTTCAATAATATCTTCATCTTCTAAAACTTTGTCATACCATGCGTCAGAGAAATCTGGTTGTAAATCGTCTAACGCACCGATTATCTCTTGCACTTCTGTTTCTTCACTATCATGACTTAAATTTTTAGATGCAATCTTCTGAATTTTAGATGACGGTTCAGCTAAGACTGATATATCAATATCATCTATCTTTTTTTTCCATTTATCCACCTCAGAGATCTTCTCAACATCAATAGGATTAACTTCAGATACAATAACAATTTCAGGAGATTGGGACCTTGCACTATCTTTCATGCTTTCAAATTCTTCTTTTAATTTCTCATGATCTTCTTTTAATTTCTTGAATTTTTCTTCCATTGCGTCAAAATCTTTAAGCATGACTTGAAAATTCTTTACATTTTCTTCTTTTTCTTCTTCAAGATCAGTAATTTTCTCATCTTTCTTTATTAATTCAGCCTTTAAACTTTCATTTTCCTCACTCAGCTCTATAGTTGTCTTATGCTGGAGTAAACTCTCTTCTTTCAAAGACTCTATTAAGCTTTGATCTTCTTTAGCTTGTTTATCATCAACATGGATATTAGATTCAACAACATTAATGTTTTAGAAATCAAATTCCATGTGTTGATGAATAGTTTCTTCATTCATAACAACTGTGTCATCAACATTTTGAATATCTTCATTTTGATCTTCTACATGTTCAACTTCTTCAATGACTTCTTCCACTTTATTTCCACCATCATCATCGTCATCACTTGATGTGGAACTACTTTCATTTTCAGAATTATCATCATCATCATTATCTTCATCATCTTATCAGATAGATCTTGAGGATCTTCTTCTTAGGTCATTTGGATCTACTGGTTCATCCTTAATCAAATGAAAATGATCTTCATTTATATCTACCTCATCTCTAGCTACAACCCTCATATAATCAAACATAGGTACATTTTGAGTGCCAGTAATCATTGCAAGTCTTTTGTATGAGGTTTCTGTCATATGCTCTAGAATTAATCTTTCACCACTCACTACATAAACATGCAAATCTAGATTTTCTTCATTGATGATCATTTGAAAGAATCTAGGATACGAAAGGTATTTGTTTCTGATTCCTTTCTCTAAGTTAAACACAAATCCATTCAGAAACCATCTAGCCATATTAAATCGTCTGTTAGTTGCAGTGGCTACAATTGGAGATGCAATATCAACTAGAAATGAATTCCATCCCGCACTTCTTTTTGACATTCCGTGCCGAAAGATATAACATAGAAGTTTCCAGTGATTATAAACTGTAGCTCTGAAAACTTTTTTCCTTGGAAAGTTATCTGGATGACCCATGGCTATAAAAGTTTCTCTACACTCATTAAACGTGAGTTCAGTCAAGTCTTGTGGGTCATTGTTTCTAAGCCTTAGAGCTTCTCTTATAGATTGCTCAGATACTTCAATCGTCCTATCATTAGTATTGAATCCTCTAACAACCTTTCTTCCTTCTTCATCTCTTTCAACAGTAGCAGTGTTCCAAAATTTCTTGATCAATCTAGCATAAATGACTGGTTGAGAACACATGGCATATACATTCTTAGTCCTCAGAATAAATCTGATCATCTCTTCATAACCTACAGCATCTTGTACATCTTCATTTAGGAATGCTGCTACGTTATGTTTAGGCTCAAATTTAAGCTCAGCCATCTGCATGAAAAAAACAAAAAAATTTAGACACATTGAATTTGCAACACTTATCAATTTGTGAGTTATCAAGTTTGAACCAAACCACTTAAAAATTTTCTAAGTGTTTAAATAACTCATCACATGAAAAATTGTATATTGGTCATAAACTTAATTCAACTCAATTCAGTTAAAATTTTCTCAAAATCAAATTAAAGAATGAATTTTGTGATTAATTTTGACATTTTTGTTAAAAATTTCATGAATTGACTGTTCATCTTCAAAACCCGACTAATGAACTCATAATCATCAAGAACACGTTGTGATGAAATATGGATTTAACCATTTCAGTCTGTTCAAAAACAAGTTTCTATCATCAATCAATGTTCAATTTCAGTTGTTAATGCATATTATTGTCACAATTTTCAAATTTTCCTTCGAACTAGGGTTAATACGCCTAAACAGACATAAAACGCCCAATCGAATTCGAAGTATAAACTTGAAATCAGATGAATTTCATCTCGAAATGATGTTTAGATTCAGTGTATATACATATAAATAACAAGTATTAACACCAAACAATCAAAAATGATAAACTGAATGATTTGAGTGTATGAGTGTCGAGAGTGTTTTCAGAGGATTTTGAGTGAATGAATGAATGAATTACAAGTGTTGTATATATATACAAGTGAAAATTTTAGGCGCATGAGCACTGGTTATGTGCATGAGGTTAGAGGCATGAACACTATACAGTCACATGAGACTAAATTTCAGTTTTTCAGGCGCATGAGCACTGTTTGTGCGCATGAGGTTTAGACGCATGAGCACTGTTCAGGGGCATAAGCACTGTTTAGGCACTTGGGCACTGTTCAGGCGCATGAGACTAAATGAAACGCCTACACTTGGTGTTTTCATCACTTCAAACGTCTACACTTGGAAAGTCTTTGAACTGTTTAGGCGCATGAGCATTAGATGGAACGCCAACACTTAACCAATTTTTTCAGACACATGACAACTGTTTAGGCACATGAGCTTGAATAAAACACCCAACACTTGTGCAAATTTCTGAAAATTCACCATACTCCTGATCTGAACTTATGAGAACTATTCAGGCGCATGAGATCTTTTCTATGAGTCTTGACACTTGAACTTTTCTCATCATCCATCTAAACACTATTTAAACACATTAGTACTATTCACACTTAATTTTTCAACACTTAGTCAAAATTATTTGACTATCACTCAAAATTTTCATTAATTTACCACAATTTTAACATTTTTGAAATTCAAACTTTTATATATATATATTTTATTTTTTTTACCTTTATTTTTATTTTAAATTTTCAAAATTAATTTCCCGTTATTTTAGTCTCTATTTAATTTTTACAACACAAATAATCTCATTTTTTTTCAAGAGGCTTTTCCACTGAATTTGAATTCTTTTTCAGGTTCATTTTTACATCATATCAAACACACACATGCTAGAAATTTCAGCTTCGTCCTTTCATCCAAAACACTTTATTTTTTATTTCATTTTCACATTTTGAAAATCAATTATTTTCTTTTTTCATTTTTACTCCCCCTAAACTTTTAAGTTTTACAAACTTAGAAGTTTCTTTGACCTTTTAAGAAGAGGAAACTAATCATTATTAACATGCCTGCACACAGAAAATCATGCAAACAAATAAAAAAAATAAAGCAGAATAAAAATCTACTATATACAATTGAATCACATGCCTGAAGTGAGATCATATCAGTTAAGATCAACACATTAAAATAAAATAAAATGATGGATAGTCATAGACAGTGATTAAATCCTGATCAAGTGTGTTCCAGGTCTGTATTTCTGCAGCAAAGCAGACACGAGATCTAAGGACAGAAAATGAATGCTCTTGGTAAGATACTCAGCACACTTACTTTTTCAATTCTTGGATTGATTAAGGTTTTGTTTGATATGACATTATGTAAGTCACACTTAGACTTAGAGAGTTCAACTCTCATCAAGATATGCAAGAAATCACTTTTCTCAGCGTGTTAACCTGACATATACTTATAACCAGATCTCATGTTTAGATTGTGCACATTGGCATCTTTTTGCATCAAGTGAGAATATCCAGGTCTGTAATTACTTACAACAAAGGATATCTCATCACTTCATGTCTAGGATGTCTCATAACAGAGAAGTGAATAGATGCTTTAAATTATTAGAGCTCAATGGTTATTCATATCACGACCAGGTGTGAGTTTATGACTTAATAAGCAATCAAACTGAGAAGTCAACACTACTCATTGGTACTAAAATGGACAAACATGAATGCATGATTGATTTAGTTTGATCATAAGAATTTACTTTTTCAGTATAATTGCATGAGCTTACCTGCACATCATATCTGATCACGTCGGACTTTAGTAGTGAGTGAAGTATGCAACTGATCAAAACTAATGTATCTATTATTTCTCACAAATTGTAAAGACAGATTCATCCTAAACAATTAACTGACAAGAAAAACTCTATTTTTGTGTTTTTATTTTATATTTTTCTCTTTTGATTTTGCAATTTTCTATTTTTGTATTTGCTTTTTCATTTTCTATTGAACATATACATACAATATATAAAATCAGGCAGTTAACTTTGATAGTTTATCTATATTCAAGATTAAGCTAAGGGAGGGTTCTTATTATTTTTTAATGAATCAAACCACTGAATTAAACTCAAAACTAGTTTTTAAACATGATTAATAAGTCTAATTGACTCGACCAAAAATTCAAATCGATCTGGTAAAAAGGCTTTTGTAAATAGGTCAGCCAACTGTTTTTCAGTTGTGATTTGAATTAAAATGATTAAACCTTTTTCAGAGTTATCTCTGAGAAAATGATATCGAATTTCGATATGTTTTGTTTTTGAGTGCTGGACAGGATTAGCTGTAATAAACATAGCAGTAGTGTTATCAATGTAAATAGGGGTTTTAAGAAAATTAAACCCGTAATCCAGCAGTTGATTTGTAACCAAAGTATTTGAGAACATCCTGCTGATGTAGCTATGTACTCAGCTTCTATGGTTGAAACAGAGACATTTGTTTGTTTCTTACATTGCCACGAGACTAATCTGGGACCTAAAAACTGACAACCACCCATCGTAGATTTATGATCTTGGCAACATCCCCCATAATCACTATCTGTATATCCATGTAACTTGAAGTTTCCTTCATAAGGATACAATAACCCTAAAGCCAGTTTTCTTTTGAGATACCTGAATATTCGTTAAACAACGATTAGATGAGATTCCTTCAGGTCAGATTGATACCTGGCATAGACACAAACAACATACATTATATCAGGTCTAGATGCAGTAACATACATCAAAGATCCAATCATAGATCTGTATAAGTTTGATCAACTGATTTTCCTTTCGGATCAGGTTCAATCTTGATATTTATGTCAATTGGAGTTTTGATGGATTGACAATCTTTCAGTTTAAATTTCTTCAAGAGTTTTTCAACGAATTTCTCTTGATTGATAAAAATTCCATCTGCAGACTGCTTCACTTGAAGACCAAGGAAAAAATTTATTTCTCCCGTAGAACTCCTTTGAAAACGAGACTTCATGATTTCTTCAAATTCATTGCATTATTTTGGACTTGTAGAACCAAATATGATATCATCAACATACACTTGAACATATACGAGATCATCAGCATCCTTCTTAATAAAGAAAGTAGGATCGATTTTCCCTCGCGTGTATCCATGTTGGATCAAATGTTGTGATAACGTTTCATACCAAATTCTAGGAGCTTGATGTAGACCATACAAAGCTTTGCTAAGCCAGTACACACGATGAGGATATTCTAAATCTTCAAAACCTGGAGGTTGCTTGACATACACATCATCGGTGATTGGTCCATATAAGAAAGCACCTTTAACGTCCATTTGATACACCTTGAATTTCATGAATGATGCATAAGCCAGGAAGACACGAATTGATTCAAGTCTTGCCACTGGAGCAAATACTTCATCATAATCTATTCCTTCTTCTTGGGTGTAACCTTGTGCAACGAGTCTCGCTTTGTTGCGAACAACATTCTCCGATCGTCTGTTTTGTTTCTAAACAACCATTTTGTGCCTATGGCATTTTCTCCTTCAGGTAAATCCACAAGCTTCCACACTTTTTGTTTACGAAATTGAAATAACTCTTCTTGCATTGCCTCAATCCAACTATTGTCCTTTAACGCTTCAGTGATGTTTTTAGGAATAATTTGAGATAGAAAACATGAATATAAGCAGAGGTTTGCTTGTTCTGAATGACTTCTCGTTGTTCTCTCATTCAATGGACCGATAATCTGAGATGTAGGATGGTTCTTGTGAACACGAGACTTTGGAATCTCATTCACTTGAACATGAACATCCAGATTAGATTGGTTCAAGTCGGAAAGCTGATGCAATAAGTTCGAAGTATGTGGATTGAAATTAGGAACTTGAGTCGGTGAGTTGATAAAGTAATCAAGATTATCAGTAACAACTACATCATCAGAAATCGATGATGTTCGGAACTCAGGTTGTACAATTTCAGGACTATTATTAGGAATAGGTTGTGAAACATTGGTATTCTCAGACAAGGAATGTTCTTGAGCTTGTTGGGGTTGATCATAAGTTTCAGACTGAAATATAGGATCTTTTACAAAAGAGAAAAATGGATAATCTGGGCTTGAGTCATCCATATCATTAGAATCAGAATCATCGCTGAACGAACCTAGATCTCCTTCTTGTTTCTTCTTCTAACCAGTAGATTCAAACAAGTTAGAATTGAAAGAGTTTGACAAAGAATCTAAATCAAATAACCAAGCTGGACCATTTGCAACTGATGGAAAAGAGTTTTCAAGAAATTTAACGTTGAAAGTTTCAAGGATAACATTTGTCCTAGAGTTATAAACTCTAAAAGCTTTTGAAACCGATGAATATCCAACGAAAAATCCTTCATCAGATTTTGCATCAAAATTTCCTACCTGGTCACTTGAGTTTAAAATCAAAACAGGACAACCAAAAAATTTAAGAAAATCTATATTAGGTTTCCTGCCAAACATCAACTCATAAGGAGTTTTCTGTTTATCTTTCATAAGTAATGTTCGATTTTGTACAAAACATGGAGTGGATATGGCTTCGTCCTAGAAAGTAATTGGAATTTTCACATATGCTAACATAGACCGTGCTACTTCAATCAAAGTTATATTTTTCCTTTCAGCAACTCCATTTTGTCGTGGAGTTCTAGGAGCATTGAACTGACGAGCAATTCATTTTTCAATACTCTGCACATTTGTTGGTCCGAATAGGTCCATATGCAACGTCTAGAGAGGCTTGGAATTTGAGTTTATCAGCTTGGACTTATAAGACGCTCTGTGTTGCTTTCCTTTTAAGCACCCTGAGCAGTGATCTGTTGTAGCAAACTTCTTTGTTGGAAGACCTACTACATGATTTCCTGCTACAAGCTTGTTCATGTTCTTGAAATTGGAATACCCGAGACGTCTATGCCATAACTGGATTTCGACATTTGATGCTTGAGCAATTAGGCAAGTTGTAACTGTAGATGGATCTACTTGAGACATATCTAACTTGTATACATCTCGATCACGAATAGCTTTAAAAACTACCCATTCTTTGCTTATCTGAAAACCTGCCTTCAAAATATAACAAAAAGAATCATCAAATAGAAAAGAGTAAGATTTGTCACAAATTTGGGAAACACTTAAAAGGTTAAAGTTTAACTGTGAACAGTAGTTGACTTTATCAAAGTTAATAATCCCATTGGACACTGTTCCTTCTCCTATTATTTTTTCCACCTGCATCACCTCCGAATGCAACATGTATACCATCTTTTAACTTAAAATCTTGCAACAAGACATGGTTGCCTATCATATGCTGGCTACACCCACTATCAACATACCATGTGTTAATAGGTCATCTCAGGCATACCTGGATTTCAAAAAGAATTAAGTTAAGTTATCAACCCAAGCCGAGATGGTCTTGGGCTTGACAAATTTATCAACAATGGTAAACTGTTTAAAGTGAAGCTTTTTCAAATCAGGCTTATTATTGACAAATTTTCCAATTCCGTTTCTTACAAATTTTTGACTATCTTTGATTTTTTTTTGTCCTTAAAACATTGTATCATTTTTCAAGATCATCATCAAGTTATTTCAAACCATTAGACAAAAAATTTTGTTTACCAAACTTCCCACCATTCATTCTCACAGATCGTAGAATGAAATTTCCTTGATTATACTGCCTTTGTTTTGCAGCATAAGAATTATCATAAACAGAATCATTTCTTCGGAAAGATCTCAAGCCTAAGGAAGGTTGTTTTGTCAATCTTTGAAAACCAACACTTTGATTTCTTTGAAATTGTAGATTGACATATCCATTTCTTAATTGAGAATTTACATATCCATTCCTCGACGAGTTCTTTTTGAAGTACAATCCTCAATTTTGTGAGTTATTTCATCATAATAGGTACAATATTTGTTGAAATAACAATCAGCTGTTGAATGGTTTCTCATATCACATATATGACAGTACCTGTTAAAGAAACATTCTTCAG
Organism: Flaveria sonorensis; assembly: GCA_025506505.1. Lineage (NCBI taxonomy): Eukaryota > Viridiplantae > Streptophyta > Magnoliopsida > Asterales > Asteraceae > Flaveria > Flaveria sonorensis. Next base: position 19,656,731 of record CM046426.1, read on the forward strand.
TCTTATGATTGTACATATCATATATTTCACAGTACCTTTGTTGAAATTTAAACAATTGTTGATTAACTTTAGATGTAGAAGCCATATTTGATCCTTGTTTTGATTTAGGAGTTGGAAAGTTAAGCTGTTGTTTTTTATTTAAAAGTTTGTTCTTTTGAAATTTGGGTTTTGACTTTTGCTCATAATCACCATTCCTTGACTCTTTAGATAAAATCTTTTGTTGACAGCGGAAGACTTAGGAACTGAACCTGTTTTCATATCAGAGTTAGATTAATTCTTTGAGTTAGATTTGATTTTTGGAATTTTGTTCATGTCAAAAGTACCCGCAGATACAAACTTTATTGGTTTAAACTGAGTAGTTTGATTTGTTCTTTGAGTTTGATTGTTTTAAGAGGAGTTAGATTTAGCATTTTTCCTTCTCCTTCTTTGATTTCTTGATCTTGATGATTTTTGTTTGCTTTGGGATTGAACATCTTCAGTAGATGACTCTTTTGCATTTTCTTTATCTTTTTGTTCTTTCTGCCATTTAATAAAATCTGGATTGTTTAATCCATAGGAAAATGAATCTTCAGATGTTACTTCATCAAGTTTTGCTTTCTCTTTATTCTTTGAGTTTTGTTTGTCATTCTTAACAATGATTTCTTCAACAACATGCTCTTTTGGAACAAACATTTTCTTATTCTTTGGTCGTGGTTCGTAAGATTTAACTTTCACTGGATGACCATTTTTTATCTTTTCAGAATCTTGTTCCTCAAATATTTCAACATTTGTTTTCTCTTCATCACTTTCACATTTCTTTTTCTTGTTTTGAAAGGCTTTTAGCTTAGCTTTGTTTTTAGGTGAGTGATCATGTGTGTTAAAGTTTTCTGGCAGAGTGTTTGTGATAGATTCAGGCATTGGTTCATGTGTAAATCCTAGACCTGTTTTGTTTTTATCTTTCCTCTCACTTACCAACTGTTCTACAATAGTTTTAGAACCTTTAACTTTAGCTAGATCCACCTGAGTTGCAGCATGAGCTATTTTTCTTCTTTTAAATTTTTAGTCATCTCCTCAAGTTGTTTATTCTCAAGTTCAAGTTCTTCTAGAGTTTTATTCCATGAGGTTTGTAAAGATAATATCTTTTCGTCAGAGACTTTGTGATCATTTTTCAATTTGTTGTGCATTACTTCTTCTTGTTTAAGTTTATCACAGATCTTATATGAATATGTTATGTAATGCTCAACTTGATCAAAACATGCTTTTGTGCACATTTTCTCTCTGACTTCAACAGGAACTTCAGGATAACTTAAAGATGAAGTCTTAGAGTCAGATGATGGATTCTTAACCTTTGGTTGGTCAGACTGAGCCATAAGTGTAATCTCTTCTGAATCCTTTTTTAGGTCAGAGTTGTCACTCCAGTCATAGTCTTCATCATCATTTTCTGAATCACTATGAGCCTTTGGATCATTATCTTCAGACCAGTCTTCACTTTGAATATCTGCAACAAGAGATAAACTAGATGTTAGATCAGCTGTAAATTGTTTAGCATAAGCACTCTAGTCATATCCATCTTTAATGATAACAACAAAAGCTTTCTTTGGCTCTTAAGATGATTTTGATTCATCTTTAATTTCTGGCATAGGTAGACTCTGATAAGGCTTTTGGAAGGTTTTCTGAGACTGCTGATGATATCTTTGACTGTTAGAACCTGCTTGACCATTTCCTCCTTGATTTCTGGGAGCTTAACATTCTCTCGAGAAATGACCATAGTTGTTGCAGTTGAAACACCTTGACTTTGATTTGTCAAAACCAACAGTTTTGTTGGCACTTGGCTTGTAGTTCCTGTTAACAAAAGAGTGTTTCTGGTTTCTATAAGCAATCATCACCATCTGTCAGTTCAAGTCCATCTCTTCCACATCATCAGGATCCACCTCAAACAAATCCTGCAAAACAAGATCTAATTGTGTTAGATGACTACCTTGATAAGCTTGAAAACATGCCATAAAAGCAATAAAAGCATATTTAGACTCATCATCCTGTAAAAGGATATTAATAAAATCTTTAACTTTGCTAGTTATAGCAGAGTTAGAAGATGGAGTCTCAGTTTGAGGTTTAGGAGTTTGAGTTTTCGGAGAAGACTAAGATTGAGGTTGAGTTGTGTAAACATGAGCACTTTTGTAAGAAGAATTTGTAAAGAAACCAGCTCCAATGAACAAATCACCCTCTTCTTCTGGAGAGTTATCATCTTTGACCAGAAAATCATTCTCCACTATGTTAGCTGGAGATGCACCATACTTACACTGAGACATTGAAGCAGCTCTATCATTGTTTTTGGAGATCTCATCAATCTCAACTAATTCAATCTAAGCAATCAAAAGATCTAGATCCATAGGAAACTTTTTAGTATGCTTTAACAGAGTAACTGTCTGTTTCCATGAAGATGGAAGAGCATTGAGAAGTCTGTAATTTAGATCTTTGAGATCATTTTTGATACCAGTAGTTGACATCTCAGTAGTTAGTTGCACAAATCTGTTCATCATTTGATTAATTGTTTCCCCAGAAAGATGCTCAAATAACTCCAATTGCCTCTTGAGTTTCTATTTTTTGAGATCTTGTATCTCTTTACCACCTTCACAAATGATTTTCAAAGCCTTGTACATAGTGTACCCAGTTTGATAACCATCAAGTCTAGTCAAGACTTCTAATGGTAATCCCTTGCACATCAATGAGTATGCTTTGATGTCATTCTTCACCTTTCTTAAGTCATCACCTTGCAGACCATCCTCAGGATAAGGTTCTTGAGAATCTTTTGTATACACAACTTCTCTGTCAGGACCATCAGATGTAATTAGGATATAAGGTCCTTTCTCTATTGACTTCCACAAGTCAGTATCAATAGAGTTTAGATGATGCTTCAGTCTTAAAGACCAGTTCTTGAAATCAGCTTTGTTCTTTAGCTTTGGAACTCTGTTCTCAGATCTTCAGACTTAACCATTTTGTATTTTTGAATTTAAAAAAAAGACTTGTTTTTGTTGTTTTTAAGTTTTGAATTAAAAACTATGAAATGAAAATATTTTTGGACTTTTGTTTCTGAAAAAATTTCTAAGTGTAAACTGATAAGTCTGAAAGCTGATGCGCTTGAATACTTGGCAAGCGCCTACACAGTAGTGAAACACCTACACAGTTCTCAAACACCTGACTTTGAAGTAGAAACGCCCAAGGGAATGCCTTAGTAGAATTCTAAAAAACATCCAACTGAAATGCGCCTGAACAGTTGAAATGCACCCAAACAGTTGTTAAACGCCTGGGGTCCCAACAGTTCAAATGCACATAAACAGTTTAAATGCGCCTAGAATTACTTTGTTTCTGCAAAGTCACGAAGTGTCCAAACAGTCTCAAAACGTCTCAATACTGGTCAAATGCCTGATTTGAAACGTCTAAACAGTACCAAAACGCCCAAATAGTGGAGATGCGCCTAGATACTTAAGACTATTTTCAGCAGTTTTCAACCATAATGCACCTAATTCAGCAGCTTCAACGAACTCAGATCTTATGAAAATCTTCAAAACTTGATTAATTGATCTAAAAACTTCCAATTTGGTAGTAGTTATGACGATTAACAATCCTTAATCCTCAATTTGATCAAACAACAACAACAAATCAGTATTCTGATTGAATTGAAATCCGAAATGAAGAACACAGTTCGAACGCTAATTCGATCAATTTCTCAGATTTGAACGAATTGAACACAAAATTGTGATTCAAATCATGTTTCTATGGATGAAACACAACTAAAAACAACAATTAATTGATCAAATTGCAATCAATAATAGATTTCAAGTGATTCAAAGAGCTCAAAATGTCGATAAGCTCTGATCACTAAACCGAAGGCTCTGATACCAATCTATTGGTTCAAAGGGATCGAATCTGTGATGATATCATAACGCAATGATCAGTTAAAACACAAAGTAATCAAACACATGCAATTACATCAAAAAAATTCATAGATTTCATTGATAGCAAATGCACATGATACAATGTGTAAGGGTTACAGTTCGTTCAACTGATTCTCTCTCTAGTCTTAGATCTAAACTCTAGAGTCTCTAGTCTGTTGTCTAGATCTCTCAACCCTGCACATACATAAAATATCCTATTTATACTATCAAGAAACAAAGAAACATATATTTACAAAATAAGTCCCTATACTATGACAAAAAACACATAAAGACAAAATGTTAATCTTCCAAGAGCTTCAACAACTTACTTGCCCAAGTCCACATGGATGTGGACTCACTCATACAAAGCTTGTTTGAGGAGGGTATCCGTAGAGCTATGCCCACCCCATCTCATCCCTCTGAGAATCCAATCATGGGATGGAGGTATGACACAGAAAGAATAGCTCTTGTCATCTCTAGATCTCAGGGTCAACAGGAAATTTTCAACTTTTCCAACCTGAGTTTCTATGAGTGCCTCCATCTGATTGGTCTTCCATTTGTCAACCCAAGTCAAAACAGACAAGCTGCAAGTTTAGCAGATAGGATTCAAGAAAGGGTTCTAGAAGAATTCAAGCTGAGATCAAGATTATATAGACAGAGGCTAGCAGGTGAGATTTTTGGTCAACTGGATGTTGAGGTGAACCCTAAGATTAGCTTAGAAGGGGAAGCCTTGACTGAAGGCCTGGAAGTTGAACATGTGAACCTTGAGACAGGATCTTCTTCAGCACCCATTACCCTTAGTGAGGTACCAGCTAGTGAAGGTGCTTCACAACCTCTCTCTGGCCAGAGCTTGACTGCTAAATCAAGCAATGAAGGCCAAAGCTCTCTCAACCCTGAGTAACCAAGGCATGTGCATGACAAAGGGAAGAGGAAGATGACCACTAAGGAGATCGAGGCAGAAAAGAGAGAGAGGAAGAGGAAGCTAAGGGGAGAGAGTTCACGAGGGTCTCCAGGCTTCATGGAAGCTGCCATCAGGGCTGCCCCCAGTCCAAATACTCAGAATGATGAGTTGAGGGTAGCCAGGCTAAACTACTTGGGGACCAGGAACTATAACATTGATGAACTCATATCTCTCCCATTAGATGAATTGAATGAACTGGTCGACAAGGAATTGTCCAAAGAGAGGAAGGAGGCAGTGGATGCAGCATTGCTCCTCAAAATCAAGGTAGAAAGGAGACAGAAAAGGCTATACAAGCATGCTCCTATCCTCTCCCAGTTCAGGAAAGTCCTAAGAAAGAGGTTGTGAGAACTGCACAACCTTAGGTAGACAAGGAAGCTGAGAGACTGAACATGATCAACTACCTGAGTGCCACAAGTCTCTATCAGGCATCTGAACTTCTTTGCTTATCATATGAGTATGTTGAATTTGAGTATCTCAAGCAGCTGGAGCAACAAGTTACCATAGAAAGAAAAGTTACTAAGAGAAAACTAAGGGAAGAAGTTGCATAGTCAAGAGCCATCATCCAAAAGTGCCAAAAGAAGTCTGATGACAGACAAAGGATGATGAGCTTCTTGAAGTTGTATGAATTCTCTGGAAGGAGGCTTGGTCCAATGTCTCTATCCACTATGGATGAGCATATGAGAGTGATCAAGCAGAAGATTAAGAAGGGAGAGCTTGTTGACTTGCATTATCCACCAAGTCCAGATCAACCTGAAGTTGAGGTAAAGGTTGAAACCCCAGAGACAACACAACCTGGACCAAGAGCTGCATCTCAGCCAACTTCATCTTCTGATCCATAGCAGGGTCCTCTTATCTCTCCTTCTAAACCTATAAGAGAAGAGAACCCAACTGAGAGAGACATAACAGAACAACCTAGTGCTGAAGACCAGTCCTCTTAGTTAAAGACTTCAAAGAGGAGGAAAAGGATGGCCATGAAAAGTGTTTCTGAGAAGAAGACCAAGGCATCCACCTCTACACCTCAGGATGAGTTAGAGCATCCTAAGGTAGTGCAAGAAGAGGCTGCTCAACCAACTCCAATTCAAATAGAGCCTCTTCTAACTGGAAGACCCATCTTGTCAGGGACTTTTGCTGCTAATCCAGACAGATGGTATATCATTAGAGATCAAGGTCAGGATGTCTATTTCTAGCAAGACATGCTTGATCTTCCTTTACATGATCTCCATGACATGAGAAGATATTATGAGAGTCTAAGGGATCCTGACCAAATGATGAAGAAAGGTATGGTCTTGATCCTAATGATGACTATCAACATCTGAATAACTTCTATGTTTTGGTAGCATCAGCCTAGTGGAAGTTTGTAAGGTTATATTAGAAGATTATAAGGCTGACACAACCAAAGAAGCCAAAACAATGAAGGAGTTTCCTGCATGCATGCACTAATGTACAAGGTAAAAGTTTCTTCAGAAGTTTTACACTCTCCACAGAAAATATTCTAAGTGTAAAATCTTCCAAAGCCAAAGTCCAAATCTTCCGAAGCCAAAGATGAAGTCTTTAGAAGATTCGAAGACAAAGTCTTCTGAAGCCAACTTGATGTGAAGACTGATTTCTTTCGAGGACAGAGAAGACATGCTTTCTCTGATCTACTTTTTCATAAAGCTGATACATTTTTCGCTGCAACTCTGAAGACTTACCAACTCATACAAGTTGGTGAAAAGTCCATGTTTTTGTAAACTATAGATTAAGGTCTTTGGTCTGTAACTTCCTACTTTGTACTTGTTAACCTTTTTAGAATAGAAAAGGTTGTGAGCTATGGCATGTCATAGTCATTAGTCAAAAGGCAATTGGCCTTTTGACTCTACATTGATCTTGTTGTCTAGATTAGTGTTTCCAACTGTCTTTCTAAGTATTGATGGTTGTAGGATGTAGTATAAAGTATCTTAGGTCCTTGTATTTCATTTATGCTTTGTAACACTTGTAATAGAACTTGAGAGCAATATATAACATTCTTAAAAACCATTCTTCTCTGATCTTGTTCTTAGTTCTGTCTCATTACTTGTGTTCTTAGTATCATCTCACACAAGCCCAGTTTCCCATTTGATCTGTTAAGTGTTCTAAAACTCTTTTCATTATGAGACTGATTGTATTGACCACCCTTCACACGGTCCTGCAAACCCACCTTGGTCACCAACCCAGTTTTGATAAAACTAGTCCACCCGAAAAACCCATTTTTCATAACATATGAAAGTATATAACCTAAGTGTATAAAGGATGATTTAAATATTTCTGGAAGCTAAACTTACTTATTTAAACCTAAGAATAAAATTTCATAATTTATAAAATTGTTATTTGTATTTTATGAATAAGGTAAAGTGTAAAAATACACAAATTCTTGCAATAATTCTAAAAATCAAGTTGGGGACCTAAACTACTGAAATATGAGGTTAGTTAAATATTATATATCTTATAAGGCTGATTGGGAATGGGAAAACCGAGCTAAAGGGCTTATGTAAAGAAACCGTGACTTAACGGACACTTAACGAGACAAACCTAGCTAGGTAACGAATATGGTAATGCTATGAAATTTTGATAATATAAAAATTCCAGTAGACTTATCATATTAATAAAGGCCTAGAAAATAAATTTCATAATTTTTAGAATTTATGTCATTGGTAAACAAAAATATAAAAGATATTCACTTAAAAATAAAGAAAATTGTTAAAAACGGGATTAAGAGCAATAATAGTGAAAAATCCAGAACTTAATAGTGATTATAATTACATTAAAGTTAGATATGATAAAAAGTTGACCAAATATAACCGAAACCCTGTAAAACTCGAACCGTTAATGTTTAAAACTTCAAAACCGACAAAACAACGTGACGCCCAAAAATTCCAATAGCTAATGGTTTATTAATGTCTAAAAGAAGTTAAAAAATAAATATTTATAAATATAGAGTATTCTAGAGGATTTTACAAAATATATCATTAATAAAAAACTACTGGTATAATAATTAAAGAAATCATAAAATGCACATATGATACTTAATCTCATGAAATTGATGATTTTACAGTAGAACATGACCTACAACTTAAAGTAAAAATTAAAGTTAATAAAAACCATAGATTAAAACTTACATCACAAACATACCTGAATCGCGATATGATACAAGTTTAAAAACATAATAAGTAACTCATCAATCCTATAGCCATAACTCTAACACTATAGAGGCCAATTATTACTTAAATAAGTATAATTAAGATATAATCTCATTTGAACCACTTAACGATCCCAAATAAGAAAATCCCTAAATATATCTCCATAAAACACTTAAAACTCGAACCGTTAAGAAAGACCAAATGACATAAGAACTAACTTATTATATTTCTTAATCAACTTAAAACCATAAAGGCCATCAAAAATAATTATAGTGCAAAAACCCCAAACTCTAGGGCTAAAAATGGCAATTAGCAAAGTTGAAGGACCAAACTTGCCAACTATTGAAACTTTACTGTTTTGGGACCATATCACACTTATAAGAATAATAATAACCTGAAATTATGAGATATGACCTAACCTTAAGCAAAACTAAAGATACTAACTCAAAACTCAAAGACCCAAAATAAGATTCACATGTGTAATATAAAACATCAAGCCAAGTAAGGCAAATACAAAACATGAGGGTTGGGCTTAATTGATCACCTAATAAAGTTCTAATTCATTTGAAATAAACATAGAAGCCCTCCCAGTCGGTAGCATCAAAACCTTTCAAGTAACCATGTGATCAACCCCTAGGTGAGTCTCATGACCCCCTTTTTACTATAAGACTTTTAAGGTGAAATACATATTTGTTTGTTATTATTTTATGGTGTAATACTAGCTGCTCTTGTCTCCAAATGAAGCACAGTCATTAACTCCATTAGGAGCCGCGTGATTTGTGGATAGTACTATTTGGAGAATCTCCTTCACATAATGGGCCCTTTATGCAGGGAAACCCCCCATTGAGATTCAATAATCATTGTGTCACAAATTAGTGCCATTTGACCTTGCTTAGTAGGGCATATTCAAACCAAAAAATCTAGTAATAACGGGTTAGGGGATATTTTAGCACTCAAGCGGAAAAGTCCGGGTCAGGATTGATTGTGATACACTCTATAGTGCAACTTGGATATTATATTACTGTTTTGGTCACTAACAAGTTTGAATATTATATTCATCATGAAAGGTAATGTATCTTAAACACATGACCTCACCAACATTATATTGACGTATTTTGGGTGTGTATTTCAGGGCAGGATTGAATGACAAGTGTTAAAAGGATAGGTGTCACCTTAGATGAACCTTTGGAGACTTAGCCATCTCCCTATCCATCTTAGCACTTATGAACAATTAAATTAACATATTTTATTCGGATATTTAGACAATATATTTTATGGATATTTTAAATGATGTAATGATTAAGTTTAAATATATTTAATTCCGCTGCATTTTGATGATATCAGTCAGTCACGACCAGACCCGGTCAACGGGGTGTGACAGATTGGTATCAGAGCCAATGGTTTTAGCAAATTAAGTTCTTACCAGAAGAAACCTAGGCTTTAACCACACATTAGGAACCTAAGAAAAGAAATAGAAACCCCCCTAGGCTACGACCCAAGGAAAGATTCCATCATTTACTTGCATTCTTTATATTTTGTATTTTATATTTCTTTTAATTTCTGATTTTGCTTATATAAATAAAATTATCACGTTGTAGTTTACCTCGTTTGTTCATTAGAGGGCAGGAAACCAAAACAAGGGAAAGACCATTTACATTAGTAACTCACTTAATGTACCACCACCACATTATTATCAGATCACCATCCCGCCACACACGTTCGTACCGGACGAGGGTGTAGGACCATCGAGATGCCCCTAGTCCCATGAGATTGGGGAGTATGCCCCTCTCAGGCCAGAGTATGGGGACCCTAACTGGTACTGAGGTTGGCTAGGCATAGGCATGGATTGGTATGGGCCCAATTGGTATAAGTAAGGATAAATTATGGGAGCTTGATGTATGGGAAACGGTGGAAATTCATGATAAAGGGTTTGGTGAGCCCTTATAGGCTGGTCCACTGCCATGTTAATTACTGGTGGTACCATATTTTGGGCCATGCTTGCAAACCAGGGATATCCCCTAGTGGTAGGGTTGAGGTAATGGTCTATGATTCCTTCTGTTATCATGGGGTAAGTACTAACTTCCCCTGACATTCGAGGGTATGACAACACTGGGAGTGTCAGATGAGACAATGCTTCTACAGGGAACGTTCCCGTCGCCTGTATTAGATGCTTATGCTTGGTATGGTGTGGTTGTGATATAGGTGTTAGCATGATGCTAGGCACCTCATCGTAAGCCAAGCATACCCATACCCCCCTGAGTCTTTCTTCCTGAACAAATATGTTGATCAACTCTTGCAACCGTGAGAAGTTCTCCCGGATCCCCTCCATAGTTAACTCAATCATGTCGGTGATTGCCGGTGGAAATTCGGACTATATGATAGGAGGGACTTCCCCCAGTTGGATTATTACTAGAGGACATATTCATCCGAGCAGGCCCAAAAAAGAAGGTTGGGATATTGTTGTGTAAGAAGTAATGCAAATCGGCCCTATGGTGGGCACCACTTGTTGTTGTATCGGAACTTTGATCCTCCTAAGTCAGCCCGTGTTAACTCGGCACGACCTGTTAGCAAACAAAGAACATCATTAAGCCTAAAAAAGAAGGTTGCGACATTGAGTGCAGTAGGATTTTGTGTGAGTTTGCTTGTGTTGTACCTAAGCATTAAGTGTTCCTATTTATACTTGAGGACCTTCCCTTAGGATATCAGGAGGGGTTTGCGGTGCCTTCCTGTTTTGGTAGGCGATCTCTTCTTGCCCCTTGTATCTTTCCCTTATCTTTGAAAACATGCCATTTGTGTGTATGGATTTGACTATGCTTCATTTTTCTGTCAGCAATACCTTTAACCTGTCTTTACTAGACTTTTGACTTTTCATATTTGGTAGAAGAAGGTACCTTCCTCTTTTCGAAACCCTATTTGAGATACTCCTTTCTATAGTAAACTCCCACTCCTTATCTTTTCAGTATACGTCATTTGACGTTTAATCAATCGTCTTGGGAATACGTGTTGGATTTTTGTCATGTGGTGGTACGATTAGAGTCGTCCTACCGCATCCTTGCCTTTTGGCCATACCTGAGTTCCTGTTTACGTCATTTTTCCCTGGCATCGGACTTGCCTACGTCATCACATATGGTTTACCTTGCGCATCGGTTGTCAAAAAATAGTTTAGTGCTCGTGATTAAAATGGATAATGTCCTATCTTAATTTATAGAAGAGAAAATAACTATACACAACATTACGCTCCCATCTTCCATGAGACATGTCATTTAAATTCACATTTCAAGAGTTACGAATAGGAAAGGATATAACAATACGATAATCATTTCCTTAATACTTGGCAAGGACGAGTAATGGTCAAAGAATGAAACCTCACACAAGGCAAGGACAAACTTGTTGAAATAATGTACGGGTTCAAATTAGTTGACGTTGCCAACTGAGTTATGCCCCGTAAGAGTTACACCTTGGGCAACGAACGTTAAAGTCCACTTAATTTAATTAACTGACATTTACGAACTATATTGGGTTTTCATAATTTATAATAGTTATAAATTATTTAATTAAAACATTTAAACGTTATTGTTTTGGGTTTTGCTTATCACGTGGGCTAATATTAATCTGACCGGGCTTGGGCCATGAGTAGATTAATATTAGTTAATTAATTGATTAGGATTTAAAAACCTAATGATTCATTTATTTAAATAACATAAAAAAACAAATCAACCGCCGCTTTTGATTGAAGGGGATGGCAGCAAAAGAAAAAAAGATCTTTTTTTTGCTTTTTACCGCGTGAAGCTAAAACGAGATCCGCCGCCGCCACATCTTTGCCGGCAACCACCACCCAACAACTATTTCGGCACCATTAATTGCCGTGTCTCACTTTGTTGTGCCTGTTCTAGCCACGACCGAGTTCGCAAGTTTGAGATCGTTCGTAATTCTAGCAATAGTTCGTTGATCCCTCGGTGTCTCAAACGGTTATATATTAACCAAGGTATATTATATCTCATCAGTAGGTTAATATTATTATGAATTTGCGTTGTTTGTAACCCAGATCCTGTCCGGTTCACTTTTGGTATTTTAATTTTTACTCCGCTACGTTAACTATTATTAATTTAATTGACAATTATCAAAACTGTTTTGATAAATAAACCTAACTACGATACCACTAAACACAACAGTGGTATCAGAGCAATGCTTACAACATGCAAATCAGATCCGGTCTGTTAACCAGTTATAGTTCACAAACTTTAAAATTATTTTAAGTTTCTGATTTATATTATTTAGGGCAATTATATATTTTGGTTATATATTTATTAACTAAAAGATTGCCCATTTTATTTTGATTGTGTTTTAATATGTAAATCTGGCTAGACCCTGAAGTTGACTGGTTGTGATGTGATTTGTTTTTGTTAAAGGTTTTGGTTTTATGGTTTTGGCCCATTTGATGGCTCAAAGTTGTACTAGATTAGGGTTTTCTTTTATTTTGTATTTCTTTTATAAATATTGTAATATTTGAAGACCCGAAGCCAAACTGGAGACAAGACAAATCAAGGAGTCAGTGGGAGCCCATCAAGACAACTAGATGCACTTAAGTCCATCCATGTGGTTGTTTTGTGTTTTGACCCCTTGACCTGGTTTGATCTTGCTTCTTGGCTCTATCAAGATCAAACAATCATAGCCATTAGGTTTAAATATTACTTTGCTATTTTGGTTGCTTTATTTTATAATTGTTATAACATTCAACCTAATATCAAACTAATTAAAAATATTTTTTTCCACAATCAAAATAAGTAATAAGTTTTAAACTTATTTTTACAACTTGTTAAAATATGAAAACAAATTGTTTGTTTTAAAAGGGATAACCGGATAAGTTTTCAAATTCAAAAAGTTAATTTGAATTTCAAAACTTAAAACTTGATAATTTTAAATTAAATATTTATCAATTTAAAAGGATAACTAAATAAGTTTTCAAATTTAAAATTAGTTTAAATTTCAAAACTTAAAACTTAATAATTTAAAATTATCAACTTAAAATCGGTTGTCTATCTCGCGACAAATCTAATTTTAATAGGGTATTAAAATTTGGTGTACCGAGAGATGAAAGGGTTCGTCATTTATTATCACGAACTGAATATTGTAAAACTGGCTTTTACAACGCACGTATGACTTAATTATACGTTGTGTTTGACCCTATTCGGTAAACACTAAAATTGGATCCCATAGATAAAATTACCAGTCAATGCCACCCTATTATAAGGAACACTTGGAACATTAAGCGAAACATCAGAGTTTGGAACCACAGCACCGCACTTGATATGTATTTTATTCTTCCAAGGTTCGTTGACACATCCGGCCCTTCCACACATACCTGTTTTAGGATGACTATTACTTTTCTCTCTTGTTACGTGCCGTAGCTGTCTAGAGAGAAAAGTAGGCATAGATGAGGCTAAACGTATCAATGCATTGACAAATGTTGTTGTTGCAGCCTCATCCGAGAGTTGTGTAATTTTCACAATTGATAAGCGTTGTCAGTCTGCCTAGTCACTTACTAATGTTGCGTGCCCCAGCTGCCTTTAGTAACTAACCAATCCAGATTCTCATTTCTTATTTAAAATTACTATAAATGGGTCATTAATTAAAATAAAGAAACAATACATCGAAAATACTAATTAATTTATTTTTGCTTATTTAAACAGATGTCTTCAGAAACCAACAACTCCTTCATTCTCAAGTCTATTCTTGAGAAAAAGAAACTTGATAACACCAACTTTCTCGCATGGCAACGCAATCTGAGAATTGCTCTCAAGATAGCGAAAAAGCTCTATGTTTTAGATAGGCGCTGTTCCTAACGAGCCTGAAAACAATACTGTCGCTGCCTGTAGAACTTGGGAAAAATTTAAAAAGGATGCCGATGAGGTAGCCTGCCTTATGCTAGCCATCATGTCCCCTGATCTCCAGATGAACATGGAGGACATGGCTGCATTTGACATGATTAAGCAACTTAAGGGAATGTTTCAGAAACAGGCCCAACAAAAGCGCTATAATACCATGAATCAGCTTATATCCTGCAAAATGCAAGAAGGCTCGCCTGTTAGTGCCCATGTGCTTAAAATGAAAGGGTACATCGACCAAATGGCCAAACTTGGTTATCCTATGCAGGATGAAATGGCAGCAGACTTCATCTTGAACTCCCTAGCTAGTTCTTACGACCAATCTGCAATGAACTTTAATATGAATGCATGGGTTAAGAGTGTAGCTGAACTACACGGTATGCTCAAAACTATTAAGAAAAACATACCAGGTAAAGCCAGTCAAATGTTGATGGTCTGATCTACTGGTGTTAGGAAACCAAACCCCAAAAAGAAAGCTTATAACAGTAAGGGTAAAGGTAAAGTTGTTGCTACCAAGCCTACAACCAACAACAACCAGCCGGCTAAAAACAAAGTAGCACCCCCCCTAAGGAGTGACCCTACTTTGAATGCAATAAGATGGGGCACTGGAGACGTAACTATCCAGACTATCTAGCCAAGCTGAAGGCGAAGAAGGCCAATGGTGAAGGCTCTTCTTCAGGTATTCTGATTTATGTTATTGAACTTTTAACTGTTTTCAGCAACATATGGGTATTTGATACTAGATGTGGTTACCATATTATTAATGTCTTGTAGGAGCCTGAAAAGTGGAAGAAACTAAATCAAGGTGACATGAAGCTCATCATTGGTGATGGTAAAAGAGGACATGTTCTTGCAACTAGAACATATTATCTTTCTTGGCCATCTGGCCCTGTAATTACTTTAGATAATTGTTTGTTTGCTTCTGGTTTGACCAGAAACATTATTTCGGTTTCTTTACTGTTTGAACAAGGATTCAAGTATGTTTTTAATGATGCTTTTATTTCTTCCTACCTGAATGATGCCTTTTATTTTGAGGCTAAACCTTGAAGTGGTATTTATGAGATTGTTATTCAAGCAAACAACAACATATATAATTCTAAATGCATCAAATTTAGAATTAACGATACGTTTCTATAGCAATGTAGACTTGGCCACATAAGCAAGGCCCGTGTGAAAATGCTTCAGTCCGAAAGGATTCTTGAATCCACAGGACATGAATATTTTGATGAATGTGAATCTTGCTTAGCTGGCAAACTCACAAAGGACCCTTTCACCCATGTTGGTGAATGGACCAAGGATCTGTTAGCACTTATACATTCTGATGTATGTGGTCCTTTCAGAACCATGTCTAGAAATCACAAAAGATACTTTGTTACGTTTATTGACGATTATAGTCGATACGCCTATGTCTACCTTATGAAGCATAGACATGAAACCTTTGAAAAGTTCAAAGAGTTTCAGAACAAAGTAGAAAACCAACTTCGTAAAACTATCAAGATACTTCGATCAGATCGAGGTGGAGAATACCTAAGCCAGGAGTTCACTAATCATCTAAAGGAACGCAGAATGTTTTACAGTTCACTCCACTCGGCACACCCCAACTTAATGGCGTGAGTGAGAGGAGAAATCGAACCCTAATTAATATGGTTCGATCAATGATGTGTAGAACTAACTTACCTCACTCCTTTTGGAGTTATGCTCTTATGACCGCCGCCCGCCTTGTCAATCTGGCACCGACTAAGAAGGTAGACAAAACTCCATATGAGATATGGCATGGGTCTAAACCTAATTTGTCTTACCTTAGAGTATGGGGATGTGATGCTTATGTCACCAGCGAGTCTGATGACAAGTTAGATCCTCGAGGTGAAAAAGTTATTTTCGTCAGATACTATAATAGAAACGGATATTACTTTTACCATCCTGATGCAAATATGATTTCATCAAAAGAAAGGCACATTTCCTTGAGAAAGAGTTTCTTGATTGAGGAACTGGAAGTAATATCATGGATCTTGAAGAAATTCGAGAACCACAAACAAACGCTGATGTAGTCGGTGCGTCTGAACAACAAGAAATTGTTGTTGATTCAGACATAAACACAAGCATTCGTAGAAGTAGCAGAACTCACAAAGAACCTGACAGATGCAATCCATGCTAGACAATCAAGTCTGGGAATTGGTTGAGCTACCTCCTAGTTCACGTGCAGTAGGGAGCAAGTGGCTTTTCAAGAGAAAAACCGACATGCATGGAAATACACACACCTATTAAGCACGGCTAGATGCGAAAGGTTTCACTCAAACTCAAGGTATTGACTATGATGAAACTTTCTCACCTGTTGCTATGATCAAATTGATCAGCATATTGCTTGCTATAGTCGCGTACTATGATTACGAGATATGGCAAATGGATATCAAAACCGCTTTTCTAAATGGACATCTCTCTAAAGATGTTTATATGGTTTATCCTGATGGTTTTGTTGATCCATAATATCCAAATAAGGTATGCAAATTGAATAATTCTATTTATGGACTTAAACAGGCATCTCGTAGTTGGAATCTTCATTTTGATTGGAGAATCATGGAATTCGGTTTGTCAAAAGAAAAGATGAGCCTTGTGTTTACAGAAAGGCTAGTGGGAGCACTATATCATTCCTCATATTGTATGTGGACGATATACTGATCATTGGAAACAATATCCCAATTCTTAACGAAGTTAAAAAATGGTTGGGAGTTTGTTTTGTAATGAAAGATCTTGGAGAAGCTGCTTACATTCTAGGAATCAAGATCTATAGGGATAGATCTAAGCGGCTTCTAGGGCTTAGTCAAAGCACATACATAGACAAAATGATGACACGCTTCAAGATGGAAAACTCCAAGAAAGAAGGTGTTCCAGTGACTAAAGGTACCGTGTTGAACAAATTGCAATCTCCTTCAACGGACTTTGATATTAAGTGAATGGAAAAGGTTCCATATGCTTCAGCGATTAGTTCTATCATGTATGTTATGTTGTGCACTAGATCTGACTTCTAGTATGCTTTAAGCATTACCAGTGGTTATCAGCAGAACCCTGGGTTTGCCCACTGGACTGCAGTTAAGAACAGTCTGAAGTAGTTGAGAAGAACTAATGTGACATCTGGTAATTTTCCGTTACCAAACTCCGTTAGTTCCGTTAGGTCTTGTATACACGTGTCGTGAGCACACACTAGTTGTCGTTGAACGTTGGTGACTTAATAATAATTAACAATGGTTATCTGATAATAACTTTATTAATAATGTTGATTATTAGTTTGTAGTTATGTGATTTGTGAATTTAAATATTATTTGTGAATTTTACCTTGTAACGTGCCAACGTGTTATATTTATTTCATGTGTTTTGTTATTAGTGGAAAATATACATGATTTTTATTGTTGGTTAATAATGTTTGTGTTTTGTAGTTAAAGTTGTTAAAAAAATGTTAAAAATATTAAGTTTTTATAAAATGAGATCAAGGAGGGATTAATTTTTATAAACTACAAAACTAAAATATGGTAAAAATCCAACTCTAGCCCCCTCCCCTCCCATTCGGCCGAAACCACCCACACACACCTTCATCTTTGCGATTTTGATCTTCCAAGCCAAGCCATCATCGATTTTTAGTGTGATTCAAGCATTACAACAAGTTAGCAAGTTCAATTCTTGATTTCTACAAGATTAAAAGGTTAGATTTTGATTAATTTTATGATTTTTGGTTCTTGAGGAACCCTAATTCGAAAATTTTGAAGAAATGTCAAAATTGATGTTGTTTGTTGATGATATGATGTTAGTTATGTTGTATGAATGTTAATCTATGTAGATTATGCAAGAAATCCATGGTTTTTGTCATCTAGTTCATACATTGCCAAAAGTGGAAACTTTTCTTCATGAGAATTTATGTTTTGATGAATTATTGATGTTAAATGGATGATTATGAATGCTATGAACTAGATTAGTAATATTGATGAATCTATGATTGAAATTGAGTGGTTGTTCATACCTTACTATTAATAGTAACTTTTATGCATGAGATTGATGAATTATGATGAATTGATGATGTTAGTCATGTCTAGATGGTTGTTATGGACTTGATTAGGCATAAAGTTGGTGAATTTATGAAAGAATTGGATGTTAGATTGGTTTTGGGTGTTACTTTCCCGAAAGGGAAACTTTATATATGTAGATCATTGGATATTGTTAATTGAGCATGTTTATGATGTTAGGATCATGTTAGAATGTTTGTTGATGATGTTTAAGGTGGTAGATTGTGTTGTTTGGGTTGTATGAATACTTGATGCACAACTTTGGAAATTTAGGCTCTTATGGAATATACATGAAAATGGATGGTGTTAGGTGATTATGGAACTATGTTGGAATTATGATAGAATCATGATGATGCATGATGTGTTAGTTAAAATTGTAATTATGGACTTCTTGGGATTTATATGTGTTGTTTGATAAACCATGGTGTATGATGAGCTTTATAGCACTTAAGGGTTTGTGTTAGGACTACATCAAATGTATAGGTTTAGTTGACTTGTCAACTCTTGTAATTAATCATTGTAATTCTCTTTTTGATAATATAATGTAATGCATGAATTATATGGTAACCCATATTATTATGTGTGTTAGTTTATGTTATTACAGGAAACATCAGACTTGGTCAATTTGGAAAAATTGACTAAATGTTAGAACAACCTACGGATGAATAAGTGTTCTTCCGTAGATGTTCTCCGGAGCATAACTGAAGTTTGTGCTTCCATAGATCTCCTACGGAAGAACAACAACTGCTGAACAAGAGCAAAGATCAAGTGGAGTTACTGAATGAGAGCTTGCTGCTGAAGAACAAGTACAAGAACTCCTGCGGAAGCACAATCACTGAAGAACAAATGCTGAAGACAAAGTGTTGTTGCGGAAAACTAATTGTTGCGGAAGAAGAACTTCCTACGGAAGACCAATTCCTACGGAAGATTAACAAACTTGTATTGTTTCAAATCATCAAGTACATAACAAAAAGTCAACAAGTCAACATGTCAGAGCAATATCATCAAATCAATGACGGCGAAGGATAATTAAGTCAACAGAATATTCCACGTCATATCAACAACATTCTTTATGTAATTTACAATTTCCTATATAAATTGTGAACTCCTATTCCGATAAACAATGCAAGGATTCGCACATATAGAAACAGAATATCAAAACAGAATAGTGATATATTAGATAGAAAATAGGAAAAGAATAGGAAGATATCTATACACATTTAGGTGTATATATTGATCGATGAACATTGATTACCGAGAACATTAACAATATAGCAATATCAAGCATCAAGAACATATAACATTATAATCAATTATAATCGATTGATTGTGAATGAAGAGCAATTGAAAACAATCTTTGTATTGCATTATTACGTTTAGTTTTTCTAGTTGTTCTAATTTGTTCATAGATTTCAACTTTTGATAAACAATCCATTAAACAGCAGGTATTGATAATTCCGCGATCAATACTTGTTAAAATAAAATTGATAATTCCTGCAACGATCCTTGGATTATCAGGTGGTATCAGAGCTTCATATTTAAAAGAACATAATAAAACACCATATGAGCTTTTGTTTAAAAGAAAACCTTTCATAGGATATTTTAGAGCTTTTGGGTGTCATGTGTCCATATTAAACACGAAAGATCAATTAGGAAAGTTTGTAGAAAAAGCCTATGATGGTTTCTTTGTTGGTTACTCATCAACATCTAAATCATACAGAGTCTATGTTCCGCATGAAAACATTGTGGAAGAAACTCCTAATGTATCTTTTAATGAATCCTTGTTTCCAAAATATGTAAAAGGATCATCTTGGTTGTTTGATATAGATGCATTAACAAACTCATTTAACACAGATTATTTGAATATGGCAGGTCCTGCGGATACATGTTATCCTTATGTTCCTCCAAACATAGGTGAAGTGCCATTGACAGCTGATCCACCGAGAGTAGTTCAGTAACTTACTCAAAATGTTACTGATCCTGGCCCTTGAATTCAAACAAGCAAATATCATCCTAATGGAAACAATAGGTCTACATCCACAGAATTTCCTTCTACATCCGCAGAAGTTCCTTCTACATCCGTAGATATTACTACATCCGGAGATGACCCATTGCATTCAGTTGAAGTTCACAATTCAACAGAAAACATTCAACAACCACCACCCACACATACAGTTCAACAAACTACATCATCTGTAGTTGTACTTGTAGCTGCTATGGATGTTATGCCTATATTTGCAGAAACACAAGCTGATACAGATGGACATAATTCAGCATCAAAAGATCAGCCATATGAGAATTTCGACTACTTTGTGGATTCCCCATCCCAGCTGACTCCATCTCCATCAACCAACTCACTAACTTGGAATCATCCATTCAAGTTGAATCAATACCAACATCCAGAATTCACAAGTATCATCCCATTGAAAACATGATAGGTGATAATAATGATAGAACCACAAGAAGACAAGGGGGAGCGGCCAACATTTGTTTGTTCTCTTGCTTTCTTTCACAAGTGGTTCCTCCCAACATCACTACAGCATTAAAAGATAACAGCTGGATTGAAGCAATGCAAGAAGAACTTCAGCAATTCAGAAAACAAAAAGTCTGGAATCTAGTTGATCTTCCTGAAGGCCATTATCCAACTGGCACAAGGTGGCTGTTAAAGAACAAACTAGATGATAGCAGCATTAGTGTGAGAAACAAAGAAAGGCTGATAGCACAAGGTTATACTCAGGAAGAAGGGATAGACTATAATGAAGTCTTTGCTCCTGTTGCAAGGATTGAAGCCATTAGAGTCTTTCTAGCCTATGCACCATATAAGAAGTTCACATTTTACCAAATGGATGTAAAATGTACCTTCTTATATGGTAAAATTGATGAAAAAGTCTATGCTGCTTAGCCACGAGGCTTTGAAGATCCTGATTATCCACACAGGGTATACAAGCTTGACAAAGCTTTGTATGGACTTCATCAGGCCCTAAGAAAGTGGTATGAAACATTGTCATCTTTCTTGGTTAATGTGAGAAACAAAGAAAGGCTGATAGCACAAGGTTATACTCAGGAAGAAGGGATAGACTATAGGAAACATCAGACTTGGTTAATTTGGAAAAATTGACTAAGTGTTAGAACAACCTACGGATGAATAAGTGTTCTTTCGTAGATGTTCTCCAGAGCATAACTGAAGTTTGTGCTTCCGTAGATCTCCTACGGAAGAATAACAACTGCTGAACAAGACAAAAGATCAAGTGGAGCTGCTAAAGGAGAGCTTGCTGCTGAAGAACAAGTACAAGAACTCCTACGAAAGCACAACCACTGAAGAACAAATGCTGAAGACAAAGTGTTGCTACGGAAGACTAATTGCTACGGAAGAAAAACTTCCTACGGAAGACCAATTCCTACAGAAGATTAACAAACTTGTATTGTTTCAAATCATCAAGTACATAACAAAAAGTCAACAAGTCAACATGTCAGAGTAATATCATCAAATCAATGACGGCGAAGGATAATTAAGTCAACAGAATATTCCACGTCATATCAACAACATTCTTTATGTAACTTACAATTTCCTATGTAAATTGTGAACTCCTATGCCGATAAACAAGGCAAGGATTCACACATATAGAAACAGAATATCAAAACAGAATAGCGATATATTAGCAAGAAAATAGGAACAGAATAGGAAGATATCTATACACAAATAGGTGTATATATTGAACGATGAACATTGATCACCGAGAACATTAACAATACAGCAATATCAAGCATCAAGAACATATAGCATTATAATTAATTGTAATCGATTGATTGTGAATGAAAAGCAATTGAAAACAATCTTTGTATTGCATTATTACGTTTAGTTTTTCTAGTTGTTCTACTTTGTTCATCGATTTCAACTTTTGATAAACAATCCTTTAAACAGCAGGTATTGATAATTTCGCGATCAGTACTTGTTAAAATCAAATTGATAATTCCTGCAACGATCCATGGATTATCAGTTTGTAATGTGGCATACGTAAATAACTTGTGTGATAACCATGTATGATGGATTGCTATACTTGATCAAACAATAAATTAACTTGACATGTCACCAACGGGTCAAACGGGTGGTCAAATGAGTCTTGTTTTCCAAAACCTTGGGTCAATGTGGTTATTAAGCACTTAGGGTTGTTAAGTTTTCTGTGTACACGTACTTATGTACTTGCGTGTTCTAGGTAACCTTTGAAGGGTTGTCTTTCCACTCATCATTAGCTTTTACAATAATTTGTTTGCGCACCAGGTGAGTTCAATGCCCCACTTTTACTTACTTCCCTTTTGGGGGAGAAAGTATACTTGGTTTTAAAATGCTTTACGGTTATAACATGTGTTTGGTAAGACATAGTGGGTTATACCATAGAAAGCCCTCACACTTTTGGATCGTTAATTAAGGAATCTAGCGGGAAATTTTGGGTAGTACTACTAGGTCTGACAAGCCTCACCCGGGTGACCGGAAGTCAACGGGTGCAATATTGTCCTAAACTACTAATAGTGTCACATCCTGGTATGTCGTGGCGGGAAGCAAACAGACAAACATAGTCAGATTCGATCGCGAAATCACTATTGTTCTTTACTAATGGAATTAGACTAGCTATCTATTTCAATGCACTTGTTTATGTTTTACTAACACAACTGCTTATGATTGATTACAAACTCTTGAACTCACCAACCATCATGTTGACACTTTTAGTATGCTTTTCTCAGGTCGTTTCTAGCAGCTGCCCATAGGAGCACGCAGGTGTCAAGCATGCTTTATTCAAACATTGTTTACTTTTAATTTAGCATTTACTTACGTAATTTGGTTTGGGTGCGTGTTTTGCGTAGTTTACATTTAGTACCTTGTGTTTGGGTTATTTACAAAACACTTTCGCAAATATTATAAAGTTTCAAACTCTGATTTGTTTTTAAAGGTTGCATATAGTGTCGTTCTGAGTAACTAATGACTAAGATCCTGGTTTGCTCACTCACCTCATGGTAAAACCCCGCACGTGGATTTTGAGGGTGTGACAGATTGGTATCAAAGCCATAGTTATAGGGAACTAGGTTGCATACACACTAGACTATAGCCGCATAGTTTGTTAGTTACTCGTTACTTATCCCTTACTGTATACTTATTGACATACACGTCATGTACCTCGCAGCATGGCATCATCTTCCCGGGCTCTGTGTAAGAGGCCTGCACGTTCTGAGTCACCTCCTCCTCCTCACGTACCTGATAGAGGATCTAACTGGCCCCAATATCCCTATCGTTCTAAAGAGATAGACTAGGATCAACCTTTTGAATTACCCGAGCGCGACGCTCCATGGAATTGGAGTTACTATCCCACCTATGTTGATCGTATGGTCTACAGGGAGCGTGTCCCAGCTATAGCTACTACTGGACCTAGAACTAGGTCGGTGACTGCCTCTATGGTAGCTACTCTTCAATCTCTGCGTATTCCTCTCGAGCAGGCGGTTGCAGCTTTGGTTGCTACACTGGACACTGAGCGACAGCTCATCAGATGACTTACTGACGAGAACTCCATTTTACGACACGAGATGTGTCAGGTGTGTTTACTGGTAGAGACCCTTTAGAAATGACTTTTGATGTCTATTGGTGGACATCATAACTTGGCTGGTAATGTTTTTGCACTTACTGAGCGCATGTCCACGCAAGAGCTTCACAGTGTAGGGACAAATGACAGATTGACTGAACTGGAGGCACAGCTAGTGGCACTTTAGAATGCGGATGCCCCTGCACCTGGGAAAGACCCTAATGAAGAAGACCCTGAAGGGGATCCTGAAGAAGAGCCGGAGGAAGCCCCGAAAGAAGAAGAACCAGAAGAGATGGAAGAGGATAGTGATGGATCTGATGTGTTGGATTGATTTTCGCATTCATTTGACTTGGACTACATAGTTTTTATTTTCTTTTTGAAACCTATGTGGGAAGGGCTGTTTTCCACCCAACTGATAAACTGAAAATTTTGACATTGATGGAATATTTTGTGAATCATTTAAAATTTATTTGTCTTTGGTTATAAATGTTGTGGTTATGACAAATTCATTATTTCTTACTATTTACCATACTTTAATGAGACTAATATGTTGGATGTTACTCATTATTGTATTTGTGAATGTAAAGTGAAATATGGACGGTCGTGGTAGAGGACGTGGACGTGGTGCCGGTGGACGTGGTCCAGAAGCTGGAAGCTGAGTTCTGGCAGTTGAAAATAGAAGGATCTGAGATCGAGGCTTACACTACGAGATCTCACGAGTTGGCGACACTTTGCCCTGGCATAATTGATCCGCCGATCAAACAAATTGAGCTTTATCTGCGTGGCTTGGTTCCAGAGATACAAAGCATGGTGACTGCTGCAAACCTCCTTACTATTCAGCAGGTTATTCGATTGGCTCACAAGCTTACTAACCAAGCGGTAGAGCAGGGAAAGCTACCCAAACTTGGAGTTGTGGCAAGCGTGCCTGACAATAAACGCAAGTGGGACAACTCTGGCAACAAGGGATCATCGTCAAACAGCCAACCTCAGCAACATCAGCAGCAATAACAGCACACTCAGTAGCATCAGCATCAACAGCAGCAAAGGAGGTTTGACAACAACTGTAGTTTCAATCATTCATCTTCTTCGTCTCATGGACAAGGTGGATAAGTGGGGAAGTATCCCAAATGTAATGCAAACTTGAAAAATGGACAATTTCTGGGATGAAACTTAAGCTTTGCAGGAATCAAAGGGGGGCTAGAATTAAGACTGGTTTGGGAAGCAAAGAAACCACTCATGTTTATCCTCCACCTAGCACTTATTGTTATTCTCCTATGCCTCAACCTCATCCATCTAATGATTTAATTGAAGCTGTAGGTACTAATAGTTTACATGCAGGTTTAAGCAGCGTTAATCACAAAGAGGTTCAAGATGAATATGATTTTCCTGCAGGTTTGGGACTCATCAAGCAAGGATCTGATCTGCAAAATGATAATTCCACCTCTGATGCTTCAAAACCAGTATTAGTTGTTTCTAGTAACTTCTTTAACAAATTCAAGATAGGCAACATCCCCTCATTTGTTCCTGTCAAGTTTGTCAATGAAGGAACAATTGTGGAATCATCAAGCAATCAGAACTCAACAACAGAAACCGACACAACAAGAGTCATCAATCAAGATCCATTGGAAGCTGACTTGTGTATATAGGTCTGGACAAGTTATGATGATAAACCAGAGATCATCAAGTCACCTGAAGTTATCAAGTGTCAAAAGCTTCTAACAGTTGAATCAAGACCTATACGGATCTCATCTCCAGCTGCTAAGCAAATCAGTAGTTCTTCTAAAGCTCAGTAGAAACACTTAACATCTTCATCTGCTATCCATCAAGCTCATCACAAATCTTCCTCCAAGTCTACCAGATCACCAGTCATACAAAAGTGTACTCAGAAGTATGTTCAGATCTCAGCTCCCGGAACATCACAAATCAAATCACAGCCCAATTCGAAATCCATATTGACAAAGCCTCAAAAGATTCAATTTCCTGATATCCAAAAGAAGAAGCTTCAAGGTTGTCAACAAGCTGCATCAACCTCAAAGTAGGTTCCACCCTCTCCTATTATCCACGGGACTACAAAGAACCAAAAGCCTTTCAAGGCTTGCTTTAGATGTGGAAAAGAAGGTCATGTGCTAAAGAAGTGCCCTCAGGTTCAAAGGCAAGCTTTGGGAGATAAAGATAACACAGGTTGCTTCTCGGGTTCAAAAGGTAAAAAGCACATATCTTTGAATGGTTGGATGTAGAACAATTTATCCAAACCTTCTCATGTGAAGCCGGTTTCACATGATTCAAAGATGAAAAAGACCAATGTTTCAAAATTAAAATCTCTTCCTTCGGGTCTTAAATAGAAAATGATTTCCAAATTCAATTCTTTCAAATCAAAAATAATTGTATAGAAACAAATTTGGAAAGTAAAACAAAAAGAAAAGGATAAAGAAATAAATGATTTTTTAAAAGAGTGTGTGCTTAAACAGGTTACATACACTGATGAAAAAAGAACTCCCAGGACCATGATGGCCTGGGTCCCCCTCTCTAACTAATCTATTTATGAGTTCAGGAATAGTTCAGGAGGCCTATCAGTAATCCAGTTTACTGACTGGGATTGTTCCTAATTCAAATTTGAGGCGGAACAAACAGGTTATGGTATCTCATCCACATTTTGGATTCTTATCTACCATTCACAATCACTCCATTTTTCTTGTTAATTTATTTCTCATGTTTTTGCTAGTATAATTTGGAAGACTTTCTTTAGTAAAAAAAAATTTTTCAATTCCGTTTATTATATACTTAAAAAAAGGGAAATTTCTTTTTTTTTTTGTTGTTTCATGGCAGTTAAAAAGAAATTTCGGGGGAGAATAAAAAAGGTCTTTCATGGGAACTAAGAACTTGATTTGGGATGACTGAGAAATGATAGTATGTCTTCTTGGTATGCTTATTTGCATGACTTGTACTTTGTGAGAAATGATAGTAACTGATGTAGATGTCTGTATCACTTAATATTCTAAAATCTAAAAAAGACAGTTTCATTATATGATATGCTTGGTAGGCTCAGCCTGTAAATGAAGTAAACAGTGATTCTGTAGCCTAACTAAAGCTTTAAAACTCGGTGATAAGGATCATTTCCATGACATCTCGGCCTGTATAAAGTTACAAGTCCTGTCAAAAATGGGTTGAGAGTTTAAAACCTGTGCTTTGACATTTTCAAAATCTCCCTTTCCCCAAGTCCTGAATGTAGCTTCTCGTTAGCTCTTCAGATGTATATTTCATGATTATCTCCTCTGCTATGCGGAAGCATTGACCTGGAGCAATGATCTTCTCTGTTATATGTGAATATAGACCTGAAGCTCTCATCAGCACACTTAGATGATCATCTCCTCTGTTATACGTAAGAATAGACCTGGAGCTCTCATCATCTGTTCCCTAAAATAATGGCACAGTGATTCTTAAACTAAGATCATTGTTGAAAACTTAAAAGAAAATCAAGCAGAGTTAATCATCTTACTCAATAAGCCCTGATGATGGGATAAGTTCTTTGCCGAATGTCTATGGAACCAAATCACCTGAGCTTCTCTAATTAAATCTAAAACATGATAAAATCAGTTGCAGGTCACTCGTTGAAAAGAATAAGGCATGGGTTTAAATTGGACAAATATACCAACAATCATTCTTGAACTGTTTTTAGCTATCAAAATTTTAAAATCGTGTTCAGACTCTGCTTCAGTGTGATCTCACTAACTTGTCGATGTTTAAATACATCCTTGTGCTTAAGTATATCTTGAGGATGTGATCTCATGATCGAATTAGTTCTTGGTGTAAGGAGATTAATTATATATATATATATATATATATATATATATATATATATATATATATATATATATAAGGGGGGGTTTTCATGTCAAATTATTTCTAGTCTTCCACATTATACTATTAAAATGTTATTATTTTCACATGCATTTCACGGGAAATTGCACACACGGATAAACACAGGTTTATTTGTATTGTTGAAATGATCTAACGAGAAATGTGTAGAATGTGTTTGTGATTGTGTTGCAAATTTTTTGCTGCAAATGATGGCCGATCATCAGCTAAGCAAAGTACTTGACCAGAGAACCTGTTCTTTAAGTTTCCAGAAGATACCAAGCTAGGATTCCTCCTCCTACATCTTTTGAAGCACTCAAGAATAGAGTGTTGGAAAAGCTATTCCTGATCATTTACAAAGAATGCATATGAAGAGGGGGAGTATACAAAAAGGGGGAGCCTGTAAGATGAAAGATCTTCAATACCAGATCATCAATCTAGGGGGAGATTGAAGATCATTATATGGTTGACTTATCGGTGCTGATCATGATACAAGACATTGATAATGATAGACTAAGGGGGAATATTGTTGGTTCTGATAAGGATAGTCTATATTATCAACACAGTCAAAGTCAACAAAGGTCTGTGAGCTCACTGAGAAGGTATCAAAGGCTGATGAGTTAAGGTTGGACGTGCAGGATCTTACAAGACAATTTGAAAGGGCAAGTGCAAGGGCAGAAGAGGAAAGTACAGCAGGAGCGGATTAAGAAACATCTGATAAAGCTGAAGAGGAAGCAAGAGATGTTAAGAAGACCATGAGTGAGGTCCAACCTAGGGGGAGAATTGATGATCTAGTATAGGTTGGACTCACTATAGTTAATAGGTTTATTTTGTTTTTGTAATAGGTTAATTGTTAGTTCTTCCTTGTAATTTGTCTTTTTATGTATTTTTGTATTGCAGCGAAACTATAGTTTCGCCCAGAGTCAGCTGATTTAGATCCCCGGCGAATCTGTAGTTCGTTGCCGGGTGAATCAAGTAGTTAGACATGCAGTTTCGCTAGTCAGTGAAACTACCAGCGAATCTAGGTTACTTATATATTGTAAGTTTTCTATCTTTGTAAGGGGACCAATTGCAAAACACTAATACGAAATATCATTGTTGCAATTGTGTGTATGTGGCTGGAAGCTTATTTTCATCATCATTAAGCCTCTTACTTGTTTATTATTATTTAGATTCAAAATAGTTCATGATGTTATTATGTTTGTAAGTGTTAAATCAGTGGGAAATCATTGTCATACATCAGGTGCACTGTTGAATCGATCAGAAGGACCAACATGTAGATTATTGGATATTGTTAATTGAGCATGTTTATGATGTTAGATCATGTTAGAATGTTTGTTGATGATGTCTAAGGTGGTAGATTGTGTTGTTTGGGTTGTATGAATACTTGATGCGCAACTTTGGAAATTTAGGCTTTTATGGAATATACATGATAATGGACGGTGTATAATGAGCTTCATAGCACTTAAGGGTTTGTAATATGGCATATGTGAATAACTTGTGTGATAACCATGTATGATGGATT
Source organism: Flaveria sonorensis (assembly GCA_025506505.1). Lineage (NCBI taxonomy): Eukaryota > Viridiplantae > Streptophyta > Magnoliopsida > Asterales > Asteraceae > Flaveria > Flaveria sonorensis. Next base: position 19,685,648 of record CM046426.1, read on the forward strand.
GCTATACATGAGCAAACAAGAATTTAACTTGGCATGTCACCAACGGGTCAAACGGGTCAACTTGGTCAATTGAGTCTTGTTTTCCAAAACCTTGGGTCAATGTGGTTATTGAGCACTTAGGGTTGTTAAGCTTCTATGTACACGTACTTATGTACTTGTGCGTTCTAGGTAACCTTTGAAGGGTTGTCTTTCCACTCATCATTAGCTTTTACAATCAATCGTTTACACACCAGGTGAGTTCAATGCCCCACTTTTACTTACTTCTCTTTTTGGGGGAGATAGCATACTTGGTTTTAAAATGCTTTACTAATATAACATGTGCTTGGTAAGACATAGTGGGTTATACCATTGAAAGCCCTCACACTTTCAGATCGTTAATTAAGGAATCTAGCGGGAAATTTTGGGTAGTACTACTGCGTCTGACAAGCCCCACCTGGGTGACCGGAAGTCAACGGGTGCAATATTGTCCTAAACGACTAACAGCATCACGACCTGGTATGTCATGACGGGATGCAAACAGACAAACATAGTCAGCTTCGATTGCGAAATCACTATTGTTCTTTACTAATGAAATTATACTAGCTATCTATTTCAATGCACTTGTTTATATTTTTTTTTTACAAACGCAACTGCTTATGATTGATTACAAACTCTTGAACTCACCGACCGTCGTGTTGACACTTTTAGTATGCTTTTCTTAGGTCATTTCTAGCAGCTGCCCTTAGGAACATGCACGTGTCAAGCATACCTTTTTCAAACATTTTTTAATTTTAATTTAGCATTTACTTACGTATTTTGGTTTGGGCGCGTGTTTTGCGTAGTTTACCTTTAGTACCTTGTGTTTTGGTTATTTACAAAACACTTCCTAAAATATTTTAAAGATTTAAACTCTGATTTGTTGAAATGTTGCATATAGAGTCCTTTTGAGTAACTGACGACTGAGATCCTGGTTTGTTCACACACCTCGCGGTAAAACCCCACACGTGGAAATTGAGGGTGTGACAGATTGGTATCTGAACCATTGGTTATAGGGAACTAGGTTGCATGATGATAGAACTATGTTAGAATTATGATAGAATCATGATGATGCATGATGTGTTAGCTAAAATTGTAATTATGGACTTCTTAGGATTTATATGTGTTGTTTGATAAACCATGGTGTATGATGAGCTCTATAGCACTTAAGGGTTTGTAATGTGGCATACGTGACTAACTTGTGTGATAACCATGTATGATGGATTGCTATACTTGATCAAACATGAACTTAACTTGACATGTCACCAACGGGTCAAACGGGTCAACTTGGTCAAATGAGTCTTGTTTTCCAAAATCTTGGGTCAATGTGGTTATTGAGCACTTAGGGTTGTTAAGTTTTCTGTGTACACATACTTATGTACTTGCGTGTTCTAGGTAACCTTTGAAAGGTTGTCTTCCTACTCATCATTATCTTTTACAATCATTCGTTTGCATACCAGGTGAGTTCAATGCCCTACTTTTACTTAATTCTCTTTTGGGGGAGAAAGCATACTTGGTTTTTAAATGCTTTACTATTATAACATGTGTTTGGTAAGACATAGTGGGTTATACCATAAAAAGCCCTCACACTTTTGGATCGTTAATTAAGGAATCTAGCGGAAAATTTTGGGTAGTACTACTGGGTCTGATAAGCCCCACCCGGGTGACCGGAAGTCAACGGGTGCAATATTGTCCTAAACTACTAACAGCGTCACGACCTGGTATGTCGTGACAGGAGGCAAACAGACAAACGTAGTCATCTTCGATCGCGAAATCAGTATTGTTCTTTACTAATGGAATTAGACTAGCTATCTATTTCAATGCACTTATTTATGTTTTACTAACGCAACTGCTTATGATTGATTACAAACTCTTGAACTCACCAACCATCGTGTTGACACTCTTAGTCTGCTTTTCTCAGGTCTTTTCTAGTAGTAGCCCATAGGAGCACGCACTTGTCAAGCATGCTTTGTTCAAACATTGTTTACTTTTAATTTAGCATTTACTTACGTGATTTGATTTGGGCTCGTGTTTTGCGCAGTTTACATTTAGTACCTTGTGTTTGGGTTATTTCCAAAACGCTTCCGCAAATATTTTAAAGTTTCAAACTCTGATTTGTTTTTAAAGGTTGCATATAGTGTCATTCTGAGTAACTAATGACTGAGATCCTTGTTTGTTCACTCGCCTCGCGGTAAAACCCTGCATGTGGATTTTAAGGGTGTGATAACTAAAGACATGTTCTTAATATTTGGAGGAGTTGAAGAACAACTCACTGTAAGATGTTACACTGATGCTAGTTTTCAAACTGACCGAGATGACTCTCGCTCATAATATGGTTTTGTATTCATACTCAATGGTAGAGCTATCTCTAGGAAAAGTTCCAAGCAAAGTGTGGTGGCAGATTCCACCACTTAATCTGAATATATTGCAGCATCAGATGCTGCAAAGGAAGCAGCTTGGATGAAGAAATTTATAGCCGATCTCGATGTGGTTCCAAGTATTCAACACCCAATCGAGATATTTTGTGATAGCACAGGTGCTATTGCTCTTGCCAAAGAGCCCAGATCTCATCATAGGGCCAAGCACATTCAAAGGAAGTTTCACTATATACGGGACATAGTGAAACAGGGTGACATCTTAATAAGTAAAATAGACACAGATCAAAACCTGGCAGACCCGTTTACTAAGCCCATGACTCAGGACAAGCATGATTAGCATAGGGATGCGATCGGGCTTAGATTAGCTAGTAATACGTTTTGATTTAGTAGTTGGATGTACGAACTTTTAACAGTTATACTTTTTAATTCATTTTCATTTACTAATTTAAATGCATTATGAATCTTATAACTGTGTTTGATTTTAATATGTTTAATCCATGAATATTGTATTCTAAATTATCCATAGTCGGTCAGACTTGTGGGAACAATTCTGCATTAAGAATATTCTGAATTTAGACTCAAGGAGTTGAATGCGTTGGATGTAACTCGCCACAAACTATCTTTATTATAAGATGCTTTGATACTGGTATACTCATTTAGTATCATCTGACCTAACATGCATACTAGAACTTCCGTTTACCAGGGGTTATTCTTTGATCACTGACAACCCTTGTCGCGTAACTGCAGTCACAAAGGCTTTGGTTGGGAATAATTCTGAAGTTCAGTGGGAGTTGTATGTAGTCAATAAGGGTTCTATACTCTTATACAATATGTAACAGTTAGGCATCGTGGCGCCCTCGTTGATTCAAACTGGTAAAGTGTGAGGCCACAGCCAAACTGACTGTGTGTTGATTGGACCATTTTGAACCTGGATCGAGAACAATAATGATTGAGCTCCATATGAGAATTAATTTCAATGACTCAATTGATGTCTTTTACAGAAAGAATAAATGACTATGATTACCATAGGTCTATTGTCTTGTTGTAGTAAAATGTTTCTAGATCAAGATGTTTTGGTTAATGACTTTAAAGCGTCATACCTTGTTGGGGGCAGCCATGTGCAGCTAGAGCACCGCTGACTGTCTTCGATTAGTTGACGTTGCCAACCGAGTTTTGCCCCGTAAGAGTTACACCTTGGGCAACGAACGTTAAAGTCCACTTAATTTAATTAACTGGCATTTACGAACTATATTGAGTTGTCACAATTTATAATAGTTATAAATTATTTACTTAAAACGTTTAAACGTTAAACGTTATTGTTTTAGGTTTTGCTTATCACGTGGGCTAATATTAATCTAACCGAGCTTGGGCCCATGAGTAGATTAATATTAGTTAAATTAATTGATTAGGATTTAAAAATCTAATGATTCATTTATTTAAATGACATAAAAAAAACAAATCAACCACCCCTTTTGATTGAAGGGGACGGCAGCAAAACATAAAAAATATATCTTTTGTTTTTCTTTTCACCGCGTGAAGCCAAAACGAGATCCGCCGCGGCCACATCTTTGCTACTTCGGCACCATTAATTTCCGTGTCTCACTTTGTTGCGCCTGTTCTAGCCGCGACCGAGTTCGCAAGTTTGAGATCTTTCGTAATTCTAGCAATAGTTCGTTGATCCCTCGGTGTCTCAAACGGTTATATATTAACCAAGGTATATTATATCTCATCAGTAGTTAATATTATTATGAATTTACATTATTTGTAACCCAGATCCTGTCAGATTCACTTTTGGTATTTTAATTTTTAATCCGCTGCGTTAACTATTATTAATGTGATTGATAATTATCAAAACTGTTTTGATAAATAAACCTAACCAAGATACCACTGAACCCAACAAGACTGACGCTAAGGATCCAAATCATATGCTTGGCAATTATGGGTGGTGATTCTAACCTCCCCTGACCCGAGTGATATATATATATATATATATATATATATATATATATATATATATATATATATATTTAAGTCATAATTATATACTTTGAATTTCAGAGAAGGAAAACGCTAGTAGTGACATGGTGAAACTGAGAAAGTCATCCGAGTTCACATACGTCTACATGCATGTACATATGATATGTCTTCTATGCAAACTCAGTGTTAACTTTGTTAGAAGAAAAGTGTTTTTCTTTCTATCATTATTTCTGGTTTACTTGTAAGAAGTAACTCTTCTACATCAAGCAATAATGTTCCTAGTTATTTTTCTAAAAATGTAGTACATACTTGAATGCTTTGGACATTCATATGTGCAATATTTGTTTATGACAGTATGTAATTTTAACCAATATAATATTATGAGTTCGCAATTTCCATGCATGTTAGGTGACAGAAACATGGAGTTTTTATTTCATCCTACGTATACAAATATATATACGTTAGTTAAGCACGTGTAGAACATAAAATGGTGAAAAGAACGAAAGTTTAGAAACTAGCTAACCTGGTGTTGTGAACACAGACATGCGTTTCACGTGGGTGACACCAAAACACAACTCTGATTATCTTTGTCTAGATTAAAAGTCACGAGACATTCATGTGAGTTGAAATTTTGTTGCCCAAGATCTCTATGAACACACAATTAAATCACAATATTCAATACACTTGAATTTCAATTTGATAACACAACGATCGACTTCGTTTATAGACTTGACATGGGTTTATATAACCCTACAATTAGTTTCTATCTTCTATTTCTAACACTAGGACCCTTAGACTTTACATATTTACATTTTTGACATTTACTTGACTTTTAACTATTAACATTAATGACCCATAACTATGAATCACATGGATTTAGAAATTATAATCCAACATATTCCACCCTAATTTCTTAATCCATGTCTTCAACGTCTTCATCTTTAATATCTTTATTCACATGCTGTAGAAGATCCTTGTTTTTAAACTTCGGTTTCCTACCCGTCCTTTGCTAGATTTCTTGATCAAACTTCGCAACACAAACTTTGTCTTGAACTTGAACACTTTCTTCCATGTTTTCTTTGACACGTCCAACACCATTTTCTTGAATCTCCACCAGTATGTATCTTAGTGGTAAGTTTCCAACCGTTTCTCATTTTTTCCTTTTGTATCTTGATTCAGCATCTTCGACAGTCTTGTTTCCTTGTGATAATACTTCCTTTGATGATTTATCTTGATACTCCTTACATCTTCTATGTTCTTAAACATAGTCACCAACCTGCTTCTTTTCTTTGTCTTCTTCTAGATCATGACTCCTTTCAATAATTAAACCAGACCATTCTCGTTCTTCATGATTAAAGTATTGAGATAATGAGAACCAAAAATCATTTTCCTTTTCATCTAAGGACTTTTCCTTATATTTTTCATTATATTCAGTAACTGCCATGAAGAGAGTCGGTTCCTCGTCTTCATGCGCCAAGTTTGACTCTTCTTATGCTTGTTTTGCTTGAGGACAATCTCTTGCATAATGTCCAAACTCATGACAGTTATAACATTCAACCTTCCTAATATCTTTTTTCAGTCGACTTTGACTTTTAGGGTAATCTTTCTTCTTTTGCTCATATCCTTTTCTTAACCAAACTTTCCATCACACCAATTGCCTTGTGATGAATTAGATTTCCTTTGTCCACGTTTTTCAGAATGTTTTCCATGACTCGACTTGTCATGACGTGTGAACAAAAGTTTTTCTTGATTGTTCACCGGGCCTTCATTCATTAGATTGATCCTTTTTTCAAAGGCTTTCAATCTTCTAATTATCTCATCTAGAGATGTCGTTTCTAGATCAACGAACTATTCAACAGTTGCAACGATTTGAATAAACCTTTTCGGTATAAAACTTAAAAGCTTTCGTACTAAAGTTGGTTGATCAAACGTTGATCCAAGACCACTTGCCCTCATGACGATACTATTGAGCTTTGCGGTGAATGAATCGATAGTGTCTTTCTCATTCATTTCAACATCTCAAACTCAGTTTTGAGTGTTTGAAGACATGCTTTCTGCACTCAATCCACACCGACATGTCTTGTTTTAAGTGCATCCCAAATCTCACTTTCACAATTTGCAACTTGTAATATCATCTCTTTAGGTAGTCCTTGAAATAAATACGCAACCGCCACAATAACTTTCTTTTCATCAGGTTGCGTATTATCAATAGCTTCTATTACTTCCCATAGTCCATTTGCCCTAAGTATGGTTTTTATATAAATAGACCATACAGGATAATTTGTGGTTTTCAACATAGGATATTTGAATTGGAAGAATGAAGCAACCTCTTTATGTATTACAATTGTATTTTTATTGGTTCTCGATGATGATTCTTCTGTTATCTTAACTTAGATTTTCCTTTTGAAATGCTAAGTTTTCGAATGGGAACAATTTCTTATTGGTTTTTTCTTTTAAAACCAAACGTGATTTCGAAAGTTCAATCCGCCTTTGATTGAATAACCAATAACTACCTTTGTATCATATTTAAGAGATTTCACAATTAAAGTTTCCCTTTTGGGAAAGTTCATCCCAAATCCATCAAACACCTAAAACATTCATGAATCCATCAATCACTTACTAATTCAAGTTCATAACAACACCTAGCATGATCAAAACACCAAATCATCATGATTCATCACATTCAACATCAAAAAGTTACTATTTTAAGCAATGTATGAACTACCACGCATCTTCTTGATTTCCTAACGTTCATATCAACCATCTAGCATCTAATCATCATCATAAGCATATCCATAACACCAATTCATCATCAATTCAACATTTCATTCAAAATAAAGTTACTATTCTTAGTAACCTATGAACCATGAATCAAAATCGAAGCTTTCTTGCAAAATCGACATTAACTAATATGCATACAACCTAACTAGCATCATTACAACATCAAACAACCAACATTCAACATCCAATTTGATCAAAATTGCATCAAACTTTCGGCTAAGGGTTCATCACCTGAAAGAATAACCAAAAATCCAATCTTTATGCATACTTGACGTTAAATAACATGTAATCTATCTAGTAAACACATTAACATCAACAACTAAGCATTAATCGACCATCAATTGCAGATTTCGAACCCATGCTTTCGGCCAAACACCAAACACCTCAAAAAAACACAAATCTAACCTTTAAATCGTGTAATGAACAAGATTTGATGCTTCCAACGTGTAATAATCCTTGTAATCGACCAAAACCGTGGATTTCTTGCTTATTCTAGGGCTGAATTCGAAGTGTGTGTTGTGTAGAGGGTGAGTCGCGGCCGAAGGGTTGGGTGGGGGCTAGGGTTTTTGTTTTTTTTTTATTAATCCCTAATTTCCATTTCAACCCTTGTAGTTTACATTTTATAAAAACTAGGCTTTTAATTACTCTTTTAACATGTTTTTAACTAGAGTAATAAACATATCAACTAATAATAACAATTATATGTCTTATCTTTGCAAGTTATAAAGTTCACCAATCAAATACACACGTTTCCACGTTACGCGATAAAATTTACAATAAACATTTAAATCACATAATCACAACTAATAATCAACATAGTAATTATTTGTTTCACATTATTAATTATTATTAAGTCACCAACGTTCAACGACAACTAGTGTGTGTTCACGACACGTGTATGCAAGACTTAACGGAACTAACGGAGTTTGGTAATGGAAAATTACCGGATGTCACAACCCATAACGTCTATTCTTGCGTGATAACTTCGTACGTTTAGCACGAAAAAAACACTTTGTACCGTAACCTTTCTCTATATGTTATATATATATATGTATATATATATATATGTATATATATATATATGTATATATATATATATATATATATATATATATATATATATATATATGTATGAAATGAGAAGTGGAGGGTTTATAGACAAATTGACAAAATGATATTTTATTTTATAAATTATAGGGTTGGGAAAACGAGCTATGAATACTCTTAGAAGTAGTTTATGAGACCTTGGAAATTAGGTATTCTTCTTAAAAAACTTATAATTATAATGTATTATGAAATACAAGAGAGAGCCCCGGGAAACTAATTTTTTTATTCATTATCTATCCTCATCACAATCATCATACGTATGTATATGCCATGCGCACACAATCTCAATTTCTAAAGCCTATAGATGTTGGGTCGAACATATAGAATAGTTTGTAACTTTGTATATTATAACACTTAACTCAGACAAGATGAATTATATACTAATAGATTTTGAATGGGTCTACAATACTAATCCATTATAGGCTAGTCTTGTCACTTGGCGTTTGTTTATTGAGCTAACTTGTATCTATTTATTATTGTATCGTGCTTTTTTTAAGTACATTAAAGAGTAACCAATGAAGATATGACCCTAAAATTAGTGTTCGCCAAGTAGTAAGCCATGCATTTCTTCCTCCCTTCCACTAGAGTTCGATCCCTACTACCCACTCTCTTTACTTTCTTTTCTTTCTTTTATTATTTTCTTTATTTTCTAGTTTTCTTAGTTTTTTTCCTAGTTTTATTTGTTTGCTTTATGTTTTGTTGCCCCTTTTTTAATTTCTTTTAGTTGTTTTCTTTTTCTTTAGTTTTTTAGTTTTCTTTTTTTCAAGTTGTTTTATTTGTTTAACATTTTGTTTGTTGCACTAAGGATGAGAATTACTGAGTTTGCTTGTGTTTATTATTATGGTTTTGTTTTAGTAGGCAATTTTTCTTATTTTAACATTACAAATTTTAACACTTTTGTTGTATTAACATTTCAAAATTCACAATGACGATTTATGACTATAAATTACATAGAGGATTGTTATCCTTACTGTGTAGCACAAGATACTAAGACTAGTTATAAGACATAACACATGCTATTTAATCGGTTTTGTATAACCCCGCACCTAAGAATTTGAAACTTCACTCAAACAAAATAGGCTAGGCTAGTTCTAGGCTTTTAGTCACTAACAACTTAGATGTGATATAAACATGAAAATAGTTTAAAAACTATTACACATTAAGAAGTCTTTAAAAAATTATATTATAATATGGTTAACGTGTAAAGATATGAATGTTAAGGAAAAATGGCTTAAATTTACAAAAAAAAGGTATAATAAATTGCTAATCATAAAATTAACAAACCAAAGAGATTAGCACACAAGTCATGCTTTTATTTTACTTTGAGCTTTAGATGTAACTTTTTTCATTCGTTATATATATATATATATATATATATATATATATATATATATATATATATATATATATATATATATATATGATTCGCATCTATATGTTAATCCACTCCAAACTTTTTGACCCAATAACCCTCTAAAGCCAATCATGAGGCGCCATGTTATCAATCCCCAAAGAAAGACCGATATATATATATATATATATATATATATATATATATATATATATATATATATATATATATATATATATATATATATATATATATATATATGATTCGCATCTATATGTTAATCCACTCCAAACTTTTTGACCCAATAACCCTCTAAAGCCAATCATGAGGCGCCATGTTATCAATCCCCAAAGAAAGACCGAGGGGCGTTATTGTCATTTCCACACCTATGATCCCTTTAAATGCGATGTAATCTCAATCCTTCGTTCCTTGTTTGACCTGATGATTTAACATAAAGCAAAGGAGCTTTTTGTACTATATAATCTTAATCTCACCAACTCTTATCTTATATCAATCATTTTTACTATTAATTTGCATTCTCTTCTTTATTTTCATCATCTTCTTCACGAATTCGCTTTCATATTCTTGTTCACAAATTTTACTTTCAAAGCATGGGTGGTGGTTTAATGGAACCTAATAGTGTTTTGATGAATACCTATGAAGATAAAGATGAACCTCCTATAGAATGGTCTCGACACGATCATTATGTGATGATACTTTTGATATCCTTGTAAGTAACTCTCTTATTTGTTACGTTAATTTTGATAAGCATGCTCTTTTTTAACACCTACGGATCCCGTTATTCCTTTTTGTTACAAGTTTAGTGTTTTTGAGCTATCAATCATTCCTAGTTCAAAGGTTTAATGTATTTGTTACACAAATTTTAAACTAAACCATGTTATTACATGTATTTTTTAAGTGGTAGTTTTCATATATTTTTTAAAACTTTCTATAAATTTGTGGGTATTTAATTTATTTTACATCGATGTAACATGTAGTTTTTATTATGACATTCACATATATATTTCTTTATTCACTTTTATTTAACTTACATGTGCATATCTTTTGTGAAACATCTGATATTATAGTTTTTACATTAATGTAAGTTTCAATTTTTTTAGATTCACATGTATTTTTCTTTACTTATATCTATTTATCTTATATGTGTGTATTTTTTTTGAATTAGTGTATCAATTTTGTTAGTGTAATTTACATCTTTGTATATCATTCAATTTCTCTAAGATTTACCTATTTGGCTAGTATTTATGTCTACGTAATCCATTTATATTAAATTATTACCATATTTTTGCAATTCATCTAGGTAAACATTCATATCTTTTTTCCAAACACCGAATAGTACTAAGTATTAGTGTTCGGAGAAAGGTGTGAAATATAAACCAGTTATTGGTAAGATATATGGTTTTGGAATATAGACTGGCGATTCCCCTTTTAGCGGAGTAACAACATGTGAAGGGAACAATAGCCAAATCCTTTGATGGAGGCAGCGATGGTGGTCATCCAGTGGTCCCCTTCTCTCTTTGCAAAAAAATCACAAGAACGACAGTTGAGGGAGACAATTTGTGGATTCTTCAGTGGTGACAATGGTGGTGGATGTCGATAGCTCATCACCAAAGGAACCCCATTTCTCTCTCTATAAACAAGTGAGAGGCACCATACCAAACACAAAGCCTCCCTCTTCTCTCTCTATATACAAAGAGATAAGGGGTGAAAAAAGCAATTCCAGGAAATCCTTTATGCCCAAACTTACAACCTTGAAAATACCACTATTTCTTTTGTTTCTTTTTTTAAACGATGGTATAATATACTAAAACTAGTAATAAATATCCATGTGAAGTGTGTCATAGAGCTAAGATACATGGAAAGCCTCTTTTTTAGAGTAACCATAAGTCTAAAGTCCTAGGAGAACTAGGTCATGTAAATGTATGATTATTTAATGTAAGCAACGACAGTTCAGATATTACTAAGCTGTGGCTGATTTTTATTGAAAGGTGGTGTGGGTATCTGATGAAATTTAAACATGAAGTTTTCAATAGCATTCGAACTTTTTTTTATTCAATCAAAAATCAATTCATAACAACAATTATAGCATTTAGAAGTGATAATGGAATTACATTTGTTAACAATCAAATGTAAAATTTTCTTATTACTTGTAGTATTCTTCATCAAGCTTTATGCCCTTGTACTCCATAAAAAAAGAGGAATGCAGAAAAAGAACATAGGTATTTGCTAAATGTTGATATGTCTCTTTTGGAAGTTTCAAAGGGGTCTTTCTCTTAAGTTTTCATCCGCATGTGTTTTAACTGTGCCACTTACCTTAATAAGTAATAACAAGACTCTTTCTTCTATGTTAGAGGGTAGGTCTTGGTATAATATGGCTATAAATCCTCCTAACCACCTCAGGGTGTGTGGTTATTTTTCGTTTAATGCTATTTAACAACGTAAATAATTTAGCAATCGTGCAAAAAAATGTGTCTTTGATGGTTATTCAAATTACAAAGGTTTTTGTATTTGGAGTGTTGATAAAAAAGACAAATCAATTTTATAGAGGTGTTAAATCTATTAATCTATTTTTCCATTTTAGGAAAATAAGGATTTATATCAATCTAACTCCATTTCTGAAATTTCTCTAAATAACCTAAAAAAAATTAATTTAATCAAGCAAACTGAAACAAAACCGCCTGAACGTGAAAATTATGATGATGAGGATAGGGCGTTAAAAGACACTATCTATCAGTTCCGATTGTTAAGTGATATAAATGACCTTGTTGAAGGTACAAATGATCATTAGCAACCTAACATGTCAGATATAAATATTGGGGAGACTGTTGATAGTGTGAATGATGAGCTTAACTCTCCCAAGCCTACTAATTGTTGATAAATCAGTCTTACATAGGTGAGGAGATAAACTAGCAACTCAACCTTCCCTAAGAAATTATAAAATTCTATAATAGATGGGAATGCTAAATATGGTATTGGAAAGATATAAATTACTTAACTTTGTCTTCTAAAAATCTGTGTTTTATATATGTGTTAAATGAAATTACAAAAGTGTTGATCCAGAAACTTTTAGTGAAGTGCTAAGCATTACATAAAAACAGTTCATATGTACATGGGAACTGGTTGATGTACTCATGTGTAGAAAACCTATAGGGTGCAAATAGATATTTAATGCTCAAAGTAAAATATAAATCAACCAAAAAGGTATAGACTAGACTCGTAGCTTAGGATTTTAGTCAAAAGAAAATGGTAAATTTTGGTGACACCTTTTCTCCAGTAGTGAAAATAATCATTATGAGGTGTGTAATTGAATTAGCAGTAGGAAAAAATTGGCCTTTTACATCATCTTGACATTTATAATGCTTTCTAAATGAAAAGTTAAATGAGAGTGTGTTTATATACTTGAGGGATATTATTCCAAAAATGAAACAATAATATTTAAATTGAAAAAAAATCCATATATAGCTTAAAACGAGCCTGAGGGCTGTGTAGGTGTTCTTCTTGAGTTATTCTATGTTTGCTCAATTTAAAGATTCTCTCTTTGTTGTTTTACTCGTATATTTTGATGACATTATTATAATTGGAAATCAAGATTCTGAATTATCTAAAATCAAGATGATTCTGGACATCGATTATCTATCACATAGTAAATCTTGTTTGCATTTACTTTTTGACCATGTTCTTACAAAATGGTCTTACAAGGTGTAAACATTTAACACTCCAATTAAACAAAACTATACAGTCATGTTTATTTATGATAAAAATAGTTCTTTGATGTTTGATGTTACTAGTTATCAGAAAGGGTAAACTGCTTCACACGTCTCACACTAGAAATGATATGTCATATTCAGCTTACTACTTAGGTCATTTTATGCACAAACCCACAAAGTCATATCTACAAATTGGATTATCGCTTTGTTAAAAAAGTCTTATAGAAAAGAAATTTTGCTTAGCGAAAGGTGTGTCATTTCATTTAAAAGGTTATGTAGGTTCTGACTTGGGAAGGAGCCTTGAACTTTAGAAGGTTTTTTATCAGTTTTCGTATATTCTTACGAATTCTTTGATTTCTTGGAACAACAAGAAACAATCGATCGAGACTAGCTCATTTACTAAGCTAGTCGATCGTGTCTAGCTCATTTACTAAGGCCAAATTATTTGGTTGGTTAATGTTCGTTAAAACTTTGAAGTTCATGTTGTCTTGTGAGTTCAACTATTCAACGATAACCTTATAGTTATTTTTATTACTTTTAATCTTAATTTTCCTGTATATACCAAGGATTTGAAATGACATACTGTTTAAATGAGAAAATTTTAAATTGTTTTATCAAAACAGTTAGCAGATGTTTATACAAAAGGATTACTAGTGAAATAACATGATTATATGTGTATGTTGCTTGGTATGTTTGATATATTTGGCACTTGAATGGTGGGGGCATTAAAAATATAAATAGCTCTTATCAATTCAATGTCATATTTGTCCTTTATTATGTTTTTATGTAAATAAGTATTTTTATTCTATGTTTATTTGATATTGGAATAGATTTGTTGTCCGTTGTGAACTGAAGCTACTAGGCCGGATAGGGTTAATTGGCTGGATAAGATCTTAGGTTCACATCTAGACTTAGTTCCTTGTGCACTCTTATGCAATATACCCATTATAGACATGTCCTCTCATATGGACATGAAGGTTATTGGACATGGAAATATAAAAGGATGAGAGAGAATAGGACATGCTCATTCTACATCCTCACATTCTCTCTACACACATAATTGCAACTCGTCTTATTAGAGGAAACATTTGTTTATTACTTATGTTTGCCTGCTCATTTTGATAACTATTTAGGATTTTTTTTTTTATTTTCACAAACCCGTCCCTTGATTGGCTTTGAGTTGAGATAGGATAATTCTCGTGAGATCTTTTCCGACCATGGATCATTACTTAGCCTATATACACAAAACATTACAGTTGGAGATATAGGTTTATTTTTAGTTATTTTGGTATTTTATTTGTAAAATAAAAAGTAGTAAAAAAAGAACTTGGCAAACATAAAATCAATTGCCCAAATCTTCTTGTTAGAAAATACAACTTCCTAAATTGTTTTGTTTAAAGATTTATATTTTATTAATCAGCACATAAAGTTCATAAAAAGTTGACATAAAGGGTTTGTGGGTTAAGGGACCGACCGTGCATATTCAGTTTGTTGTTTGATTGGGTTCATATTCCCGTAGCTTTTAGTATTAGGCAGCAATTTTCTCCTTCAGAAATTGTATGATCCGAAGGAATTAAGCTTTGAATGTCACATTCTCATTCTAATTCTAGTTTTCTTTACTTCTAAAAAATTCATAAATTCGTACTCTTTAATATCCGAATCTTGCTCTAACTCTCTCATGCTTTTCTCATCTAAGTGAACCCATGCTTCGACCCCATCACCCTCTTGATTGTTCATCATGACCACCGAATTTTGGATTGGATACTTTCCGGGGCTTGCCCAAACTGGCTTACCCCATCCAAAATCAGCTTCGTAGAACGAAAAGTTACACAAACATGTAAACAAGTAGAAGTTTGTATCATCATCAACCATATTTCAATTGGACTCCAAATAGGAAGCAATTATAATCCCATATCCTTCCTCACCGTGTGTTAGTATCTTAGAACAATGTTTAGTGGTTTTTTTTTTACCAAGTCACACAAAAGGTTATAGAACCCTTGAAAATCAATGTTCTCACCTTTTCCAGGCCCAAGTTGTGTGGTTTAACTTTTGTCTTAACTCAATCGGCTGCACTATAAAAGACGCCTTAGATTAGCCATTTTTCTCTCGATCCATATATACAAGGGCCTTCCAAAGTAGTGCCACAACAAGTTGGACTTTGGAAGGATTTTGAAACCTTTTTTCTCCTAATCCAACCTTTTTTCCCATGGCTAATATTGCATCCCCACTAAAGCAAAACCTACACGCACTAATACTTGGCCTCGAGGGTCCAAAGTCGAGGTTAGGTAAGCCCTTTTGAGGGAAGTAAAGAGTAAGAGTTTGTAAGGTTATACTTGAAAGGCTGATGCAACCAAAGAAACCAAAGCAACCAAAGAGCTTCCTGCTTGCATGCACATTGTGCAGAGTAGAAGTTACTTCGGAAGTTTTACACTTCTCACACAGAAAATTATTCTAAGTGTAAAATCTTCCGAAGCCAAAGACCAAATCTTCCGAAGCCAAATATGAAGTCTTTCGAAGCTTCAAAGACAAAGTCTTCCAAGGCCAATGAAGTGAAGACTGATTTCTTCTGAAGACAGAGAAGACATGCTTTCTCTGATCTACCTTTGTATAAAGTTAACCCACTTTCTGCTGCAACTCTAAAGACTCACCAACTTGTATTAGTTGGTGAAAAGGTCCATGCTTTTGCAACTGTAGATTATAGTTTAGAGTCTGTAACTTTCTACTTTGTACCTTTTATTCTTTTTGTAATATATTAGGATATAAGCTATGGCATGTCATAGTCACTTGTCAAAAGACAATCTGTCTTTTGACTTTACATTGATCTTGATGTCTAGATTAGTGTTTCTAGCAGGCCTTCAAAGTATGGCCGGCTATAGGATTAGTATAAAGTATCTCAGGTTCTTGTATTTCTTTCTATGCTTTGTAACACTTGTAAAAGAACTTGAGAGCAATATACAACATTCTTGAAAACCATACTCATCCTGTTCTTGTTCTTAGTTTTATCTCATTGTTTATTTGTGTTCTTAGTATCATTCATATAAACCCGGTTCCCTATTTGATATGTTAAGTGTTCTAACACTCTTCTCATTGTGAGACTAATTGTATTGACCATCCCTTTAACCGGTCCTGCAATTGGTATCAGAGCTTTTTAGGCTCTTGATTGTAAGATCTCACCATCTTAAATCCCTTTAGTTTCATAGAAAACTTAACAACTCAAATGGCAGCTATCACAAAGGCTGATATGGACACCGGTACCATGACAAAGTCTCCACTAATCACTCCTGATGATTTTGATACTTGGTGCCAAAGAATGGAAGGCTTCATCAAGTCTCAAGACTCCAGGATGTGGGGATCTATTATATTCAGACCTCATGTACCATCCACCTCTTCAGCTGCTGCTGGTGGTGGTATGATACCAAAAGAAGTGGCTGACTACTCTGAAGAAGACTGGAAAAAGATAGATATAGATCAGAAAGCCATGACTGCTCTCCAAACTGTCTTCCAAACTCCATCTACAAAGGCTTCAGAAGTGCAAGATTGCTAAGCGACTATGGGATGCACTAAAGCTTATGTATGAGGAGTCCACTAAAGTAAAAGAGAACAAGAAGGACCTCTTGAAGCAGTAGTTTGAGAACTTCATATTTAAGTCAGGTAATACTATGACTCAACAATACTTCAGGTATGTTGAGATTGTGGACACTCTAATGGATGTTGGAGTAACTCTTGAGAATAAGGACATTGTAAGGAAGTTCATGTCCTCTCTTCCCAGACAATGGACACACTATTGTGTGATCATTAAGAGGACTGAGAACCTTAAGACCCTTACTCTCATTGAGTTGTATGGTATCCATAGTGGATACCAAATGGAGATGAACATGCAAAATCCATCTGGTAACTCCAATAATCAGCAAAGTTCAGCTCTTCATATGGTTGAAAGGGATTGTAGAAAATCACAGCATCATCTCATCTGCTACCCTGACAACTCACAAAAAGGTCCTTTCATCATCTTCTCGAAGACACCAAGAGAGAGCTATATCCAAGGAAGCCTATTCCAAGAGACAAGCTTTTCACAAGCCTTTATGTCTACTGATGAAATCACATGAAACCTTCTCTTTCCCCTTGAAGACCTGGACTGTATCCATCCAGATGATCTGGAGTACATGGAAATAGTCCAACAAATAGCTCTTCTCACTCACAGAGCCATGAAGTTCTACAAGAAGACAGGGATGAAGTTTCCAAGCAATGCAAATAGTGAAAAGTTTGGGTTGGTCAAAAGCAAAGTGAAGTGTTACAACTGTAACCAAATGAGACACTTTGCTAGAGAGTGCAAGGCACCAAGAACAAATGGTGGCCATGCACAAACCAGACCAAACTATACTGATAGAGCTCCCCAGAATAAGAAGTCCAAGCTGTAAGCTGCAGTTACTATTAAAGAAGGAGGCTTTGACTGGAGCTTTCAGGTTGAGGATGCATCTCCAAACCAAGCATTGATGGCAGATCATAAAGAAGCCAAGGTATTGGAACATTGTTGTACACCTAAATGTATTGCTAAAGTTAACACATATAGGTCCTATAACTTAGAGATGAGGTCTGATCTTGAGTCCTTAAACATTTTAAAAGCTGATTTCAAAAGAGTTAAAAAAGATTACAAACTTAAAATAGAAGATTTAGAGAAAACCATTTCAATTCTTAAGCATGAACATACCAACTACAGGACTTAGATAAAAGATCTCATCACTAAGCTAACTGAATGCCAGGCTGAGCTTGTGATAAGGAAAGCCAGGGTAGAAAAATGTGTTCTTGAAGAAGAGACCTTCAAGAACATGACATCCTCATCATTACATGCAAGCGTTTGTTATCAAAATAAGCAGGGACATAGCTCCTCCACACACTCTATTGTCCGTAAGATCTCCAAGGTGTGGAACTTGTAAAGATGAGCTTCCCCTCATAGACCTCATTGATGAAGAGGATGAAGAGGAGATAGTGAAGGATGATTCTGAGAAGAGTGAAGAAGATCATCCTAAGAAGGGACACTATACTCTTGAGGAGAGAAACGAATCTAGGATGACCAAGTCTAAGTGGAAGAACTTGATCAGAAAAGCCAAGAAAAAATGAAAGAAGGCTCAAGAGATCAAGGCTACTTTTAACTCTAAGCAGAAACAAGTGTTTATCTCTGTAGGATTTGAAGTTATGAAGGCTGAAGACTTAACTATGAACTATAGTACCAGAAGTTCTAGTTCATGTCCAACTCATTCAAGCAAAGAGAAGAAGGCTGATCAGTTGTGTACCACTGCTACACAGCCTGAACCATCCAGTTCTAAAAGCATGCCTCACCCTAAGAAGCTTGCTGCATTATCTGTTAAGATGAAGATGGAGGTGGAAAGTGATCAAGTTCAGTCTTTCTCTCAAAAGAAGGCTCTCAAAAAAAGCCTGAACCATCTTGTTACAAAGTCTTCCGAAGACCAAGCAGTTCTCCTTCCGAAGTATTCACACTTAGAAGATCCAAGATAAAGTCTTCCGAAGAATAAAGTCATAAAGACCAGCAGAAGATTCGGAAGAAGTTGTTTCTTTCGAAGTATAAATAGCTTCGGAAGAACTTATTCTTTCGAAGCCATTTAGCTTCAGAAGAATCAACCATGAACCAGTGGACAAACGTATGGTCTGTCTGACAGACTATGATACACTGCATGGTGCTTTTCCTAACCCATGTAGTTGACCATACTTTAATCCACTGTTCACCTTTTCAACTTAGTACAGATACCATTCTTAGTTGGTGCCAAAAGGTAAGTTATGGAGCTGTCATGACTACCTTATCTAGGATATTATTTTATCTTAAATACTTTACTTCTAGCAATGTAGTATTTGTCTAGTAGTTGATTCCAGCTGGTTTTCCAAGTATAACCGGTTGTAGATAGTAGTATATATAGTTTCTCATTGTAACTTATGTAGAATGAGTTTAAGAGTCTTGTAATACAAAGTTGAGAAGTAATATATACAAGTATCTTAAAAACTATTCTCTTGTTCTTTAACTTCGTATATTATTATCAACTTCGTTTGAGATTCTGTGTTTCATCGATCAAGTGAGACTTAATGAGTTCTGTGTTTAAAGTTAAAACCGATCCTGCAACTGTCCACATGATCAAAAACAAAACTTCTAAGAAGAAGAAAGAAAAGCTAGATTTGAAAGGAAATCTTTCCCTTTCGGAAGCTCCAAGGTGAAGAAGAAAACAAGTGAAAACTTGCATTCGGAAGAAAAGTTAGTCTCGGAAGAAAGGAATGCTTCCGAAGTACTAAAGCGTACTGCAGTGAAAGCAAGATCTTTTGAAAGTCCTGTCTCCAAAACTTTTGAAGTTGTCAAAACTTCCGAAGTATTAAAGGTCAAGTCTAATCTTCCAAAGATGGTGTGAAAGATGAAGGAAGACCAAGTGACTGAAAGTTCTTCATCAAAAACAGCTGATGATTCTCAAAACTTAAACATAGGATCAATTACTGTTATATTGTCTTCAAATCACTTTGATAAGCCCAAGACCAATGAGGCTTGGGTTTCCAAATGTAACTAAACATTTCTTTCTTGTGCAGGAACAACTAAAGACCAAGAGGAACGTATAGATCATTGATAGTGGCTTTTCCAGGCACATGACAGGCAATGGTTCTCTACTTCAAAATTTTGAGAAAATTGATGAATGGCCAGTTGCTTTTAGAGGAGATGCTAGAGGTTACATTGCTGGAAGGGGCAGGGTCACAAATGGTAAGCTCAGCATTAAAAATGTAAACTTTGTAAAAGAGCTTGGGTATAATCTACTGAGTGTATCCTCTTCAGGATCATCTACACTGGTCAACCATAGGATGGTATGGAAGAACAAATCAGATGCTACAACCAGTACCCCTTCCTCACAAACACAAATTGAACCCACTTGCCTATACTTTGGTTCAATTAAATCATCTACATTAGAAGAACCCAAGACCAACAAGGCTTGGGTTTCTAATAGTAAGTAATCATCTCACTTTATGTGCAGGGACATCCACATGACAAGAAGGGAAATATATGAATTGTGGACAGCGGATGCTCCAGGCACATGACAGGGAACAGATATCTTCTTCAACAATTTGAACATTTTGATGGAGGTCCTGTTCAGTTTGGAGGTGAAGCCAGAGGATACATTTCTAGTAGAGGTAGTGTATCCAATGGTAAGTTAAAAGTTGACAAAGTAAACTTTGTCAGACAGCTTGAACACAATCTGTTAAGTGTTTCTCAATTCTGTGACCAAAAGCACCAAATGCTGTTCACAGAACATGAGTGCATTATTCTCAAACCCAGGATGATAATTCCTCAGGAATTTGTCCTTCTTAGATCTCCCAGGAGAGGGGATATGTACAAGCTGGACATGAACAATGCTTCCCCACTGGGTGAAGTATCATGTTTTCTTTCCAAAGCCAATGGTGATGAGTCAACTCTTTGGCATAAAAGAATGTGCCATGTTAATTTTAAAACCATGAACAATTTAGTTAAAAATAATTTGGTACATGGTGTGCCTAAAAAGGTGTTTTTCTGTAAAGACAACTGTATTGCTTGCCTAAAAGGAAAACAACACAAGGTCACTCACAAATCCAAAGAAGTTAACTCTATCACCACTCCATTACACTTATTGCACATGGATCTTTTTAGTCCCACAAGTATAATGAGCATTGGAAGGAAATCATATTGCCTTGTGATTGTTGATGATTTTACAAGATTCACTTGGGTATTCTTTTTAAGAACTAAAGATGAAACAACTGAAACTTTAAAATCTTTTATTCTTAAAATTGAAAATCAAAAGGATCACAAGGTGAAAATCATTAGAAATGATCAAGGGACTGAGTTTAAGAATCAAGTTCTTGACTCATTCTGTAACTCAAAAGGGATTGCCAGACAATATAGTGCTCCTAGAACTCCTCAACAGAATGGTGTTGCTGAGAGGAGGAACAGGACACTAATTGAGGCTGCAAGAACAATGTTAGCTGATTCAAAGCTATCTCTAACTTTTAGGGCAGAGGCAGTCAGCACTGCATATTATGTGCAAAATAGATTTCTCATTGTTAAGCCTCATGGGAAGACCCCTTATGAGCTATGGAACAAGAGGCCATCGTTCATTGGTTTTCTTAGATCCTTTGGTAGCAAGTGTACCATACTCAACACAAAGGACAATTTAGCAAAATTTGTTGAAAAGTCGGATGATGCTATCTTTCTTGGATATTCCTTCACCTTTATTGCTTATAGAGTGTATAATATCAAAACTCAACAGTTTGAGGAATCATCCAACATTGTTATTAATGAGCACACTCCTTGTGTTAGAGGGAATGGACCTGAATACATTTTCTGATTTAGAATTGTTTCCAAACTATTCTAAACCATCTTGTGAGAATGTTTTAGTTGGAACAGGATCTCAAAGTGATCCATACAAAGATCAACTATTTGAGCTACCCAGACCTATTTCCAGTTCTCTAAGAAGAAATAAAGAACAAGCTCCTGCTGCTGAAAGTCCTGAAAGCATGAGTATCTTAGGAAACAAAGGAGCTTCAACAAATTGTCAACTCACTGAGCCTCATAACCCAGAAGTTGACAATTCAAGCACTCAACACCAAGCTGATGAAGATAGTGACATGGAGGAACAGGCAACTGTTGATGCTGCTTCACAGCATACTGACATTGATGATGTCACTCATTCATTCAATCAGTCCTCATTGAATGAATGTAAGACATCAGCTGGAGAAAGTGTTTGAAGTTCTGAGCAAAAATTCTCAAACCTAGACCTATCTATGCAATTAGATGTGATTCCTAGGCTTAGGATACACAACACTCATCCAGCTGAAAACATCATTGGGGATGTATCAGAAGGTGTGAAAACATCAATAGGAATGTATGCTTGTACTAATGCTTTCTCTCTCAAATGGAACCAAAGAAGGTGGAAGAAGCCCTCAAGGAAAACATTTGGATTGAAGCTATGCTAGAGGAATTGCTTCAATTCAAGAGGCAAAAGGTATGGAATCTATGTCCTTTGCCACCTGGTCAAGTCCCTATTAGCACCAAGTGGGTGTTCAGAAAAAAAGAGATGATAGAGGTTTGATCATCAAGAACAAAGCAAGACTTGTTGTTCAAGGATACACACAGGAAGAAGGCATAGATTACACTGATGTATTTGCACTTATTGCAAGACTTGAAGCTGTGCGAATCTTCCTTGCTTTTGCGGCCTCCAAGAACTTCACAGTCTATCAACTTGATGTCAAATATGCATTTTTGTATGGGAATATAGACAGATAAGTCTATGTATGTCAGCCACCTGGATTTGAAGACCCACAACATCCCAACTATGTGTGTAAACTGGATAAAGCTCTTTATGGGCTGCATCAAGCACCTAGGCTGTGGTTTGAGGCTTTGTCTCAGTTTCTCCTAAAAAATGGCTACACCAGAGGCACCATAGATAAGACATTGTTTATAAAGAAATCTGGGAAGGACATGCTGCTTGTTCAAGTCTATGTTGATGACATCATATTTGGTTCCTCAAATGACCAAATGTGCAAAGAGTTTGAAAGCATCATGAGAAAGAAATTTGAGATGAGCTCCATCGGAAAGATGGATTTCTTTATTGGGATTCAAGTGAGGCAGATGGAAGAAGGCTTCTTTATCAATCAGTCTAAGTATGTCAAGGACATCTTAGAAAGATTTTAGATGAAAGATTGTAACACAGCCAAGACACCTATACCCAGAAATCATAATTTATGTCCTGATTCTGAAGGGGAGGATACTGATCAGCATTAGTACATGGCAATTATTGGATCTCTGATGTATCTCACAGCTAGTAGACCTGATATCATGTTTGCAACTTGTATCTGTGCAAGATATCAGGCTGCTCCTAAGGTGTCTCACCTAACTGCTGTCAAAAGCATTCTTAGATTCCTCAAAGGAGCTCCCAAACTGGGTCTCTGGTATCCTAAGAATAAGGATTTCAATCCCTACTCTGATAGTGATTATGGTAGCTGTAACATTAACAAGAAATCCACATCAGGAGGATGTCAATTTCTTGGTGGAAGGATTATTTCCTGGCAATGCAAGAAGCAATCATGTGTCTCTACATCAACTGCTGAAGCTGAAATCATTGCTCCTGCGAGCTGCTGTGCTCAACTGCTATGGATTCAAAACTAGATGTTAGACTATGGATTCAACTTCATGAATACTCCTATCCACATAGACAACATGAGTGCTATTTCCATTACAAAAAATCTAGTCAAGCATTCCAAGACAAAGCACATTGACATCAGGTATCATTTCATTCGAGATATTCATGAGAAACACTTGATTAAACTAGTAAAAGTTAATTCAAATGAACAATATGTTGACTTGTTCACCAAAGCCTTTGATGAACAAAGATTTAAAACTTAATCACAGCTATTGGGATGATTAACCTTGACTAGTTTACTTTTTGAAAACCTTTTAAAATGTGCGTTGTTTATGTTGTCTAATTACAATCTAAGCCCTGTTACTAAAGTTTTTCTTCTAAGTGAAAATTCTTCCGAAAAGAAATTTATTCTCTGAAGAGATCTTTATATCTTCTGAAGGTAAATTCCTTCACTTTAGTATTCTCTTCTTAAGAATTTTTACCCTCGGAAGCAAATTTGATCATAGATCAAATTTACTTCCAATGGCTATTAACTTACTCACGGAAGAAGTCTTTTCTCTCGGAAGCAACTTTTCGTTCGGAAGAAAACTTTTACTGTGTAACGGAAACCTTTGGGCCCCACTGTGTAAAGATTAAAATCTTTTCGGAATATTTTAAATTATCTACCTTGCCGCCGTACTCAATTACACTCCCAAGCTATCTTTTCACCTTATTGGTATGGTCTTTTACCCCTATTTAAAACTTTTGACTCTCTTTCTTTACCCTTTTTACCACTATCGAAACCTAATACTCCCATTATCATCTTCACTCTCTCTTAAAATCCCTTAATCCAACCATACTTTCTTACAATGGCTCTCAATTCTCAACATAACCAAGTCGCCATCCTTGACTCTTCTAAGGATGCTGACTTTGCCCCCATCATCAATTTTCTATTCCACTCCACATACTTTATCGCCCTCACCGTAAACCCCACCATATACTCTAATCACATGACCGAATTTTGGGCAAACGGTCGTTGTGAAACTCTGAACGATGAGAGGGTCATCAGGTCAAGAATCAGCTGGCAAGAGATCATCATTTCTGAATCTACCATCAGGGAGCATCTAGAGCTTCATGACGAAGGCGCCCCGACTGAATTCCCTAAATCTGAGCTAGCAAACACATATACTCAGATGGGATATGGTGGTGATGTGCACAAGTCCACTGTCTACAAGTTTAATTTCTCTTACAACTGGAAATTCTTGTTACACATCGTTCTACACTGCCTATCTAACAAATCAGGGGGATGGGATCAAATCCCATATGATCTGGGATGCCAAGTCCATGGAATGGTAAAAGGCCTCCGCTTCAACTATTCAAAGTTTGTGTTGAACAATTTGCGAGGAAATCTTACCCGGAATTCATTTTTCATGTATCCCCGGTTCATTCAGCATATCATAAACTATGAGCTAGATCAGAGTAGACTATAATGTGAAGGCACTCTCATGGTCCCACACATGAGGCCATGTATCTTCAAGACCTTGAAGAAGGTGTCCATCAATTTCACGGGGAGATTCACTGATCTTCTCCCAGGTATGCTTGAGCCAACAGCTCCTGGTGACATCCCTGCAAGCCCAGCACGCGATGAACCAACACTAGACCTCCCCATGCAAATGCCAACTACTTCTTCCCACCTAATTAAATTTACATACACCAGACGCCCCAAGCGAACCTCTGATCAATCTTCTCTGATTGATCAGGTCCCCACTGTTCACACCAAAAAGGCTCGAGTGGAACTCAGGGCTCCCACTCAGCCAGAGGTCACACCTTCCTCCACCATCGACCTCAATATCAGTGTTGAGTCTCCTTAGTCTTAACCTGATGAGCCCAAAACCCAAGCCATTAGCTCTCAGGATGAGTCCCAACACTCCCCTGAGCAACCAAAAAGGGACAGCCACATCATTGGCACATTTGCTATTGCAAAAGAGCCATTAGGAGCTGACCAAGGTCCCGGGTCATTAGAATTAACCTCTCTATCCTTCATTGAGCTTTTTAATCCAACCTGATGAGGATATTATGTTCTGTCAGGGCCATGATGTTGATCTACAATACCTCTCTCAAGATCAACTGAGCCCCATGAAACCTCTAATATCTAGCCAACATCAGTTCAGCCAAACTGAGGTGAGTCCAACTGGTGTGGAGGTGACTCATGTAGGCTCAGCCGCCACTACTGATAGTGTCTCACTGGCCTCCCAGGAAAGTGGTGACATTAGTGAGACTGAGTCTATGGCAACCTTGCCAATTGATGTTTCTGAAAAGGACATCAGTAGGGAAGGGTATCCAGGGCGCCAAGAAACCATAACTGGTGGTGATGATGAACATGCCAGGCATATTATTTCATCTCCCAATGATTCTTCAAAAGAAGATGAGGGTAGACTGCAACTCATTATCGAAGACCTGATTTTTAAAGTCTCAAACCTTGAATCAAAGGTTAAGACTTTAGAGGACAAGTCTGCCACTCAGCAACTTGAGATTGAATATCTCAAGGCTAAACTAGCTGAGACACAGATTGAGAAGTCTGTCAGGCACGTACCTATTCAAGTTTCTTTAAGTTCTTCCTCCAGCTTATCAACTTCTCAAGATGATGCTACCAAAAAAGGGGAGAATGTACAGAAACAACATCATGAGGAACCCACTTACCCCATAGCAACAACCTCTCCTGATGCCTTGTCTATCTTTTACCCCTAACAGCATCACCCTACAACAGTCTTCCCTCAATCAGCTCCCATTGCCTTTCAAATGGACCAAAGGATGCTCATAGATCTTAATAGGTTTCTAACCAAATTTCTGTTGAGTTCCTCCATTGAAGAGCCCTCCCCTGATCTGGCTATTGCCTACTTTGGAGCTGAAGAGCTTCAAAGGCTGAATGCACCACCTACCTCTAAAGAGGAAGTTGGACAACCTAAGGTCTCTACTGAACCCAAGATTAACTTCGAAGGGGATGTACAGACTGATGGCCTAGCAACTGATTTGGATGGGATAGGTGACGCAGTTCCAGTTACTTCTGAGGCAGAAATCCAAGCTGTCGAAGGAATAATTGGACTGTCTTCATTATCCAGTGATCTGTTTATCATAGAGGCAATCCTTGAACTAGCTTCTGAGATTAACAGTGAGGACTTCCTTACAACCCCTCTTTGAAAAGAACCACCACTTCAAACACCCTCACTCCAACCTGAATCTTCTGAACTTCAGTTCCCAAAGGCTAAATCTTCCTCTGATCCTAAGGGGAAAAGAAAGCTTACTTCTAAGGAGCTACTAGAAGAGGAAAGATTGGAGAAGCTAAAGAAGAAAGGTAGACTTGATACTGGAAAGTTGTTGGCTGCTAGTAGCAAAGCAGCAACAGCCGCCCAAGCAAGTCTCAACAATAAAAGAAGGGTGGAAATCATTGATAGGCTCATCAGCCTGGGAGTAGCCAACAAAGAAACTCTTCTACTCCCAACTGATGAGCTTGTGAAACTAGAAAAGGCAACCTTGCTGAACAAAGAAAAGGAAGAAGAAGCAAGGTTAGCCAAAGAGGAGGAAAGAAGGAAGAAGAAGGAAGAAGCCATGGAAAGGGAGAGGATGGAGAGAATAGCCTTTCTCTGCAATAGAGGCTATTCTCAAGAGGAGCTGACACCTTACCAAAATGACATGATCTTGTTTCTTTTTCACAAAGAACAAGATCTAATCAACAAGGAGAGGAAGAAGGCTGTTAGGGAGAAGTTGAGAGAAAAGAGAAAGAAAGAGGAAGAGGGAGAACTTGCGGCTGCCAAAAAGGAGGGAGACAAGGATTGGATGAAATCCTATCTCCGAGCTCACGGCTTCTCCGGCAGGAAAGTGGGTCCCATGTCGATCAAGACCCTACAGTGACATGTCAGCGACATGAAAGCTGACATTCGCTTAGGAAGAAGGCAGGAGGTTGCTCAAACTCCTAGTGTTCAGAGGATGGCACCCAAACCAACATCCAAACCACTACCCAAAACACAACCTACACTGTCTCCCTTCCCTATCAAAACAGAACCTTTCACCCCTGAACCTTCTCCATCAACCTTACCTATACCATCACCCACTGCGTCCCACCAACCACCACCACCACCTATCCTACGACCCAAAACACAACCAAGAACCCACTAAAACCAAACCATCCTCTAGTCCATCAAAACCCCTGACCTTGAAAGAATTCAAGGAGATAAAGAAGAAGCTCACAAATTGCACAACACTGAGCGACATCTCTTTTGAGGAAGAGTTCATCCAGCTAACTTTCATTGATGGCTCTTCCAGTTCCCTCACAAGAGATGCATTCCTTGATCTTCCTAGAGAAACACTAGACCAAGCTCTTTAACTTCTTGCAACAAATTCAGATACTCTCAATGAAGTAGAGAAGAAGTTAAGAAGAATGCTGGTGACTCTACTAGACACTAGGAAAGGGGACAAACTAGCAACAAAACCCCTCTATCCTAGAAAGCAAATTGTCAAGTGGAGGTTCGATGAAGATTCCCATAGCTTTGCTATGGAAAGGGAGAATGGTGAAGTTACCAGGGCTGACACTTCATCTCTGCTACATTCCAGTAGATTTGACATTGCTGAGTTAGCAGAGAAGCCATTCTCCAATCCCCCCAACTCTGAGATAGCTGCTCATATCAGAAATCATTTAAGCAGCCTTCATCTAGCCGAGCTCACAAAGAAGGCCAAGATTGAAGAAGAGTTGAAAATGAGAGCACAAGATGCTAAAGAATGCACAACCACAAAAAGGAAGACCTTTCTACAGATGGTTGAGGGCTCCATTTCAGATTCTATAGTTAGATGGGAATATGACTACATTTTCCATCAACTAACTCTCTTCAGAGGGATGCAGCAAAGAGTACATGTCATTCAGAGCAATCGACTGGATTTATTATCTACAAATGACCTGTACAAACTCTTCACCACCACATCAGGGAAAAACAAAGAGACAGATAGATATTTGCTTTCCCTAGTGTTGAAGGCCTTAAAGAGCAAGAGGAAGTGAAGGTTTGGTAGCATCAGCCTAGGGGGAGTTTGTTGGATCCTATAAGGTTGGTGCAACCAAAACAACACTTAGAACAATTTTGTGTACAAGTTGAAGAAGTCTTCCAAAGACAAAACTACTCTTCCACAACTATGTCAAAGATCTTCTGAAGCATTATGTCTGAAGAGCTTTTGGAGGAAAACTAAGTCTTCCGAGACTAAGTAGTTTTCCTTTTGAAGTATATAAAGAACTTCCAAAGGATAGAACAAAGTCTTCCGAAGACCAAGCAGTTCTCCTTCCAAAGTATTCACACTTAGAAGATCCAAGATAAAGTCTTTCAAAGAATAAAGTCATAAAGACCTGTAGGATATTCAGAAGAAGTTGTTTCTTCCGAAGTATAAATGGCTTTGAAAGAACTTATTCTTCCGAAGCCATTTAGCTTCGGAAGAATCAACTATGAACCAGTGGACAAACGTATGGTCTGTCTGACAGACTCTGATACACTGCATGGTGCTTTTCCTAACCCATGTAGTTGACCATACTTTAATCCATTGTTCACCTTTTCAACTTAGTACATATACCATTCTTAGTTGGTGCCAAAAGGTAAGTCATGGACCTATCATGACTACCTTATCTAAGATATTATTTTATCTTAGATACTTTATTTCTAGCAATGTAGTATTTGTCTAGTAGTAGATTCCAGTTGGTTTTCCAAGTATAACCGGCTGTATATAGTAGTATATATAGTTTCTCATTGTAACTTATGTAGAACGAGCTTAAGAGTCTTGTAATACAAAGTTGAGAAGTAATATATACAAGTATCTTAAAAACTATTCTCTTGTTCTTTAACTTCATATATTATTATCAACTTTAGTTTGAGATTCTGTGTTTCATCGATCAAGTGAGAATTGGTGAGTTCTGTGTTTAGAGTCAAAACCGATCCTGCAACTGTCCACATGATCAAAATGAAAACTTTTAAGAAGAAGAAAGAAAAGCTAGCTTTGAAGGAAATCTTTTCCTTTCGAAAGCTCCAAGCTGAAGAAGAAGACAAGTGAAAACTTGCCTTCGGAAGAAAAGTTAGTCTTGGAAGAAAGGAATGCTTTCGAAGTACTAAAGCCTGCTGCAGTGAAAGCAAGATATTTTGAAGGTCCTGTCACCAAAACTTCCAAAGTTGTCAAAACTTCCAAAGTATTAAAGGTCAAGTCTAATCTTCCAAAGATGGTATGAAAGATGAAGGAAGACCAAGTGACTGAGTGTTCTTCATCAACAACAGCTGATGATCCTCAAAACTTGAACATAGGATCAATTACTATTACATTGTCTTCAAATCACTTTGATAAGCCCAAGACCAATAAGGCTTGGGTTTCCAAATGTAACTAAACATTTCTTTCTTGTGCAGGAATAGCTAAAGACCAAGAGGAACGTATAGATCATTGATAGTGGCTTTTCCAGGCACATGACAGGCAATGGTTCTCTACTTCAAAATTTTGAGAAAATTGATGAATGGCCAGTTGCTTTTAGAGGAGATGCTAGAGGTTACATTGCTGGAAGGGGCAGGGTCACAAATGGTAAGCTCAGCATTGAAAATGTAAACTTTGTAAAAGAGCTTGGGTATAATCTACTGAGTGTATCCTAATTTTATGATCAGAAACACAACATGCTCTTCACTAAGCATGAGTGCATTGTTCTCAAGCCCAGAGTGGTCATTTCTCAAGAGCATATCCTGCTTAGAGCCCGAGAAAAAGGAACATGTACAAGATGGACCTGAAGGAAACATCTCCCTCAGGAGAAGTTTCTTGCTTTCTATCTAAAGCAAATAGTGATGAGTCTTTCCTTTGGCATAAAAGAATGTGCCATGTAAACTTTTAAAACATGAATAAATTAATTAAGAATGATTTGGTAACCGGAATACCAAAGAAAGAGTTTACAAGTGATGACCACTGTGTAGCATGCCTGAAAGGGAAGCAACACAAAGTGCCTCACAAGCCATAGGAAAGAAACTCTATCACTACTCCCCTACACTTATTACATATGGATCTCTTTGGCCCCACCTCTATAATAAGTTTGGGAAGGACCTCATATTGTTTGGTGATCACAGATGACTTCACAAGATTCACTTGGGTCTTTTTCTTTAGTACTTAGGATGAGACTCCTGAGATCTTGAAGAACTTCATTCTGAAAATTGAGAATCAATGTGATCACAAGGTCAAAACCATAAGATGTGATCAAAGAACAGAATTTAAGAACCAAATCCTTGACATATTTTGTGAAGAAAAAGGTATTACAAGACAATATAATGCTCCTAGGAATCCTTAGCAAAATGGTGTTGCTGAGAGGAGAAACATGACACTTATTGAGGCTGCAAAAACCATGTTGTCTGACTCTAAACTGCCTATCACCTTCTGGGCAGAGGCAGTCAACACAGCCTGCTATGTGTAGAATAGAGTTTTAGTGGTTAAGACCTATGGTAAGACTCTTTATGAGTTGTGGCACAAAAGGAGACCATTTATTGGTTTCCTCAGGTCATTTGGATGTCCATGCACCATCTTGAATACCAAAGATCAAATAGCCAAATTTGCTAAGAAATCAGATGATTGACACTTTATTGGATACTCTTCCCATGCTAAGGCTTATAGAGTATAGAATCTCAGAACTAGAGTAGTTGAGGAGTAAGCCAATATGACCTTCAATGAGCACACTCCTAGTGTGAAAGGTTCTAGCATCAAGAAATTCTTGATCACCGTCACCACCTCTATTTCCTCCTACATTTGAAGTTCCTTCATCTGAGTTTTGAGCCTCTGAGCTGGAATTTGTAGGCGCCTCAGATATATCAGCTGAATTTGTCATGTTTGTGCTGATTGGATCTTCACTTGCAGAGTTAGTTACCACTGGAGCTAAGGTAGTATGCTTGCTTGGTCTTCTCAGCTCAAATCTTGGGACAGGATCTCCTATTGATAAGTTACCTGTAGATCCAGAAACATTCTCACAAGATTTGTTAAAACAGTTTGTAACTAAATCAAGATCAAACAGCCAATCAGGTGTTGATAACCACTCCATAAAAGACAACATAAATGATATCACACACTCATTGGATCAAGCCTCTCTTGATAAGTGTGCTGATGTGGTGGGTGATACTCCATTGCCAGATCTAAATTTCTCAAATTTAGATCTTTCCAATCAACTTGCTATGATCCCTCAACTTAGGATCCACAAGTCACACCCCACCACAAACATCATTGGAAATGTTGATACAGGGGTGAGAACAAGAGGACAAACCCAAGACAAAAATGTTTGTCTATACTTTTGTTTCTTGTCCTAGATAGAGCCAAAGAAAGTTGATGAGGCTTTGAAGGATGGAAGTTGGGTTGAAGCAATGCAAGAGGAGCTGCTTCAATTCAAAAGACAAAAGATTTGGAACCTATGTCCTCTTCCTCAAGGGAAGACTACCATAGGAACCAAGTGGGTTTTTAGAAACACGAAGGATGATAGAGGGCTTGTCATCAAGAAAAAGGCTAGACTAGTTGTTCAAGGATACACAAAAGAAGAGTAAATTAACTACACAGATGTTTTTGCTCTTGTAGCAAGACTTGAAGCTGTTAGAATATTTCTGGCTTTTGCTGCATCCAAAGATTTCAAGGTCTACCAACTTGATGTCAAGTGTGCTTTCTTATACGGGGTGATTGATGAAGAGGTGTATATTAAAGAACCATCTGGCTTTGCCGACCCAGATCATCCTTATTATGTCTGCAAGCTTGATAAAGCTCTTTATAGGCTGTACAATGCTTCAAGAAATTAGTATGAGACACTATCTCAGTATCTCTGTTAACATGGCTACAAGAGCGGTACTATAGATGGAACTCTCTTCATCAAAGGAACAGGGAATGACTTAATGTTGGTTCAAGTATATGTAGATGACATTATCTTTAGGTCAACTAATCCAAAGCTCTGCTAAGACTTCAAGAGGATGATAAAGAATAGATTTGAAATGAGTGCCATGAGAAAACTCAATTTCTTTCTAGAAATTCAAGTGAAGCAAGTTGAAAATGGCATCTTCATAAGTCAGTCAAACTATATACAAGACATCCTTACAAGATTCAACATGACTGATTGTAAGGTTGCAAAGTCTCCCATAGCAAGAAACCACTCCCTTGGACCTGATCTTGAGGGGGAGTGTGTGGATGAACATCTCTACAGGGCTATGATTGAGTCTCTTATGTACCTCACAGCCAGCAAGCCTGATATCATGTTTGTCACATGCATCTGTGCAAGATATCAAGCCAATACTAAGATGTCACACCTGGTTGCTATCAAAAGGATTCTTAGATATCTCAAAGGTGCTCCTAAGCTTGCCCTTTGGTATCCAAAGAATTCTAACTTCAATCTGTATGCCTATACAGATAGTGACTATGGTGGTTGTAACATGACTACAAAGTTTATATTTGGGGGATGTCAATTCCTTAGTGGAAGGATAGTCTCATGGCATTGCAAGAAACAAGCATGTGTGTTTGCATCAACTGCTGAAGCTAAATACATTGCTGCTGCAAGTTGCTATGCTTAAGTGCTTTGGATTCAGAATCAGATGCTGGACTATGGATTCAACTTCAAAGAGACTCCCATCCACATAGACAACAACAGTGCTATCTCTATTACAGAGAATCCTATGCAGCACTCAAGGACAAAACACATCAACATCAGGTATCATTTGATTAGAGATAATTCTGAAAAAGGATTAATCAAACTAGTCAAAGTTAACACAAATAAATAATATACTAATCTATTCACTAAAGCTTTTGATGAACAAAGATTCAAATATCTCGTATCAGCTATTGGGATGATTAACTTTAAGTAGATTTTTCTTAATCTTAATTCAATTCTATTTCTAAAACCTGTGTGTCCTAAGTTGTCTATTTTGTCATCTTCATAAGCCCAGTTTCCTTTGGAAGAAAATTTTTCAAATGATATTCTTTTGAAAATTTTTTAAACATATTTTCTTTTGGAAGACATCAAGTTGTATTCGGAAGAACATTATGTATTCAAATCAAATAACTACTTATAAGATATTTACCTTTAGAAGAAATTCTGATATATCTTCCGAAGCTTAAATACGCTTCTAAGTACTTAAATGTATTTGAAGGACAATTTTCTTCAGAAAACAATTAAGTCTCGGAACCAAACATGTCTCGGAAGTAAAAAGAATTCTCTAAGTATTTTCTTTTCGAAGCAAAATTTTCACAAACCTTACGAATATCTTCCGAAGACAAATTGGCTTCAGAAGCTTTTATTAAAACTTCCGAAGACAATCGAAAGATTTTCGACTTCCAAGAAAACTACCTTTTTGGGTACTTTTTAAAGGTGGGACCGACATTCGGATTTCAAAGTTTATCCTTTTGCATTAACTTTGTCTCAAATCCATTTCATATATATTCTCTCAACGGTTACTCTTCTTTCACTATATTCTTCATCTGAAAATTCTCTAACCTAAACTCACTTACAAACCGCCCTTGTTCTTATCTTCCTTCACAACAAAGCTACCTCAAAATGGCCAACTTTAATCGAAGAAACCAACCTAATTTCTCCATGCAACTTCACAGGCAACATAATCAAGTTGCTCTGATGAACTCTAAGAAAGATCTTGGTTTCTCATAGGTTTGTCACTTTCTCACTCTATCGAACTACTTCACCTCCCTCACCATCGATCCTCCATTCTATGAGGATCAACTGTTGGAATTCTGGAGGACCTGTCAAGAGGTCATCATGGATGGGGAGAAAGCACTGTTTGCCACAGTGCAGGGGAGGACAATCTTCATCACTCCAGCATCCATAAATACACATCTAAGGCCGGATGATGTCAAAGGTGATTTGTCCTTCCCCAAGTCTGTTGTTAACTATTCTTTTGGTCAGATGGGCTATGAAGGGGATTTCTCTGTCAAGACCTTCAGGAAAGGGAAGGTTTCCTCTCAATAGAAATATCTCCTTTATATTATCATCCACAGTCTATCTAACAAGCATAGAGGATGGGACCAAGTTCCAGATGACCTTTCCTGTATAGTCCATAGGATGGTTCAGGGAGTCAAGTTTAGGTATTCACAATTTGTGTACACTAATTTACTTGCAAACTTGGACTCTTTAGAATATTACATGTTCCTTAGATATGTCCAGCACATTCTCAACTGTGAACTGGGCTCACAGTTGAGGGGAACAGGTAGAGTTCTAAAATTGGGACAGATGAAGCCTGGCATCTTCAAGACTATGTGAAAGCCAACTGTTGGCTTCTCAGGGGTAGAAACAGCCCTTGTCCTAAAAATTTTAGAGCTCATTGCTCAAGGTGACAACATAGTTGCACCAGCTAGTGTTGAATCCACACCTTCTACTTCTCAACCACCTATACAGCCACAAATAACCATCACCTACCAAAGAAAATCCAAACAAATCCCTGCACATACTACTTAGTTTGTGCAGGCTCCTATATCACTACCCATATAGGAGGAAGTGGACACTGGAGCTCCCACTTCTCCTGAGGAGCAAACCACCCCCATTTTACCAATGATCAGTGCTGAGGTTCCTCATGCTCAGCCTGATGAGCTCACAACCCCCCAAGCCTTAAGCCTTCACTCAGAGTCTCTAAACTCTAGTGAACAACCTTTAGGGGACAGTTACCATCCCTAGCCTCTTAACCTAAACCAACCCATTCCAAACCTAGAATTCTATGATGATGAAGACATGGGATTCAGTGAGTATCATGAGTCTCTCTAATCCTCTCCTGCTCAAGGAGAGATGAGTACTCCTGTTTCTCCCATGTCTAGCCCACATCATCCACCTACTACTAAGGTGGATCTCCCTAAACCTGTTTAGGAGGTCCATATGGAAGAGGCTCTCACTTCAGCAAGTGACTATACATTAAGACCTCAACCATGGCAACCCAGCCCATTGACACTTCACCTGAAGCTATCATGTTGCAGGGAAAATCCAATAGCCAAGAACAAAGTGCTGGTGATGAGGAAGAAGACTTAGGTCCTATTCTCTTATCCCCCGTGATTCTTCTGCTGAAGATGAGGTAAACATGAGACTAAAGGTGCAAAAACTGACTCACACCTGCACCTATTTAGTCTCAAAGGTTAGTCACTTGAAATCTCAGGTGACTACCCTGCTAAGAAGGGTCCATGATCAGTAACTTGAGATTTCTGATCTCAAGGAAAAACTAGCTAGGAGCCCTTTAAGAAGGACTCAACCAGGAACACAAGAACATGTGGATGTGATAGACTTAACCTCCAACTCACCTATGCAAGAGGGTGATGCTACCAAAAAGGGGGAGAAAGTCCAAGCAATCACAGAACCTGGGAGTTCTTCACAGAGTATGGACATTAAGGATTCACCAACCTCACTTGCAATTGTCTATACTCAGCAACTCCTCAAGTCCATTTTGATGTGGACTCACTCATTCAAAGTCTGTTTGAGGAGGGTATTCCAAGAGCTATGTCTACCCCACCCTATGATGCTTAGAATGAAATACTTGGGTGGAGGTATGATGCTGACAGGAGTGCTCTAATTTTGCATAGACTTCAGGGGTAGCAAGAGGTTTTTAATTTTCAGACCCTAAAGTACTATGACAGTCTTCCTCTAGTCCATATGCCACTTGCCAATCCTAGTTAAAGCAGGCAAGCTGATAGACTGGCTAAGAGGATTCAAGACATGATTGTTGAAGAGTTCAGGCAAAGAAGAAGACAAAGGATAACAGACAATGTCATTGGTCAACTGGATGTTGAGATGAACCCTAAGATTAGCTTCAAAAGGGGAAACCTTGACTGAAGGCCCAGTGATAGACCCTATGAACCTTGTTACAAGAATTGCTTCAACATCATTAACCCTCAATAAGGCACCAACTGGTGAAGGTGCTTTACAACCTCTCTCTGGCCAGAGCTTGACTGCTAAACCAAGCAATGAAGGCCAAATCTCTCTCCACCCTAAGTCACCAAGGCCTGTGAGTGACAAAGAGAAAAGGAAACTGACTTCTGAAGAGATTGAGGAGGAGGAGAGAGAGAGGAAGAGGAAGCAAAGGGGAGAGAGTTCAGGGGGGTCTCCAGGCTTCATGGAAGCTGCCATCAGGGCTACCCCCAGGCCAAATACTCAGGATGATGAGTTAAGGGCATCCAGATTAAACTACTTGGAGATCAGGAACTACAACATAGATGAACTCATCTCTCTTCCCTTAGAGGAACTCAATGAACTGGCAGACACAGAGTTGTTAAAGGAGAGGAAGGAGGCAGAGGATTCAGAATTGCTCCTAAAGATCAAAGAAGAAAGGAGACAGAAAAGGCTCTACAAGCATGCTCCTACCCTCTCCCCAGTTCAGGAAAGCCTTGAGAAAGAGGTTGTGGCAACTAAACAACCTTAGGCAGACAAGGAAGCTGATAGACAAAACATGATTAGCTACCTGAGTGCCACAAGTCTCTATCAGGCATCTGCACTTCTTCCCTTATTATATGAGTATGTTGAATTCGAGTATCTTAAGCATTTGGAGCAACAAGTTATCAAAAAACAAAAGGCTGCTAAGAGAAAAATAAGGGAAGAAGCTGCAAAGTCAAGAGCCATCATCCAAAAGCGTCAAAGAAGTTTGCTGATAGGCAGAGGATGATGAGCTTCTTGAAGCTGTATGGATTCTCCGGAAGGAGGCTTAGTCTAATGTCTCTATCCACTATGGATGAGCACATTAGAGTGATCAACCAGAAGATTAAAAAGGGAGAGCTTGTTGACTTGCATTCTCCACCAAGTCAAGCTCCACCTGAAGTTGAGGTAAAGGTTGAACCCTCTGAGACAACACAACCTGAACCTAGAGTTGTATCTCAGCTAACTTCATCTTCTAATCCACAGCACGGTCCAATACCTTCTCTTTTTAAACTTGTGAAGGAAGAGGACCCAACTAAGAAAGACACAACAAATCAACCTGGTGCTGAAGGCCAATCTTCTTAGTTAAAGACTTCAAAGAGGAGGAAAAGGATGGCCATGAAGAGTGTTTCTAAGAAGAAGTCCAAGACATCCACCTCTACACCTCAGGATGAGTCGGCGCATCTTGAGGTAGTGCAAGAAGAGGCTGCTCAACAAACTCCAACTCAAGTAGAGCCTCTTGCAACTGGAAGACCCATCCTGTCCTGGACCTTTGCTACTAATCCAGATAGGTGGTATGTCATCAGAGATCAAGGGGGTCAAGATGTCTATTTCTGGCAAGACATGCTTGATCTTTCTCTGCATGATCTCCATGACATGAGAAGGTATTATGAGAGTCTGAGGGATCCTGATCAGTTGATGAAGAAAGGAATGGTTTGATTCTAATGAGGACTGTCAATATCTATGTATACTTCTCTGTTTTGGTAGCATCAGCCTAGGGGGAGTTTGTAAGGTTATACTTGAAAGGCTGATGCAACCAAAGAAACCAAAGCAACCAAAGAGCTTCCAACTTGCATGCACATTATGCAGAGTATAAGTTACTTACGAAGTTTTATACTTCTCACAAAAAATTATTCTATGTTTAAAATCTTCCAAAGCCAAAGACTAAATCTTCCGAAGCCAAAGATGAAGTCTTTCGAAGCTTCAAAGACAAAGTCTTTCGAGGCCAATGAAGTAAAGACTGATTTCTTTTGAAGACAAAAAAGACATGCTTTCTCTGATCTACCTTTGTATAAAGCTGACCCACTTTCCACTACAACTCTGAAGACTTACCAACTTGCATTAGTTGGTGAAAAGGTCCATGCTTTTGCAACTATAGATTATGGTTTAGAGTCTGTAACTTTCTACTTTGTACCTTTTATCCTTTTTGTAATATATTAGGATGTGCTATGGCATGTCATAGTCACTTGTCAAAAGACAATCTGCCTTTTGACTTTACATTGATCTTGTTGTCTAGATTAGTGTTTCCAGCTGGAGTTTAAAGTATGGCCGGCTGTAGGATGTAGTATAAAGTATCTCAGGTTCTTGTATTTCTTTTTATGCTTTGTAACACTTGTAAAAGAACTTGAGAGCAATATATAGCATTCTTGAAAACTATACTCATCCTGTTCTTGTTCTTAGTTCTATCTTATTGTTTACTTGTGTTCTTAGTATCATTCATATAAACCTGGTTTCCTATTTAATCTGTTAAGTGTTTTAACACTCTTCTCATTGTGAGACTGATTGTATTGATCATCCTTTAACCAGTCCTGCAGAGTTAAAAAGTGGTGAGTATTTTTTCACTTCATATACACTCTTGCTTCTAGCAGCCCAATTGTTAATGAATGTGCATAGAGTAGCTACATTGGTTATGCGATGTAAGAAGCACATTCCAACTGCCAAACAGCCGCATCAAAAAGTGGTCACTTTTATCAATAACATATGATCATTAGTACCAGCTTTAGCCTCTCCAATCTCACATGGGAGGAAATTATTTAGCAAATCAGGGTTTAACCCACGTCCTAGGGCTAGAATCTTGGAAAGTGGGAGGTTCGCTATGGCTAGGACATATGGAACACCTTGAACGCTACAGTCGACTATTGCAATGTTGCGTTGGTATCTCCCGGCGAAGGGGTAAAATTCAGACAAGGTTTTCGATAACGAGGATTCCAAATGGTCACAAATGTTTTTGTAATGTGATTTTTGTAGGGCATGGTAATAACTAGGTGGTGTAGAATAGTAAAAAATAAGAGGGATATAATTGGTAGGGGCTAGCTCATCAATGAAAGAAATGTTGTAGTTAAGAAGGATGGGTGGCGTTGTCGTTGAGGGTTTCACTAGCTTTGACAAGTAGCTTGGTGATCTCCATTTTTATGTATGATTTATTCACAGGCGATACCCATATGCATAGTCTTGTGGATTTTAGTGCATTGATGAACCACAAGTAATT
The DNA here is from genome assembly GCA_025506505.1 of Flaveria sonorensis. Lineage (NCBI taxonomy): Eukaryota > Viridiplantae > Streptophyta > Magnoliopsida > Asterales > Asteraceae > Flaveria > Flaveria sonorensis. The sequence continues at coordinate 19,725,014 of CM046426.1, forward strand.
TATTAGAATAAAGGAGCCATGCCTGAAAATAGAGAGTATGGGTGAACATCCCAACATATTATTAGAAAGTTGCAAATATAACCCATAAATTATCGTGTATGATCTATCCACAAGCAATAACATATGCCACATACGTTAATAGTGTTGTTGATTTGAATGTATTGATGACACAAGTGTTGAAAAACTAAATGCTCAAGTAACGACATCTAATAATAGTGCCCAAGTATATATAATCTTTAATTACTTTTATAAGAATAGGATACAAAATACGTACAAAAATGATCATGTTTTAGTCAGGTCGGTTAGTATAACATATTATTTAAACATGCCAACTCATATACATTCTGTATAACAAATGGATTAAGAAAAACATGAGCCCTGTAATAAAAGGGTTGAACGGTAATCTATTAAAGTTGAACAATTTTAGCAGGTTTATATCTAGATTACAGATGAGCTCATTAAAAAATGGTAACAAAAAAATAAAATTTTCATAGGATTATTCATGTAAAGTAGTGAGATTGCATTTTTTTTAATAACTTTTCAATAACTCTTAATTTTAACCACTTTATTATTCATTACTTTTTTTTTTGAAAGTCCAACTAATAAATTCCGCCTACCCGGGGTATCTCAATGGCGAAAAAGCACCCATACGTGCGCGAGCACAGATATAACCATAGAATAAACATCATGTTTGATGTTGCCTTACCAGGATTCACGTCTTCATATCTGATGTAAAATCCTTCAAGAAATTACATGAAATCAGATTGAAATCATGGCTTATTCTTGATCATTAAGTAAAAAAATAGTTTGTTAAATGTGAAATGCTTAATGCACAATGTTCCCCATCCTGCCCCAATAACAATAAACTAGAAAAAATCACACTTCTAATAAAAAAAAAAAAAAAAAACTTTTGTGCAAAGTTTTAAGTTTTCAGATTCAAATGAATATAAAATTAATATTTTAATCCTTACAAGAATTCCACTATGCAGCCTGTGCTCTACACTCAACAACAGCCTCGTAAAACATTAATCATTCATGTTAATGGCAGTTTCTAAGTTCACTTGATTTTCATTACTATCCCTTCTGTTCCTAGTAAGTAAAGTAAGTAAAGCTGAAATTGCTTAATTATGATCAGGGCACTTCATTTTTTGGTTTAGTATCTATCATGTTAGATGTGACACACCATCTGATCCTCCAAACTCATTAAAAAAACTTGAATCCAACTTAACTACTCCAGTTTTAGGTTAATTACATCCATACATGTAATGAAAAAAGCAATGGAATAAAGAACTCATGTTAGCATCAAGTTTTAAACAAACAATTTCATATGTTGTTTTTCTTTTTGTTTAATTAGGAAATATTTTTTTTATGATTATGTATAACGGTGACATGAATTTTACGTATTTTTTTATTTATTTTAATATAATTAACATAGTTTTTATTTTTAATATAAGCTTATATATTAATAATTCAGAACCCTACATCTTTTCCTTCATTACCCTCTTGACATAAGAATATTCATTGATGACTAGATGTTATGGTTTAGTGGTCCGTTTGTGAAAAATATGCATGAGTGAGCAAATTATAATACTTTTGAAACTTAGTTGATATTTTGTGACATTTTCCTTAAATTAAAATAAGTATACCGCGACAATGTATGCGGTATGTAAGTATACATCAAAGTATGTTAAAAATAACAATACTACTTAAAAACACAATTTATTTATAATAATATTAGGTATAAAAAAATTGTGAAAGGTTCAAATAAAAATTATATTTTGTCTATGTATCTTAAGAAGAATACTTTCCACCCTAGAATTGATGCAAACGACCTCCGATTGAACTTATTCAGGAGAAGTTGAACTTGGCTCATCCTATAGTTGGATCTATTATCAGCTATAAATAATAATTTTTAACTATAAAATAGAATTTCTACACTACAAAACAGACAGTACAATTTAAAAAAAGTACAAATTCGACTCAAATACACAAAATTTATTTAGAAAACATAATTTATAAAATAGACAGTATAAAATTCAATGAAACAACACATATTTTAAAACGAGTGCAATATTTAAATAATAATACGTTTTTAACCTTTTTAGACAAATATTAATTCTTAAGATAATCTTCCTCTATAATAAATAAGAGGTGATATAATTAATATTTGCAACAGCTAATCGTAAATATAAATAAAAGCAATTTTCTCTTAAGATACTGTTGAGCTCTTGTGCCTTGAAGGCGTCCTAGAGTTTTCTTCATTCTTTTCAATCTAGTCTTTCACAATTTTAAAAAAGTGATTCAAACAAAAAAGAGTAATAAATCTAAAAAGTGTAAGAAAGAATTTAAACAATTAATCTTTTTAATCATTGATTCTAATCAATTTGCAAAAAGAAGTTTGTTAGATGAGTATGTTAGACATGATCACTTTTGTTGATTTTTTTTCAAGTTACATCATTTTTGTAAATGCTTAAAACTTTTATATACAACGATATTTTTTCATAGAAATTACATCATAAATATAAACGTTTTTTAACTTTAAAATGAGTATGTCATTGTTATATAAAAATATAATAATTTTTTTAAGCTCATATGAAATATGCTTGTTATTGAGTATTTAGTGTAGATCATTATGTCTCTTGTTAGTTATTGAGTTTTTCTCAACACTATTATGTTCTTCTAGAATGATAAATTCGAAAAACACATAATGGTAAAATAACATTGTTGTGTAATTCTAGTATTTATAGCGCAATTATATATTAACAATTAGTTAATATAATAAGCTAAAAATAATGACAAGATAACAAAAATGATGACAATGAGATATTATCTCATTGTGTTAAGTTTTTTGCTTATCATTTTGTTATACTAGACACAATGAGTTTTGCGAAACACATTTGCCAAATTACATCATTGTGCACTCTAATTATAATGCATAATAATAAGATAACAACAAATTATATAAGAAACAATAAAAAGAATAATACAAATAACTAAAACGTAAAACATAATCATAAATACATATAACACATGATGAGAAATATGTAACGCAATATACTGATATTTGACATAATCACCTGACATGTCAAACAATTATCTGATATATTTGACAGAATAACCAAAATTTAATCATCTTAAAACAATAGAAGAACATATGTCAAAACTAAAATCATTCTTAAATTTTTTAGATTAAATAACAATTTTAGTATAGCCCGACCCCTGTTATAATATATTAAATTGTGTTAATGATTTACGATGTTAATATATTATAGTGTTTCCTAATGAAATTATAATTTTGATATTATATGAATAAGTTTTTATTTGCTCTCATCAAAAATAGTTAAATGCTAATATGGTAAGTGAAAGTTTATTTAACTACATGTTTCCTCGTTCAATGAAGCCAACATCCAACCACTATATTATAAATGCAAGGATACTGCTACCTTCGGCGATGGGCATCGTATTCATTCCCAAGTGAAATAAATAAAGTACATGGTCACCGTGGTTAATAATTAACAGTAGATTTTTTAACTCGCGCGATGCGACGGAATCGTATGATGATACAAATGTGATAAAATATACATTTGCAAACTTCGTAACTAACATCGAAATTCATTACTGCGTTGGCCCGGCCGGTAACACTAACATTGTAAAGCTTAGCACTTTACCACGTAAACATGACCTAACAATAAAACGACGATCTCGTATAAGTTTATAAAAAAATATAAAGTATTTTTGAAAAGCTAAAACAAAGTAATTCAAAAAGGAATGTAAAAAATGAAAGAGAGAATTACTAAATAACTTGTGTTCAAAGCTATTTATAAACTAATAGATTAGATACCCATGTGTTACACGGGTCGAAATAAAAAAATAATAGATATTATATATGTATAATCGAATATATGTTATAGATAAGATATAAATAAAAGTATTATATATAACAAACATAAGTTATAAAAATAAATTACGAAATGAAATAATAATTATAAGACAATTATGCTATTAATATAAATGGAGTTTTTTAAATAGGTGATTGTAATAATACTATTAATTAAACTTGTCACAATAAAATGTTAAAATATAGTTAAAAACATAACATATTATGTTAATGATAATCGAATCACATATATAGTAGTAAGAAACAAATTTAAATCCTTAAAATCAGGCACGTCAGTTTTGAAAGGAAATAAATGTTTATTATTTTTGAAAAGTTATTTTAAAAATGATTTAATACTATAAATACTGAAACTATTTAAAAATAAAGGTCAAATACTACTATAAATATTATTGAAATCAGTTAAAAAAGGTAAAATACTAAAGGTGTAAGAACTAAGTCAATATTTTCTGAGTGATGGACGTGATGACACGTGATAATGTTTTTGAGGCACCTAGATGTACGGGGCTAGTAAGGAGCAATGTGGAAAAAGACTTATTCTTTTATTAATAATTCATGTTGAAAACTATTTAACGATTGTATTAAGCCGGACACGACGGTTATCGCTCTTGCCTTCCTTTAGGCACCCATGGTTTAACTAAATGTACGTTCGCAATCCAAGTTATATACTATAAGCTTGTAACTTGTTGCTTCATGTTGTTTCTAAGTCACTGTTTATGAACGTTTTCCATTCATGTATAGATAATACTTTGTTATGAGATAATTAATACATGTAATTGATTATGTTATCACTGCCTCAAATATAATGATGCTACAAATGCATGCAGTAGAGGTAAAGCCTAGAGGGTCGGAAATCAAATAGCAAAATCATGTGAAACATCAAAGGAAGCGAAAACTTATGGAGTCATGCGAAAACATCAAGGGACGGAAACATTGCGCTTGAGGGTGAAAACTTTTATGCTTTAGCATAAATAGCAGTTTTGTGGCATTATGTTGTAATACTTGTTAATTTCATGTTTGTAATAATTGATGCAATTCAGTTATCAAAGTGAAAATCCTTATTTACGTAATTGTGCTTTTGATCTTGACTTGTAATTATGTGTTTTACTATTCCAATCATTATTTATTCCGCGTTTGATGGATTGAGATCGATGATATTATAATCCTTTCAAGGAGAATCCTGAATTTTACACATGCATCATGACATGATGACTCTTTAGATAGTTAAGTCTATCTTTTAGTTATTTTGTATTAATGAAAGAGACTATAAATGTAAGTATTTGAACTCATATCTATGCTAGTATATAATACACAACTCGTATTACACACTTTGAATAATAATAATAAAATTTAGTAAACATTTAATGTCTAAATACCTGTTTAGTAGAATTTCAAACTACAAAATATCACGATCATAACACGACTATCCATATTCACTTTTAAAATTGTACACAACTAAACAAACTAAAGGATATAATTCCAATAGGATCAAACGATTCTAAAGGATATAATTCCAATAGGATCAAACGATTGCTACCAAAAGAAAGTAATGATAGAATATGAAAAATAACAAGAAGAAAAAGACAAATTAATATAACAAAGGTTTAAGACTTTAAGCCAATTGCTACCAAAAAATAAGTTTTCCCCAACTACCGACCTACCTTGTCATGACTTCCCCAATAATTTTCTAGCTGCGACAGGTCAAAAAATGGGATCAATTTGTGACAAAATACCTAATTCATGGAATGTAATTGCAACAAAAAAGAATCAACAACGTCCTATTAATGACTTAGTATTTCAATGTTTATGAACCGGAAACGTTAGTCATACTGGTGCAAGCATATGCTTTTCATAGCCAAACGGCACGAACTATATCTTTCAACATTACACGTATGAGCAAGCAAGATTTATTGAGAGACAAATTAAACAAATGACAAATCAAAAAAATTTGTTATGCAGACTCTTAATGCCAATCAGATGATATTTCTATTGTAAGTTTTAATTAACCTAACATAAAAAATTTGTAACCAATGTCATTGATATTTGGGTTAAAATTTTATATCACTGAACTAATCTGTTGATAAAATTGGTCTCTAACAATTGAGAGCTGCTGATGTATAAGTAATATGCGCCGGTTGTATTTGCACCTGATGTATATTTATGTATTTTTTTTTTTCTAATATTGGTTGTAGAAATTGAGTACTGATGTGTAATTGGATGTGATAATGCACAACACTGTTGAAATGCAATGGCAAACTGATTCACTGCTATTAAAGATTTGCAGCTGATATGGGCATAGAAAACAATCTAAAGTGAAGATCATTTAATCTCAACACTATTGATAGTATTAAATCGGAGCAGCAACAGTTCTTAGGAGTTATTAATATTTCTGAATAAGATGCTTAATGCATGTTTTGTTGAGTCTTCAGTCTTGATTAAAATAAACATGTTTTGCTTGTAAAACAATTCATACCTTTGATATAATCATTATTTTCACCTTAAAATACTTGTTCCATAACTGAATCATCTGTTCGTTTACGTTTGTTAAATGGTTTCCATACCAATATGCAATAACCATGTGTATAGTTTATTTATCTTTTTTTATTTTTTTGGTGATAATTGCTATTGGAATCGTTAAACTTTCATAAAATATGAATCCTTTTGGTTACGATTCAACTGTTAAACTAAAACTTGACTCAAATACGATATTAATAATGACATTGGTAAGTTTTCCCCAAAGTTCCTTATTATTGAAGTACAAAGATTTAAATAATGAAAAGGGCAGCGGGTATATATACCTTTGGTTTTGACTTGAACTGTATCCCGGAAATCAACTCCTAAACAACTGTTGCACCTGCTGCTATCGGGTCACAACAGTGATCCACAAAACTTTTCAATTTAATCTTTTAAAAACCATAGGTCTTATAGATTGCAACTTACATCAATATTAATATTTACCTTGCTAACTAAATTACAAACTTCAGTTTCAAATTGAATTTTAAAATCACCATGTCACACTACTCATAGGTTGAATCCTTCGGTTTCCTGCTCAGTTGCAACATCAACACAAATCGTCTAAAATCTCTCAAACATTTGAGATCTTGTACACATAGTATGTAACTTTAAAGTTGCTATATCAGTATATCACCTTAGTAATATAATTATATAAGTTACCTTTTAAATTGTGATTTTAAGTAGTAGCACTCAAACTAAAATGGTAAGCATAGTTGCATTATTTAAGGTAGTAGAGGTCGATAGAGAAATAGTATACATAATATAGAGGGTAAGGTTCAAATAAAAAATGATTTAAAACTAAACAGTGTATAAAAGTAATCTAACTATTAATTGGGTTGAGATCAAATTGTAAGAAAAAAGTTTGTTAAAATGGTATTTTAGTTATAGCGACTTTTGTTGATTTTTTTCAAGTTTTTCTATTTTTTTAAACATTCATAATTTTGTATACAACATTATTTTTTTAATAAAAATTACACCAGTAAAACAAGCGTTTTTTATCTTTAGAACAAGTAAAACATCATTATATAAAAAGGTAATAATTTTTTTATATATTTTTAAGCTCATATGATTCATCCTCGTCATTGTGTTTTTATGATAAACTGCCTCATTGTGTTTTTTTATCATCATTGTGTTATTTTAAACACTATAAGTTTTAAAAAACACATTGATAAATAACATTATTGTATACTTCTAATTGTAAAACATAATAATAAGATAACAAAAAGTTTATATAATATATAAAACACAATGATAAAATGGATCATTGTGTTTTTTTCTCGTCATTATGTTATCTTAAACACTATGAGTTTTGAAAAATACATTGATAAATAATATCATTTTATACTTTTAATTGTGAAACGCAATGATAAGATAACAAGAAGTTTAGATAATATGTAAAACATGTGAATCCAAGGATCGCAATCAGGAATTATCAGTGTTAGATTGGTTTCGAATTAATGATCGCGGAATTACCATTAATCGTTGTTTAATTGATTAATTAATAAATATCGATGCCAGAGAAAATAAATAATAAATGCTCAAACGATATCAACAATATACAAAGAATAATGTTTTGAATCAAACGTAATTCATTAAAACTGATTAATGATTACAAAGAATCAAATAATAATTGCTAACAAAGTTCTATGTTATGATTGTGTTTATGATTATTGGTGTGTTGATGTGACGGCTGCTAGGGTTTGTGTTGATCGTGCGAAACGATGTGATGGTATTTTTTTTGTCGCCGTCTCTTACTCCTACTTGATGTGAAACCTAGGACTCATATTTATAGACACGCGTGTTTCTGTTAAGGAAACAACGAATCTCTTGGAGTCTGTGATTGACTTGTTGACTTGTTGACTTGAAACACTTGTATGATATAATTACGTGTCTGGTTCTTCCACAGCTACTTTGTTCTTCCGCAGCTACTTTGTTCTTTCGAAGGAACTTTGTTCTTCCGAAGGTACTTCAGTTTCTTCATGTGTGGTGTTTATTCATCAGTGAATACCCATATTCATCTGTAGAAGATCTTCTGATGAATGTCTTGTAAGAAAGATATCTACGGAAGAACAAAAATGTTCATCCGTAGATGTTTCTTACACTTAGTCAATTTCAGAAATTGACCAAGTATAATGTTTATACCTGTAATCATACACATAAATCAACGCACATCTGGGTTAACCTATATACATAATGCATGCATCAAAATAATGAATTACAAATATTCATTACATGTATTGATTAAAGTTCTAAGCATATACAAAATGATCTAGACCTATTATTTCTAGATCTAACAAAACACAATCATAAAATGGCTTAATTTATTGTGTTATCCTAAACACTATGAGTTTTAATAAACATATTGACAAATAACATAATTGTGTACTTCAAATTATGTAATATAATGATAAAATACAACAAGTTTATAAAATACATAAAAAAATGTTAATAAAATGACTCATTGAGTTTTTTACTTGTTATTGTCTTATCCTTAATGCTATTAGTTTTGAAAAACACGCTGATAAATAATATCATTGAAAAACACAATGATAAAAATAACACTTACTGATATAAAACATATAAGCAACGATAAAAAAAAGTAACACTAAATGATCTAAAACATATAACACCAAAATAAAAATATTTGATACAATGAACTTATATATAACACAATAACCTGACATATTAGACACAATATCTGACGTATTTAACACAATGACCGAAATTCACCTCCCTTTAAAACAATAGGACACATATCAACCTCCGAATCCTTTTTAGCCTTTTTATATTAAATACACTAACTTAAGTTCACCCTACAATAATTAAGACAACTTATGTCTACGTAATTCCTTTTATGTATAATGTGAGCATGTAACTATTTAATACACATAACTTGGTAATAAAGTGTTTGACAAGACGATCCATTGGTGATATATGATGGATAATTATGAAATATATATTACTTAGAATATATTAATAATTTATATTTCATTTGAGAGTGTATGAAAATCCTTGTATTTTAAAATTGACATATTATTTGGGTATCTACATGTCATTTTGACTCGACCCAAGTCGTAACCTGAGTGCTTAATAGTTAGGTATGTATTTCACATATAAAATTATGGAATTAGGATTTTGGAAAAATCTCATATTTTAAATATAATAACATTTGTATTATTTTAATTTAATACAGTCTGAAATATTAACATATAAGAAAATTCATTACTTTTTAAAATTTTTGCAACCCATGTATAAATATATATATTTGCACACAGAATAATTATAGAATTCTTGGTATAATTATTCTTTTTATTTTACCTAGCTTTTATGAACCTTAACATAAATTGAACTAGGGTTTCTTCAAATTATTAAATAATATTATTATATTTCAAAATTAATAGAATTCATAGTAAAATTCCTTGATAAATATACTTAGTCACATTAGTCAATTTACCTACTTGTCATAATCCATCTTTTTAAGTAACCTAATATATATGTTATAAAATCCATAAGTTTGTATTCCAAGTCCAATGTCAAAATAACTAAATCATGTGATATATATATATATATATATATATATATATATATATATATATATATAAGTTTTCAATGGAAAAAGAGTAATAACGAAAACATAATAAAAAAATTATAAAAATGAAAAATAGCATAAAAAATAAAAAAAAAACAAAAATACTTCCCTTGTTTTCCTCATTCATTAAATAATAAAAAATATAAAAAACAAATACACATGTGTAATACCCGATTACACATGTGTAGAACCAGATTTACACATATTTAATGACTAATTTACACGTGTAAATAATGGCTGGACGATTCTAGTTCAAAAGTATATCAATATGCTACGGTTTGAAAAGACAAAAAAATACTGAATATTATGATGAAATTTTTTTGAAAAAATAATGTCGTGAAAAAAATTATGAATGTTAAAAAAATATGGAAAGGGCATGTGACGTGCATGTGTGGCTCACATTGGTTTCATCATAATTATCTAGTGTAACTAACTTTTACATCACATTAGAGTATTCACACTAGTTTTCTTATCTTTATCCTTACAATTATACTAAAAATCACCAACTTTCTCTCTCATTTTTAATTAAATAATAATTTTTATATCTTTATCACTACTTTTTCTCTCTCCCCCACTCACAAATACTTTAAAAAATAATAAAAAATTTATAAGGGATAAACAATATTTTCTTTATTTTACATATGAACAGTAACGTTTTCTCTATTCTCTACTCACAACCACTAACAATCATTTCATATATCATATAAGAACTTCACTCACAAAATTTTAAAGAACCTACTGTGAATGCTCTTACACTACTGATGTAATGATTTTCCCCTATTTACAAAATTTTTCACCTTTTTAAAAAAATTTCACCATTTTCTTAGAATTCTCTACTCACAACCACTAACAACCATTCCATATAATTTAAGGATTTCACTCATAAAATTTTAGGGAACCTATTATTGATGCTCTTGCACTACTGATGTAATGATTTTTCTCTATTTACAAAATTTGCCTCCTTTTTTAAAAAAATTTCTTCATTTTTCTAAAACCTTCTTAACTTTTAGTATGATGTTCTTTTTTTATTACAAATTACACCACTAAATAGTTTGAGTATAGTGTTGCTATATTTTCTTAAAAAAATTAACTTTCGTTGTGTAGCACTAGTTTACCATTATAACACTAACTTACAGTGGTAACATGGCCTGCTGTGAACCACTAGTTGGGTTAATGGGTTATCCTAATAAACACAGGTTAACATTTAATCTCTATCTTATATATATGTATATATAGATTATATATATATATATATATATATATATATATATATATATATATATAGGGAAAGTTTACGGTATAATGTGTTGTTTTCGTGCGAAGGGTACGAAGCAACAATGACCATTGATCTAAGAGATGAGTGGTTCAAATTTAAGATGTGATAATCGCGCAAAGAATGTGCCTGGATGGGTAGAATTGAAAATAGCCTATAATTGTTGACCTTTTTAACTCCCCCCCCCCCCCCCCCCCCCGATTTATTTAAACACATATAAATTTTTCATATGACATTATTTTTAAAAAAAAATACACCATAAAAACAAACATTTTATCCTCTTTAATATGAGTATAGTATTGCTATACTTTTTTTAAAAGAAACAATATTTTTTTAAGAAAACGTCTATGTGCTGTGTGTATAACTTGCGTGATTATTTACTGCTTAATTATCAACATAACTTGTGTAATTATCATATAATTTTCGTAATTATAAATATAACTTGCGTGATTATTTTTTATAACGTGAGTAATTTTTCTTTGCGTAATAATATATATAACTTGCGTAATTATGAACTAGTGGGAATGCCCGCGCGTTGCAGCGGGTACGAAACAACCACCGAGTTAGTAGGGTGTAACTTATATATACCGATTATTAATATTTAATATATATATATACACACACACACACACACACACACCAAAACATGGTTTAACTAAATACAATACGCATTAAGATGGTAGCTGTATGCAGCCCCATTTAATTTAAAAAAAAACATTGCAACGTAAGGATAAGAGATTGAACAAAGAAATTGTAATCCATGTGGGAATGTCAATACATTCTCATGATCCATATGAGAGGAGTTTTATTTCCCGTAAAGTTGTCCTCGCATCAATATTGTTATCAAATGCATTCCATATTTTCTTGCTTGCATCCTCGTCCTTAGTTTTAATTTAAAAGCAATCGTTGTAAGGAATAGGCGGACAACCAGATAGGGAGATAGTATGGCATGAGTTCATGACAATTACTACTTAGCAAAGGGTGCAATTAAATCATTCATAGTAACGTAATTAGCAACACATGATGATTAAGCAATAACAACCAAACCCAAACTTTCTAATAAACTCATCCATTACTTCAAAAAGTGCTTGCTTCAAGAAAACACAATGTAGATGATGAAACCATTCACTAAATATATATACTTAATAATCTAAATTTCACAAGTCCAAAAGAAAACACAAAAAAGCACAGCTACAGTTCAAGAAACAGGAATCTTGCTAAGTACCCGTATAAAGCAAGTAGTGTACCATCATCCTATCCACTATCTTGAAAATGAATAACACGCTCAGTTGAAATTTCTCAAAAGTCAAATCATGAATCCAACATACAGAAAAGTTAACATCTCATGTAGTCAAATCATTAAACCTTATAACTTAACACTCGACTGATATCACAAATTTAAAAAACCCATTCAGTCCAACAAAAAACCTTTACGAATGTTGTAGTGTAAACAATTTAGAGGAAGTAATAGTAGCATAAACATACCTCGATAAATCAAGGGAATTAAACTGAGATCTTGGAGATGAAATCAAAGGGATCGATGTCTCTTGACTAAAATTAAACCCACACACACATTGTAGAGACACAAACGACATTGTAGAGACACAAGCCAAAAGGAGAGGAAAAACACAAGCAACTAATTATTCAAATACGTTGAACCAAATATCTTTGTTTTATTTATTTTTTGGGACCATATCAAACACAATATCTGCATATGAAAAAATAAAACTGTTTGTACAAGATTAGAGACACAAACGACATGCACAAAAGATATTAACATAAACCTCCATATCAGATCAGCTATTGTTACAAATTAGTATATTAAACATATAAACAAACATCTTGATGAAGTAGCCTTAAAACAATTTTTAAAAGTAAAGATAATTGTAGTTAATAATATATCTGCAACAACTCAAGTGAAATGAAACATATAAACAATGAGTTGAATGTGAATAGTCCAAGAAAAGACTTGTAGATTACGTAATGAGATCTTACATGGAAGGTGTTACAAGGTCCATTTTAGGTGCCCCTCCCAACTCTGTGCCATGTGTTGAATTGTAATTCTTGATCTGATTACTCACTTCATGTGCAAAAATTGAATAGGAAGGTGTAATTAGAACTTGAAGTTGTCGACATACTTGAAGGCCAAATCGGATGTGCAAATGAAAACAGACTGAGAAATCTCCATGCTATTTTATTTTGCTGCATCCAAGAAAATCATGAATTAAAAGTAAATGAAAGATATTAAGAAAAATAGTGCATCATATAAACCATTATTATTGCTACATGAATACTTAATCCCGCTAAAACATGTTTGCTAATAGAGTTCTGATTAGATCCGGTGCAACTAATAGATGAAGAGTCAATCCACTTATTGATATTCTCTTATCTATTGTCTCTAAAACTAAATTGCCACTCCAATTAGTAACTGCTTATGTGGTGAGAACAAGCCAAAACCCTGATCATAGAACAATTTTTAGGATAGCAATAAGCAATTTCACACAATTTAAGAAAACAATCGATTACTTGTAGTCTTATAAAACATTACTGAATCAAGTATTGAATTAGACTTCAAACAACAACCAAAATATAACTGAATCAACTATTGAATTAAACTTCAAACAACAACCAATCAGGTATTACCTTTGTTGTATTTAAGAAAAACTAACAATCAAACAAAAAATCATGAAATAATTTGTTCATCAATCAAGAAATTAAAGATCTAATAGAATAATTGTATACTCACACAACATATTTGACTCAAAAATTGAATTAAATTACCTATATTACACATTTGACCATCGTTCTATATCACTTCAAGTGGTTTAAACATAACCGGATACACCATCGGAATTCTCCTGATACGGTGTTGTCGTAGTCGCTACCTCTCTCTGGTGAACCACCAGCATAAAACAACTGCTATGAGCATGTGCCAAAGAACTCATACCCTTTTTGGAATCAACGACGGCGACGAGAGGAAGGTTCTAGAACACGACGATGCCAGAGTAAAAGCGAATCCGATTTTGATCGGTATGTGGTAGTGTAAGAGCATTCACTGGTGAGGGTTTAGAATAACAAATCAAATGCATTTTGTGGACAAGAACATTGATCCAAAATCAAGCAACAAATGCGATGAACCGTTTTATCAAGCGATGGAATTGAAGCGAGGGATTGAATGGTCCCTGCTGAAACCGTTAGCAAAGGAAGGGGAAACGGGGCTCATTGAACAAGAGCATCAATTGATTGTAACTTTTGCTTTAAACCTTGTTTGAGGGGTATAGATGGAAGAAAAGATAAAAAGAAAAACATTTTGGCTTGAACCTTTCGTATGGGCGTCTTAAAACATTGATAAAATTACTTTTGTATCCTCCTTTCACTCTTATTATAGTAGTAGAGAAATAACTTGCATAATTATGTACCCTTTATGCATAATTGTAGGGTGGACGAAACTACCCCTCCGCTAAAAAACACGTGTCACGCTCTGGTGACTTCGTACGCTTCGTACGAAAAATACACTTTGTATAGTAACCGGCCCCTATATATATATATATATATATATATATATATATATATATATATATATATAGAGAGAGAGAGAGAGAGAGAGAGAGAGAGAGAGAGAGAAGGGATCCTAAGAAAACCACAATGTTATGTGAAAACTAGAGAAAACTAATGAAACCGGTCACATAATTTTCAAAATTTTTATCACTACCCTTAATATTTGTGTATGCATATATATAAATAAAGGTATGGATCAAAAGAAAACCCATAACATGGTTTTACATATACGTCACACATAGGTTATGTATACGTAACTTTTTTAATTCGACTTAGTGTTACGTATACGTAAGATTCTTCATTCTCGTTTTATGTTCAACATATATGTAACGAAAACTTAAAATAACAATTTAACAATTAAAATAACAAAAAAATTATTAAGTATGCTATTGGTTTTCGTGGTTTTCTTTGGTTTTAGATAGCTATTGGTTTTCTCAGGAAAACTCCTATATATTGATGCTTTCGGAAGTTAACAGATTTATTAGTGTAATTTTGGACCAAAAGAATCTTCAATATTTTTTGGTGCATCAACATTTATTAAACGTTATTTATGCCATGGCATGTTACTTAGATTAATGAATTTGAAATCTTATAAATTAACTGTAGGAATAAATAAAAATATATTGAATGCTGAACTTCATTGTTTGTATAAATCAAAACCCTGAATAGCGGTTAGAATATTTATTCACATATAAACATATACAAAAATGTCTTTAGATGGAAAGATAACTAAAAAGCTCAACAAAGGAGACCTAAGTCAAAATGGAATTATTATTTTGCCTAAGAAAGGTGTAGAGTCAGAAATATTACAATATATAGATGTTAGCCATTTGCAAAGTACCAATCGTACAAACAGTACGCAATATGAGGTTGATTTGGTCCACGAACAAGATGGGAACAATTTCACTTTATGGTTTACTCGGGAAAAAGGTTCATATATTTTCACACACTTTGGTGAAGTTGTCAGATTTTATAACTTAGCCTTTGGGGATGAAGTTGAGTTCTATCCTAAAGAATTCGATGAAAAATTGAAAATCAGGTTCATGTTTACCCGTTGTCATCCGCCAAAGCAATGAGATGATCAATAAATCAAAGTTGTTAAAATACCAAGATAGAATTCATGGATATCATAACACACATACACATGCATACACACATGTCTATGTAAGTACATATGCTAATACTATACATATTTTCATTTATCTATGGAAATTTTAATGCAATAATGTATAGATTACTCACAAACATCGAAATGAATGTGTTTTAAACATCGAAATGAAATACATAAAATAAAAACATAGAAACATTACTAACAACTAAAAATTTTATTTTTTATTTCCATAGAATAAACAACTAACTTAATCGTTCATTCGTTGCGTACTTTGATGTTTTTATTCTTCGTCCCCCGAACTTGAGCTATTTCGAAGGTAATCATCTTATGTTGCTTCATCATCGTTCATTCTGGGTGTAAACCATCCTCTACTTTGTCCTTCTATAATTTGGCTTCATATTTTAATTCTCATTCAAGTGAGTATTTGTCTTGCATTGTTTCTGTGACATCCAAATAATCCTTTAAACAAATGGACAATTAGTAAATCTCGGGCCATAGTAGATAGAATGGGAAATTGATATTTCTTATCTTTCCACCAAGCCAACAAGTCAAAAACTTTTAAATCATATGGAGTGATGATAAAAAGTTGGTCCCACCATACCTCTTGAGTTCACTAATGTCCGGTGTTACCACGTTGATGTTTATTACATTAATCCCTTAAAGTATTATACATAACAAATATTGGATCACTTGAACTTTCGACATGTGCCACATACCTCATTGACTCATGAATGCTTGATGTTTCACCATATTTTGCTAAATAAACATAAAAAATGCTTGATAAATGTTGGTTAAAATTCACTTTTAAAGTCTAACCATAAAATGGTTTTCTTCATCTAAACCCAAATCAAGAGTAATTTTATCAAGCAAAGTTTCAACTCCCGACATATTAAAGCAATGGTTTAAGGCAGCGGCACAAGTAATAATTGAAGACATTTCTTTCAAATATTTTTAACTTTTTCTTTCAATGGGGGATCATATCCGAATAAGGTCTACTTCCACATAACAACTCATTTAATTTTGAAGTCATTAAGTATATTTGTTGAACTACTATAGACTCATTGGATAATAAACTCCGAAAAGACAAGTAGTTGCAGTTTTAAAAACATGAAGCATTTTGCTTATTTCTTCAATAGTAGCCTAACCTGATGGATGGTAAGTCGAAGCCTTCCACGACTCACCAAAATATTATGAACGGCCAATAAATATATTTTTGTTCAATAACCTTTCAAACATGTTACAAGTTGAATTCCATCTTGTAGGTACATCCTAATTCAGACCTAATCATTTGGAATTTGCATCTATACAAAACTTGCGACACTTACTATATCTTTGGTTATTGATAAAAATATTACGTAACATTCTTTTGAAAGCATCTTTTGTTGGTTCAATCATTTTTAAACCATTTTAAACGACTAAGTTTATGATGTACGTAGCACATCTACTATGAAAAACACACCGTCGCATATTGGTTTATATTTTAATTTTAGGTGTTCTATCGCAAGCGTATTATTTGAGACAAAATATTGTTTTCCAATTTATGCGTTTTAATAACTTTGTCAATAAGATAAAAAAATTTCACTGATGTGAGAATAATCAAACAATTTAAACACAATCATATGTTTCATCATTTGCCACAATTCGGGTTCAACCCAATGGGCGGTGACACAAATGTACGATGCGGTGAACCATGAGAAGTCTACCTAACATCACTAGTTAATTAACACCGGTTTATAAAATTTTAATATAAGATATTTTATTTTTAGCTTTTTTTTATATTTTTAAACAATCCCTTGTAAGTATAACACGACTTACATGTGTGTTACGTGGTTGGAGAGTTCATTAAATTAGCCGAGTCAAACATTCGTTGTCAAAGTGCTTGAATGGTAATCTTTCTTGGATGACAAAATGCTCCATTTTCTCTCAAACTACATCAACATTGTAATCCTATAAATTGTCTTCACTTGTCATCGAAGTTTGACCTCTAGACGGTTCCCCTTTCAATGCTTTGCAATAGTTTTGTTGGATGTGGATTTTCAAAGTAGAATTTGTATCCTTTGAAAAAAGTTTGAAACATAACGCAACGAACCTTGTTCGGACTTGTGGGCATCTCACACAAGAAAGAGTTTTTGATTGTTGTGATTCAACCAAAGCACCCATAACTTATTTATAGTATTATATGGGGTCAAATGGGTGAAAAAATAAAAAAACAGCTACTTCTTGGCTCCAATGGCTAGTTAACAACTATCTTTTAATGCAAAAAAACCAGTTTAGGAACCGGTTTGGGAAATAAATCAGGAACCAGAATTTTTATAGAACTAGTGTAACCGGTTTTTTATGGGAAATGCCGAACCGATTAGGAACCGGTGGTTCGTGCCGGGTGTCACACCCCCGAACACGGCGGTTTCTCGCGGGACATGAACGTCATGGAATCATAGTCACTGATCGATCATTACATGATTTGGTAAAACATACTTTGCAAATAAGTTTAACAGTACATAATTGTTTCAAAGGTTAAATAACGGAAGTAGTAAAATTAATGTAAATTGTTTTCGAAACATGACAAATTAGTAATAATGTCCCAACAAATCATTGTTGCACCAAATCTCTAGGTTACTCGTAGTAGGGATAACCCGACCAACCACATGTTGATAAAAGGCATCACAACCAACCGAAGATTGAGCACTCGATGAAGCAATTTTAAGATTTTTTTAAATATGAAGAGAGTAATGAGTGTTTTTGAGTGTAGAGAGAGTTTTTGATTGTTGTGATTCAAACAAAACACCCCCAACTTATTTGTAGTACTATATGGAATCAAATGGGTGAAAAACCCAAAAAAAAAGGCTATTTCTTGGCTCCAACGACTAGTTAGCAGCTATTTTTTTGAACTCGAGAGTTTGGGAAATAAACTTGTAAGGCTCCGTTCCCGGAGACCTCACAGTTGGACATTCACAGCACTATTCAAAAAAAACATTTCATAATTCATTATCACAATGCAACGGAATTTAAACATTTAAAAGCCAATCATTAATTTATAAACGATGTTGCTAAGTAATACATGTTTGGTACAGTTACAAAAGATCATTAGTTTGCATTACACAACAAAAATGTTATATTCATGAATGGATGTTAGCCTTGTCCCGACTAGTAGCCTCCCCGAGTGCCATCCTCAGCAATATTACCTGCCAACTGAAAACGCATAAAAGTCAGCTTTGCTGAGTGAGTCCTAGTTTTAAAATCATAAAAATATCTTGATAGATTTGTATACAAAATACTTCTTAAAGAAAATATGTTATCTTTCTTTCGGATGTGATCACACATCATACATACAAATCATATCCATTACATCATCACCATTCTCTTTCTTGCTTATTATTATTATCTTTCACTGTTGATATGGACCAAAGTGCTATACCCCCCATATAATGCGCATAAACCTGGTACTGGGCCTTGATGTCTATAAATAGACTCCATCCGTGGTGCACATATGCTGGCACCAGTACCGGAGCAACAACAGTAGTCCCCTCAATCTTACAGATTGACCATGTGTACATCCTTTGGGTTAGCTAAACCATACACAGTTGAGCTAACGACAACATGGTCGTGCACCTCCTGTAAATTTTTACTTGCAAGTCTTTCCATTCCTTATGTTCTACTTTTTGTT
Source organism: Flaveria sonorensis (assembly GCA_025506505.1). Taxonomy (NCBI): domain Eukaryota; kingdom Viridiplantae; phylum Streptophyta; class Magnoliopsida; order Asterales; family Asteraceae; genus Flaveria; species Flaveria sonorensis. The sequence goes on from CM046426.1 coordinate 19,744,618, forward strand.
AAAATTAATCTTCCACCTGATTAATAATAATACTTTATGATCATAGGCAATCCATATAAAGTCACATGTTAATATCATAATAGGCACATAAGGACAGCCCACAACATGCATAAGATAATCAGGTAATAAAGTTAACCATGGTCAAACCCTAATCTTGATCTTCCAAAATTCCAGAAAATTTCTTGTCTTATACTAATGCGGATGAACAAAACCAATGCGGGTGAACAACTGTAAATGCGGGTGAACAAAAACTAATACGGATGAACAAAAGTGAATGCGGATGAACACTTGCAAATACGGATGAATAACTTGCAAATGCAGATGAACAACTTGCAAATGCGGATGAACACTTGCAAATGCGGATGAACAATCTTGCAAATATGGATCAACAACTTGCAAATGCGGATGAACACTTGCAAATGCGGATGAACACTTGGTAATTATTCTATCGTAAAAGAAATGCTGATGGACACTGTAGCAAATGCGCATGCATAAAAAGAAATGCTGATGGATACTGTAGCAAATGCGCATGCATAAAAAGAAATGCTGATGGATACTTAGGCTGAATTGAGGCAAATGCGGGTGAACAAAAGTGAACGCGGGTGAACAAAAGTGAATGCGGGTGAACAAAACACTTAGGCAATTATCACAGTGTAAATGCGGATGAACCATCAGACCTGTAAATGAGACTTATGCTATAACCAGTTCTAAAACATCATTCCCATACATTCTTAACATATATCTATCATGCTAAACTCTTAGAACAAGCTTACAACCTCATAAAGCACAGAAATTCATACACATATACACACGGTTATCATACATAACGGTTGTAAAACATTTTAAATGCATTTTCAGCCCCAAAGAAGTTTTACAAACATAGAACTGGGGTCATAGAACTCACCTAGTGTAGCAAACAAGCAAAACTCCTCCAAACCTGCTTGTACACGAGTTCGAACACCTAAACAAGCAAAACAACCAACCAAAACACATACAACATTTAGAAATCGGTTTCTAAGGTGGAAAACCTCAAAGAACCAAGCCAAACTTCAACAAAAACCCACTAACCTTGAAGATTTTAGTTCTAATTCCTTCTTGGAACTGAGAGAGCTGGTCTGCAGCTTTCTTTCTTCATCTTTTCGGTCGAACAACAGCAGCAGTAAGATGATATGGGCGGCCATGCCCATATAAAGTGCATTTTGACTTTTTGGTACTATTTACACAAAACACCCCTCAACTTTGCCTTCTTTTTATTTTCTTCAAAATACTATTCTTTCCTTTTTATTTTGACCAAGGTTTCGGGTGTTACAAAACTAGTTTAGGAACCAAAATTTTTATAGATCTAGTTTAACCGGTTTTTTTTATGGGAAATTAATGGTGGTAAAAGTGGAGTTGGTTATTCTAACATTGCACCACCCATTAATCATGATTATACTTGCTTGCTTTCATCAAATACAACTCTTGATGAAGAGACCTATGGATTAGGTTTTCAACCAAAGTCAGACTTAACACCTCCAGTAAATGTTTCACTGACTGTTGATCCTGTTATAAAAATTGAAATTAATATTATTCATGACAATTTTTCTGCAGAAAGTGTGAAGAAAGAAGGGTTGGTTGAAGAATGGGAAAGTAATGATGAAATAGAATTTTAGGAAAATAAAATTTGTAATGCAATATATTCATGTATTTCATCATCAATTATTAATGAAAGATCTGATGTTTTGATTGATACAACTGTTAGTTCAAAAATGTCAAACAAAGAAATGAAATTGAAATCAAAAATAGATTTTAAGGCCCAAGAAAGAAAACAATTCGCAACATCTGTATCTGTCACACCCTCAAAATCCGCGTGCGGGGTTTTACCGCGAGGCGCGTGACATACCAGGATCTCAGTCATTAGTTACCAAGAACGACTCTATATGATTCATAAACAAAACCAGAGTTAACGTTTAAAATACTGCGGAAGCGTTTTTAAAACCAGAGAACCCAAAACAAGTAGTATGTAAAGAGAATGCGCAAAACATACGCGCCCCAAACACAAATGTTTAATATGAAAATAATCCCAAATTTGTAAACAAGTAAATGTAGACAACTCTACGATGCTGGTGTGCGTGCTCCTAGGCAACTGGCAACCTTAACCCGAGAATAGCATACTAAACAAGTCAACACATGGTTGGTGAGTTCAAGAGTTTGCGTTAAAATATAAACCAATCAACAGTTTCCAGAGCATAAGTAGTGTATTGTAATAGATAGCTAGTCTATTAACATAAAAATATTAATCATAGTGATTTCGCGATCGAAGCTGACTGTGTTACGTTTGTTGCCTCCCGTCACGACTTACCGGGTCGTGACGAATATGTGTTAGGACAAAATTGCACCCGTTTGACCTCGAGTCGCACAGGTGGGGCTCGTCAGACCCAGTAGTACTACCCAAAATTTCCCCGCTATTCAATATTAATAATCCGAAAGTGTGAGGACTTTTCCATGGTAAACAGCACTATATCAATATTATACACACTCATATATAAAAGCGTTTGTGATCAACAGTATGCTATCTCCCCCAAAAGAGATTATGTAAAATGAGTGGGGCAAGAACTCACCTGATACGCGCAAGAATTAACTTAGAGCTTAACTTGAAAGAAAGAGGGAAAGACAACCTTCAAAGGTCACCTAGAATACAAGAGTACATAAGCACGTGTACACAAAATCAACATGAAACCCTAAGTGCTCTACAAACCAAGGAACTCAAGGTTTTAGAAAGACAAGACACATTTGACCCAGTTGACCCGTTGACCCGTTGGCGACATTATAGGTGATAACTCGTTAATACTAACACAACAGCATATCATACATGATCAACATACAACCCAACAATAGTCCTAACATACCCATATGACCCATTACCATGAATTCCCACAAACAGGCCAAATCAGATAACTATCCAACTAAACATTCATACGACACAAACAACACAATTAGTTACCTTAGAAATCATCCATGAATACACTAGCATGATCCTAATATCCCAAACATGCTCAAATCATCCAATTCAAGGATTTGCACAATTAAAGTTTCCCTTTTGGGAAAGTTCATCCCAAATTCATCAAACTCCCACTACATTCATGAATTCATCAATTATATACCAATTCAAGCCCATGACAACATTTAAACATGATCAACAACACCTAATCATCATGATTCATCAACTTTCATACCCAAAAGTTACTATCTTTAGTAAGGTATGAACTACAACATGCATTCTTGAATTCCTAACATTCATATCAACCATCTAGCATCTAAACATCATTACAAACACATCCATAACATTCATACATCAACCAATCATCAATTCATGCAAAATAAAGTTACTATTATTAGTAACCTATGAACAATGTATCAAAATCATATCTTTCTTGCATAATCGACGTTAACTAGCATATATACAATACAACTAACACAATAACACCAACCAACATCCACAAATCGATCGCCAATTGCAAGTTTCGAATTAGGGTTTCGGCCCTAATGTAATGTCCATAAAAACTTGTAAAAATCCAACCTTTATTGCATACTTGACGTTAATTAACATGTAATCTATCTAACAAACACATTAACATCAACAAACAACATGTAATCGACCTCCAAATCACCAAAATCGAACCTACCATTCGGCCATAGTCAAATACAAGAAAGGAACACCAAAAACAAACCTTTAATCGTGTAATAGCTTGTATTTGATGCTTGCTAACTTGTTGTAATGCTTGAACTCAATCAAATCGATGTTTAATTGGATGATCTTGGCCGAAATCACAAGGGAGAGGGAGAGGGAGGTCGCGGCCGATTATGGGGAGGTTAGGGTTTGGGATTTTGGTTTTTGGTTTAATTTTATTAATAATATTTACCCTTTTAACCCTCATAATTTGTATTTTTTTAAAAATTAAGCTTTTTGAATAGTTTTTAAATAGTTTTTAACTACTAAACACAATTATTATTAATCACAAATAACAATCATGCATAATTCCCATTTATCACAAAACACACGAAATAAATATGCACGTTTTCACGTTACGCGATAAAATTACAGTTAACATTCAAATCACATAAGCATAACTTAATAATCACATTGTTAACTTAATTATCATCAATTTAACATTACTGATTATTGTTAAGTCACCAACGTTCAACGACAACTAGTGTGTGTGCTCGACACGTGTATGCAAGACTTAACGGAACAAACGGAGTTTGGTAACGGAAAATTACCGGATGTCACATTATCCCCATGTTGAAAGAATTTTCGTCCCGAAAATTGCGTTACATGGTGAGTGTTCCATCACTGGTCTACTGCATTGGCACAAGGAAATCGAAATCGTGTGAGTTTTGGATGAGTTGTCACATCATCCCCTTGTTGAAAGAAATTTCGTCCCGAAATTTAATCAATACCTTCGCCGGCTGGCATCGTCCTTTCGAATAGCTGAGGATACTTAAGCTTCATTTGGTCTTCACGTTCCCACGTGAATTCTGGTCCACGTCTCGAGTTCCAACGAACTTTGACGATGGGTATCTTGCTTTGCTTAAGCGTTTTCACCTCACGATCCATCACCTCGACCGGTTCCTCAATGAAGCGTAGTTGTTCATCTACTTGAACTTCTTCCAGTGGTACGACCATCGTTTCATCCATTAAACATTTCTTTAGGTTTGAAACATGGAATACATCATGGATTCCACTCAATGAATCAGGTAAGGCTAGTCGATAGGCCACTGGACCTATTCTTTCCAAGATCTCAAATGGTCCAACGTATCTCGGATTTAGCTTTCCTCGCTTACCAAACCGAACTACGCCTTTCCATGGTGAGACTTTTAATAAAACCTTGTCACCTATCTGAAATTCCAAAGGTTTTCGTCGTTTGTCAGCATAGCTTTTCTGTCTGTCTCGCACTGCGGCCATGCGGTTTCTTATCTGAACAATCTTCTCAGTTGTCTCGTGTACTAACTCGGGACCCGTTAATTGACTATCACCAATTTCAGCCCAGCAAACTGGCGATCTACACTTTCTCCCATACAAAGCTTCAAATGGTGCTGCCTTTATACTAGTGTGATAACTGTTGTTGTAAGAAAATTCCACCAATGGTAGGTGAACTTCCCAGTTATTCCCGAAGTCAATCACACAAGCACGTAACATGTCCTCCAAAGTCTGTATAGTACGCTCGCTTTGACCATCAGTCTGTGGATGATAAGCAGTACTCATATCCAATCGCGTACCTAAAGCTTTCTGCAACGACTGCCAGAAGTGTGATGTGAAATGAGAATCACGATCAGAAATAATTGAGATCGGTACTCCATGCCTCGAAACGATCTCCTTCATATAAAGTCGGGTTAACTTCTCCATCTTATCTGTTTCCTTTATCGCTAGGAAATGAGCAGATTTTGTTAATCGATCCACGATAACCCATATTGTATCACAACCCGTAGAAGTGCGAGGTAACTTAGTAATAAAATCCATTGATATTTGATCCCACTTCCACATAGGGATCTCGGGTTGTTGTAGCAGACCAGATGGTTTCTGATACTCCACTTTAACCTTCAAGCAGGTCAGACACTTACTCACATAAGTAGCTACATCTGCTTTCATGTTAGGCCACCAATAGTGCGCCTTCAAATCGTGGTACATCTTGTCAGATCCAGGATGTATAGAATACTTGGACTTATGAGCCTCACTCATGGCCAAATCTCTCAGATTTCCATGTAGAGGTACCCATAGTCTATCCATGAAGTAACGAATCCCATCCGCTTTTACTTCTAATTGCTTTTCCATTCCTCGTAACCCTTCTAAACTCATGTTTTCTACTTTCAAAGCTTCTGTTTGAGCCTCTCGGATTTGTTCAGGTAATTGCATACTAATCGTTAGTTGCAGAGCTCGCACACGTCGAGGTTTAGCAGTCTCTTTTCTACTCAACGCATCAGCAACTACATTTGCTTTCCCCGGGTGGTACTTAATAGCACAATCATAGTCGTTTAACAATTCCACCCAGCGTCTTTGTCTCATGTTCAACTCCTTTTGCTCAAAGATGTGCTGAAGACTCTTGTGATCGGTGTAGATGGTGCATTTGGTACCGTACAAGTAATGTCTCCAGATCTTTAAGGCAAAAACTACCGCACCCAGTTCCAAGTCATGGGTGGTATAGTTCTTCTCATGAATCTTCAATGTCTAGAGGCGTAAGCTATCACTTTATCCCGCTGCATCAGGACACATCCAAGTCCTTGAATAGACGCATCGCAGTAGACTACGAAGTCATCACTACCATCCGGTAACGCTAATATTGGTGCGCTACACAATTTATGTTTCAGCAACTGAAAAGCAGATTCCTGACTCTCACCCCATTTGTACGTCATTCCCTTGTGAGTCAAGGCTGTGAGAGGTTGTGCAATCTTAGAGAATCCTTCAATGAATCGTCGATAATATCCCGCTAATCCAAGGAATTGTCGTATCTCACTTGGTGTCTTAGGAATAGACCAATTCTTTATCGCTTCTATCTTAGCAGGATCAACATGTATTCCCTTCTCGTTGACAATATGACCCAAGAATTATACCTCACGTATCCAGAAATCACACTTAGAAAACTTTGCATACAGTTTTTCCTCTCTAAGTAATTCTAAGATCAGACGTAAGTGCTCTCCATGTTCTTCCTCAGTCCTTGAGTATATCAGTATGTCATCAATAAAGACGATAACAAACTGATCAAGATAGGGTTTGCACACGCGATTCATGAGGTCCATGAATACTGCTGGTGCATTCGTCAACCCAAATGGCATGACCAAAAATTCATAATGACCATATCGTGTACGGAAAGCAGTTTTCGAGATGTCCTCTTCTCGAACTCTCAGCTGATGATACCCAGACCTCAGGTCAATCTTAGAGTAATAGCTTGATCCTTGCAGTTGATCAAATAAATCATCGATACGAGGTAAGGGATATCTATTCTTGATAGTAACCTTGTTCAGTTCCCTATAGTCAATGCACATTTGAAATGTACCATCCTTCTTCTTCACAAATAGAACTGGCGCTCCCCAGGGCGACGAACTCGGTCGGATAAACCCTTTATCCAACAACTCTTATAGTTGGGCGGATAATTCCTGCAGTTCGTTCGGAGCTAACCGGTACGGTGCTCTCGCAATTGGAGCGGCTCCTGGAGTCAACTCAATCTGGAATTCAACTTGACGATGAGTGGTAATCCAGGCAGGTCTTCCGGAAACACCTCAGGAAACTCACGAACTACGGGAATATCCTCTATCTTCTTTTCCTCAGTCTGTTTATCTGTGACGAGTGCCAATATGGCTAGTCGACCCTTTCGTAACAACTTTGTGCCTTCATGAACGAATGATGCCTATCACCGCACCACTCCTATCACCTCTGACCGTAAGGACTTCTTCGCCAATGGGAATCCGTATGATCTTCTCGTGGCATATGACTTCCGCTTGTTTATCGGAAAGCCAATCCATGCCTACTACCACATCAAAACTTCCTAGTGTAACAGGCATGAGATCTATGGTGAATGTATGACCAGCAAGCTCTATCTTGCAGTCTCTAAGAATATGCGTTACGTGAATCTGTGTGCCGTTAGCTAACTCCACGGTGTATTTAGATTCTAAGGCTGAGGGCAATCACTTAAAAGACTACAGAACCTAGTGGACACGAAACTTCTATCGGCTCCGGTATCGAATAATATAGTAGCAAAACAACCATTAACCGAAAATTTACCAGTTACTGTTGTAGGGTCGTTTAGAGCCTCACCTGAGCCAATGACAAAGGCTCTTCCTTTGGCTCCATTATTGTTTCCACCATTGTTGTTTCCATCACCATTGTTGTTATTGTTGTTGCCATTGTTATTGTTGCTGTTGTTCCCATTGTTGTTGTTACGATTACCATTCCTCTTAAGCTGGGGACAGTTGCGTTTGTAATGGCCTTCTTTTCCGCATTCAAAACAACCTTTCAGAGTTTCTTGTGATTGTTGTGGCTTCTTCATCAGTTCACCCTGACAGTCTTTGGCTGCATGACCAATCTTCCCACAACGTTGGCACTTGTAGTTATCACATCGACCCACATGGTGGTAGTTACACCGGTTGCACTTCGGCAGTCTTCCACCATACCCGCCGGGTCCTTGATTTGAGGGAGTCGTCTGGTTGAAGCTTCGGTTGTTATCAAACTTCCGTTGCTGTTGCTGACTTTGCTGCTGTTGTTGGGGTTGAGATTGGCTGCTGGATGACGATCCCTTGTTGCCTGAACCATCCCACTTGCGTTTCTGGTCGGGCACGCTTGCCACCGCACCCCGTTTAGGTAACCGTCCTTGCTCAACTGCCTGGTCAGTCAGCCTGTGGGCTGTTTGGATTGCTTGTTGTATGGTAGTGGGGTTAGAAGCAGTTACCATACTTTGAATTTCAGGCACCAATCCCCGTATATAATGCTCCACCCTCTTGTGCATTTCATTCACCATCCCTGGGCATAAAGTGGCTAACTCATGAGTACGAGTCGTGTAGGCTTCAATTTCTGAGCCTTGCATTTTGAGTTGCCAGAACTCAATCTCCAGTTTCTGCACTTCATTCCTGGGGTAGTATTCTTCAGTCATTATTTCTTTGAATTCATCCCAAGGTAGTTCATGGCCATGGCTTGACCCAGCATTTGTACCTGGGCATTCCGCCAGGAAAGTGCTGCGCCTTCCAATGTCCCGGTGGCATACTTCACCTGATCAGCAGGCGGGCAGTTGCATTTCGCAAAGACAGACTCTGTCTTCTCAAACCACCTTACAAGCCCTACAGCTCCTTCCATCCCGCTGTAGGTATGAGGTTTACAGTCCATGAAAGACTTGTAGGTACATGGTGGTGGTCCTGTTTTGACAACCCAAACATTAGTCAGATATCCTAGACAAATAACTAGGATAATCAGTTTAACCTCTTGTTATCATTTACCTGCTGGTTGCCCCGGTTGGGCAGCAGCCACTGCCGCCTGAACATGTTCATTAATTAATGCCGCCAATTCCGCAGGCGTCATGTTTATGGCTCCGGCTCCACGGCCTCCGGCGCCACGTCCACGACCACGCCCATGTCCTCGTCCACGTGCGTCCATATTTCACTTTAAAATTCACAATTACAATAATGAGTAACATCCAACACATTAATCTCATCAAGGTACAGTAAACAATAAGAAATAATGCATTCACCACAACCACAACATTTATAACAGAAATAATAATCAAAGATAAATAATTTGCAATTGAGTCACAAAATATTCCATCAATGTCAAAATTTAAGTTTGTCAGTTGGGTGGGAAACAACCCTTCCCACATAGGTTTCAAAGAAAAGAAACACTACATAGTCTAAGTCATTTAAAAGGTAGGATCAGTCCAGTATGTCAGATCCGTCACTGTCCTCATCCATCTCTACTGGTTCTTCTTCGGGGGCTTCCTCGGGTTCTTCTTCTGGGTCTTCCTCATCAGGGTCCACCAAAGGTGCAGGGGCTTCAGCAATCTGGAGTGCTGCTAGCTGTGCCTCTAAATCAGCAAACCTATCATCAACCACTATGTTATGGTGATCTTGTGCGTCCATACGCTCACTAAGTGCTACCACGTTGCCTGCCAGCGTATGATGTCCACCAATGGCCATCGAAAGTCGCTCCTGAAGCGTATCTACCTGGTAACGCAGCTGACGCATCTCAGATCGTAATGCAGAGTTCTCATCAGTGAGTCCTCTAATCCGCTGTCGCTCTGTGTCCAGTGTGGCTACCAAAGCTGCAAATGCCTGCTCCAGAGGGATGCTCAAGGTAGGAAGTGTAGGTAAAGTAGAGGCGGTTGATGACCTAGTCCTAGGTCGTGTAGGTGATACTGGTGGTACGCGTTCTCTATAAGCCATACGGTTTATGTAAGTGGGGTAAAAATTCCAGTTACGCGGAGGATCGAGCTCAGGAGGTATGAAAGGCTGATCCCAGTCTATCTCGCTAGGAGGATAAGGATGTCGTGGCCAGTTAAATCCCCTATCCGGTACGGGAGAAGTAGGAGGTGACTCAGATGGTGTAGGTCTCTTGCCTAAATTTCTGGACGACGATGCCATGCTGCGAAGTACGTGTTGCGTATGCCAATGAGTATACAGTAAGGAGAGTAAACGATAAGTAACTAACAACTGTGCGGTTATAGTCTAGTGTGTGTATGCAACCTAGTTCCCTATAACCAATGGCTCTGATACCAATCTGTCACACCCTCAAAATCCACGTGCGGGGTTTTACCGCGAGGCGCGTGACATAGCAGGATCTCAGTCATTAGTTACCAAGAACGACTCTATATGATTCATAAACAAAACCAGAGTTAACGTTTAAAATACTGCGGAAGCGTTTTTAAAAACCAGAGAACCCAAAACAAGTAGTATGTAAAGAGAATGCGCAAAACATACGCGCCCCAAACACAAATGTTTAATATGAAAATAATCCAAATTTGTAAACAAGTAAATGTAGACAACTCAACGATGCTGGTGTGCGTGCTCCTAGGCAACTGGCAACCTTAACCTGAGAATAGCATACTAAACAAGTCAACACATGGTTGGTGAGTTCAAGAGTTTGCGTTAAAATATAAACCAATCAACAGTCTCCAGAGCATAAGTAGTGTATTGCAATAGATAGCTAGTCTATTAACATAAAAATATTAATCATAGTGATTTCGCGATCGAAGCTGACTGTGTTACGTTTGTTGCCTCCCGTCACGACTTACCGGTCGTGACGAATATGTGTTAGGACAAAATTGCACCCGTTTGACCTCGAGTCGCACAGGTGGGGCTCGTCAGACCCAGTAGTACTACCCAAAATTTCCCCGCTATTCAATATTAACAATCCGAAAGTGTGAGGACTTTTCCATGGTAAACAACACTATATCAATATTATACACACTCATATATAAAAGCGTTTGTGATCAACAGTATGCTATCTCCCCCAAAAGAGATTATGTAAAATGAGTGGGGCAAGAACTCACCTGATACTCGCAAGAATTAACTTAGAGCTTAACTTGAAAGAAAGAGGGAAAGACAACCTTCAAAGGTCACCTAGAATACAAGAGTACATAAGCACGTGTACACAAAATCAACATGAAACCCTAAGTGCTCTACAAACCAAGGAACTCAAGGTTTTAGAAAGACAAGACACATTTGACCCAGTTGACCCGTTGACCCGTTGGCGACATTATAGGTGATAACTCGTTAATACTAACACAACAGCATATCATACATGATCAACATACAACCCAACATAGTCCTAACATACCCATATGACCCATTACCATGAATTCCCACAAACAGGCCAAATCAGATAACTATCCAACTAAACATTCATATGACACAAACAACACATTTAGTTACCTTAGAAATCATCCATGAATACACTAGCATGATCCTAATATCCCAAACATGCTCAAATCATCCAATTCAAGGATTTGCACAATTAAAGTTTCCCTTTTGGGAAAGTTCATCCCAAATTCATCAAACTCCCACTACATTCATGAATTCATCAATTATATACCAATTCAAGCCCATGACAACATTAAACATGATCAACAACACCTAATCATCATGATTCATCAACTTTCATACCCAAAAGTTACTATCTTTAGTAAGGTATGAACTACAACATGCATTCTTGAATTCCTAACATTCATATCAACCATTTAGCATCTAAACATCATTACAAACACATCCATAACATTCATACATCAACCAATCATCAATTCATGCAAAATAAAGTTACTATTATTAGTAACCTATGAACAATGTATCAAAATCATAGCTTTCTTGCATAATCGACGTTAACTAGCATATATACAATACAACTAACACAATAACACCAACCAACATCGACAAATCGATCCCCAATTGCAAGTTTCGAATTAGGGTTTCGGCCCTAATGTAATTTCCATAAAAACTTGTAAAAATCCAACCTTTATTGCATACTTGACGTTAATTAACATGTAATCTATCTAACAAACACATTAACATCAACAAACAACATGTAATCGACCTCCAAATCACTAAAATTGAACCTACCATTCGGCCATAGTCAAATACATGAAAGGAACACCAAAAACTAACCTTTAATCGTGTAATGGCTTGTATTTGATGCTTGCTAACTTGTTGTAATGCTTGAACTCAATCAAATCGATGTTTAATTGGATGATCTTGGCCAAAATCGCAAGGGAGAGGGAGAGGGAGGTCGCGGCCGATTATGGGGAGGTTAGGGTTTGGGATTTTGGTTTAATTTTATTAATGATATTTACCCTTTTAACCCTCATAATTTGTATTTTTTTAAAAATTAAGCTTTTTGAATAGTTTTTAAATAGTTTTTAACTACTAAACACAATTATTATTAATCACAAATAACAATCATGCATAATTCCCATTTATCACAAAACACAAGAAATAAATATGCACGTTTTCACGTTACGCGATAAAATTACAGTTAACATTCAAATCACATAAGCATAACTTAATAATCACATTGTTAACTTAATTATCATCAATTTAACATTACTGATTATTGTTAAGTCACCAACGTTCAACGACAACTAGTGTGTGTGCTCGACACGTGTATGCAAGACTTAACGGAACAAACGGAGTTTGGTAACGGAAAATTACCGGATGTCACAGTATCTAACTTGAAAACTAATTTCAAGAACAGATATGTTTCAAAACGCAACATTGATAAGGAAGATCATATTTATAAAGAAACCAATGCAAGTTTCTTTAAAAATATATCTTCTATTATTGCTAACTCTATGAAACAAGTTGTGTGTAGAACATGTATCAAAGACACTGGTCCAATTCCTTAACTATGACTCAAATGGCTAAAGTTACAGTTCATGTCATATCGACTTCAAATGTGAATGAAAAGGCTAAAACAGATACCTTAATTCTTTTGGAATCATCTTAAACAGTCCATAACGAGAGAAAGAATAGAGAGACTATCAAAGAATCACAAGGCCTAGGACATACTAAGGCCAGATTCTATGATAACTATGGAAGTTATGATAAACAGTTTGTGCATAATACTCAAGCGTCAAATACATATCATAAAATGTGTTGTTATGTGTGTGGAAAGCCAAATCATAAGGCTTCATTAACATCAATCGTCAAGCAAACAAAGATTTCACAATTTAATTTCACACAATAGAAAACATTTCTTTCTAAATGCCAAATTCAAAAGAAATTCAAATCAGTCAAAATCTTTTGTTGATAATACTAATGATTTGAATAAGGAAAAATCAAATGTGAAATCTGTACAAGCTGATGATAGCACTTCCACTTTAAAGAAAATGGTGACACATCTGATTAAACCAATTCAAAAGTGGAAAATTAAAGACAAACCATCTAAGCCTGATATGGTTGAACATTGTCCTTTTGATGACAAAAGAGATATGATTTACAATCTGTATCATATTTGTATGTAAACAAAGTACTCAAGTCAACCATAGTTTGGGTTCCTAAACACGAGTAAATTTGTTCAAATGTGCAGGAACAACCAAGACAGGTCATCAACAGTGTTTGGCATGTTGATAGTGGTTGTTCACGGCACATGACTGGTAATATATCTCTATTAAACAACATACAACCTTATAATGGAGGATATGTTATCTTTGCAGGAGACAAAGGTTGTAAGATTACAAAGAAAGGTACGGTGTTGAATGGTGTGTTAAGCTTTGAAGATGTCAATTTTGTTGAAGAACTAAAATATAACTTGTTAAGTGTTTCACAAATTTGTGACAAAAGGTATTCTATACACTTCACTGGTAAGGAATGTCTTATTCAAAAACCTAGATTTGTAGTTCCTAATGAATGGATCTTATTAAGAACACCAAGAGACAAAGACACATACTTACTTGATATGAATGATTCACACTCATTTGTAACTGCATCTTGTTTGTTTTCTAAAGCCTCGGAAAGTGATACGTTTTATGGCATCGTCGTCTTGGACATGTAAATGTTAAAACTATAAACAAATTGGTTAGAGGAAATCATGTTGTTAGCCAACCTTTGAAAGAATTTCAACTAACAGAACATTGTCTGTCATGTTCAAAAGGCAAACAACACAAAATTCCTCATAAACCAATTGCTCATACCAAAATTGACTTTATTCCTTAACTGTTTGTAACACTCGGAAAATTTTAAAAGACGAGAAAGAAGAAATAAACGGGTATAAAAGAAGAAGACACAATTTAACCCAGGTTGACGGGCTAAATGTGTCAAAAGGACAAAAAAGTATAAAAAGTGGGTGCAAAAGGTGATGGCCGCCCACACCTTTCTGCATATTTTCTTTTCACCGGATTGTAGAGAGAGAAAGCAGAGAAGAGCTTCGGTTTTAGAGTGAAGGAAGAAGAAGAATTCGAATTCAAGGTAAGAATTCTTGGTTTTAAGTTGTTCTTGGCCGGCCTATGCCTCGGTTGTGTTCTTATATGTGTTTTGTCGTTTTCGGGTGTGTGTTTTTTTGTGGGTTTCTAGGTGGTTGAACTCATTATGCAAACGGGTTTGAAGGAAGTCATACTCAAAGGCTGCTAAGGTGAGTTCTAGATCCTCAGTTTCTATGTTTTAAACCTATTTTGGGGCTGGAATTGCATGTAACTAACTTTTAATATGTCCAGTATGTTGTACCGTAAGTTTGGCCCTGTTCTTTTAGTGGGTGTGTTAGGGACTGCATGTTTTGCTCGGTTTATGTGGTTGTATGCTTGTTCTATGAGATTAGCATGCTAGATCGATGCGATGAATGTATAAGGATGAGGATTGGGAACTGATTATAGTGTAAGATGTGGTCTCAGGTTAGTTGATCATCCACATTAAGTTTGCATATTTGCATAAGTGTTGTTCATCCGCATTAGTTAAGTCTTCATCCGCATTTGGTGAACACATCGACTATTTTGTTCACCCGCATTTGCTAAGTGTTCATCCACAATTGTTGTATGTTCATCCGCATCGGTTTTGTTCGTGCGCATTTGCTTCAGTCATCCGCATTTGGTTCATGCGCATTACTTTGGGACACTTGGAATATTTTCTGAGGTGTTCATCCGCATTTGTTTATTCATCCGCATTTGTTTGCTCATCCGCATTTCTTTAAGGAGACAGAATTTTCTGAGATTTTGGGGTGTAGAGCTTAAGTGTTAATAAAGGAGGTTTTATGGGGGACTGTGCTTTTTTATGATTTGGATGCTTTGTATGCTATTGTGATGATGTTGTTCCATGTTATTTTTATGTCGTGACCTTACGTGGTGTGACGTATGAATATGCTTATGTAAAGTAGTATTAACGAAAGTGGAAGATAACTAATGTGAGTAAGAAAGAATGAATGCATGCATTAATGAACGATCGGAAGTAAGAAAAGTCTTGCAAGCACTGTAAGGAGGTTCACACCCAATGAAGGGTGTTAGCTCAACGGTGTGCGGGTTAGCTACCCCAGAAGGATGCACACTGGGGTCTAGTCTTTGTGACTGACCATACGTACGGGACCATTGTCGCTTACCCCGGTGCTGGGCCCGCCTCGGGCATGATGTTTGAAGTCTATTTATAGTCTTCGGTCCAGTACCCGCCTTGTGCATGATGTTTGGGGTATAGCACATGGCATGGTCCAAATGATGATACCCCGGTGCTGGGCCCGCCTCGGGCATGATGTTTGAAGTCTATTTATAGTCTTCGGTCCAGTACCCGCCTTGTGCATGATGTTTGGGGTATAGCTCGAGGCATTAGCCTGGAGCATAGAGAAGTGAAAGTAATAATGATCGAATGAAATGTACGATAAGAAAGAGAATGAATGAATGTAAGTTGACGATGATGAAAGATAATAATGAGATTATCTATTTGTACGTATGATGTATGATCGCTTACGAAAGTAAAGTACGGTTTTAATCGAAAGAAAAGTATTTTATTTATAAAACTAGAACTCACTCAGCAACGCTGACTTTTATGTAATTTCCAGTTGGCAGGTAATGTTGCTGAGGATGGCACGGGGCAGCTACTTGGCATTTTTGGATGGCATCCGTTGTTTGAATTATAATGTTTTTGTGATGTAATGCAACGAGTGATATTTTGTAATAGTTAACTGAAATGTATTATTTTGCAAAAGAAATTATAATGAAATGGTTTGTTTAAAAGAATGCCGCTGCAATATTTGTGTTAAGTTAATGCATGTTTTATGCTTTGTGTGCAATGATTGACCAGCTGTAAGCGTTCCGGGAACGGGGCCTTACAAGTTGGTATCAGAGCCAAAGTTTAAGTGAAACGGGTAAATATTTTCAAAAGAAACCTAAACTTAAACTGAGAATGGTACAAAGGGAAGGGATGCCAGTCCGAGTGGCTACGTGCCATCAGGTATTTTCTTAATGTTGACTGGTATTATGTGTGCATGTTATGTGATTTATGTGCTTCTTAGTAGATTTAGATACTGATGAAGTCAGGATAGGAAATGCTTGGGGTATGAAGAGTAAAGTAAGTGGCTAATCACAACTGGCCACTGCAATTAGGGACTTACTATACTTGACATAAACTGAGTTGTTACCTTGAATGACTGTGTTGGTGTTTGAATCTTATAGTGTGTCGAGGATGGCCGGTGGTAGATCTTCAAAGGCTTCTCGAGGTGGAGGTCGTGGTGGATGTGGTGCTGGACCACGGGTCACGAGAGGAAGGCCTAGAGCTGAAGAGGTGGCTCTCGAAGAGCCCGAGACCCCTCATCTGGAGGCTGGTGATGAAAGTGCTAACTTAAGGGCCTCAATGAAGGAGGCGGTGGTGGAAGAGGTTCACCAGGTCATGCAGACAATCTTACCGTCTGTGGTGACTGAAGTGATCAAAGCTGTTTGAGAAGGAGAAATGAAAGAGAGGAATAGGTCCTCGGGAGTAAGGGAGCAACCGGAGACTGAGACCTTTGTCTCCAGTGAAGAAGAAGGAGAAGAGCCTGTGCAGGAGATAGCACGAGGCTGTAACTATGGGGCATTTCAAAGATGCAAGCCCCCGACTTTTGATGGAAATGGCACTGCGGCTGCTGCTCACCGGTGGGTGAGAGAGATGGAAGCTGTTCTAGATATCAGCGAGTGCCGGGAAGATCAGAAGGTGAAGTTCGCCACCCACTCATTTGTGGACTCGGCCCTACGTTGGTGGGACAATATTGTCGAGGTCGAGGGTAGTAGAGCGATTGGCAGGATGAGGTGGAATGAGTTGAAGAAACTGGTGATCGAGGAGTTTTGTCCTCACCGAGAGCTCGACAAGGTTGAGAGGGAGTTCCTACAGCTGGAGGCAGGAACCATGACACATCAGCAATATACCACCAAATTCAATGAGATGGCATGGCTGGTGCCAGATCAGGTGACACCCTTGTCACGAAAGATTAAGAGATACATTCAGGGCTTGCCGGCGGACATCCGCAGGCACATGATCGCCGCCCGACCAAGCACGTTTAGGTCAGTGGTTGATCTGGCAGGGAGGCTATATGATGAACGGGAAGTGGTGGTGGCTGAGGTGAGTAAGAAGGGTGGTGGTGACCGGAACTGGAACGGGAAGAGGTTTGGTAGGGGTGGTGCCCCAACAAACATCAAGCGTGCACGGGTGGATGACTGCCGTGTGGTCACATCTGGTGCGGGGTCAAACAGGTGTGGCAAATGTGGAAAGGAGCATTCGAAGAATGTAGGCGGGGATTGAATGTATGCTTCCTGTGTGGGAGGACAAGGCATATAGCAAAGGATTGTCGTATGGCCAGATGTTTTAACTGTGGTGGAGAGGGTCACATGAGCAGGGAATGCAAGAAGCCAAGGGCTGAGAGTTCCGGAGCGAAGAAGACGACCGGAACCGACGGGCAGAAAGTAAGCGCCAGAGCATTCACAATGACCCAGGAGGAGGCTAGGATGGATCCCGATGTTGTGTCAGGTACGTTCCTAGTAAACCAAACTCTTGCCTCCGTGTTATTTGATTCCGGTGCTAGTAAGAGCTTCATTTCTGCTGCCTTTTGTGCTAAGTTGCCTTTAAGGAGTAGGAGTATTGACGAGCCCTTCGATGTAGAAACTGCCATAGGTAAGTCTACCAGGATTTTCGAGATGATGGAAGGCTATGTCATAGAAGTAGAAGGTCATAAATTTCCTGTTAGACCATTTGTGATGACCTTAGGCGGTTTCGATGTAGTCCTTGGAATGGACTGGTTAGCGGCCTACGCGGCAAATATCGTATGTCGCAAGAAGATGATTGGACTGACAGCGTCTGACAGGAGTTCGGTGACGATTTACGGTGATCGAGTTACTACGATTCCGAAGGTGATTTCGATGGCGATGGCGGGAAAGTGTATGAGGCGTGGATGTAGTGCCTACTTGGCCTACGTAAAAGATGTTGATACGCCAACACCACAATTGTCTGATGTACCGTTGTGTGTGACTTCCCAGACGTGTTCCCAGAAGATTTACCAGGTGTACCGCCGGACCGTGAGATTGAGTTTCAGATCGACCTGATACCCGATGCCCAACCTGTTGCTAAGGCACCGTATCGGTTAGCCCCCTCTGAGCTGAAGGAATTGATGGAGCAACTGCAAGAGTTGCTTGATAAGGGGTTCATTAGACCGAGTATCTCTCCATGGGGTGCCCCGGTTTTGTTTGTAAAGAAGAAGGACGGTAGTATGAGGATGTGTATTGACTACCGCGAGCTGAACAAGTTGACGGTGAAGAATCGGTATCCATTGCCGAGGATTGATGACCTGTTTGATCAGCTCCAAGGTGCCAGTTGGTTTTCGAGAATAGATCTCCGATCTGGTTACCATCAGTTGAAGGTGAAGGAGCAGGATATTCCTAAAACAGCTTTTCGTACGTGTTATGGACACTACGAGTTCCTCGTTATGTCTTTCGGTTTAACCAACGCGCCAGCTGCTTTTATGGATCTGATGAATCGAGTGTGTCGGCCGATGTTGGATAAATCAGTGATTGTGTTCATCGATGATATCTTGATTTATTCGAAGAGCAAGGTGGAACATGCTGGTCACATTCGAGAGGTGTTAGAGACGTTGAGAAGGGAGAAGTTGTATGCTAAGTTCTCCAAGTGCGCGTTTGGTTGCGCGAAGTTCAGTTTTTGGGTCACGTGGTAATCCCGAGGGGATTATGGTGGACCCGGCAAAAGTGGAAGCTGTGATGCAATGGAAGTCTCCAAGGACGCCATCCGAGATCCGTAGTTTCTTGGGGTTGGCGGGCTATTATAGGAGATTCATCCAAGACTTCTCTAAGATAGCTTCTCCACTGACCAAGTTGACCCGTAAGGATGTGAAGTTTGTTTGGGGTCAAGAGCAAGAGAAGGCTTTCGAAGAGTTGAAGACGAGGTTGACTCAAGCTCCTGTCTTATCATTACCCGAAGGGAGCGAGGATTTGGTGGTTTATTCAGATGCTTCTTACTCGGGATTGGGTTGCGTACTGATGCAGCGAGGAAAGGTTATAGCTTACGCATCCCGACAATTGAAGGTTCATGAGGTTAATTACCCTACTCATGATTTGGAGCTAGCAGCTGTGGTCTTTGCATTAAAAATTTGGAGGCACTACCTGTACGGGACGAGGTGCACCATCTTCACTGACCACAAGAGCTTGAAGTACTTCTTCGAGCAGAAGGATTTGAACATGAGGCAAAGGAGATGGTTGGAACTGATAAAGGATTATGATTGTGAAATCCATTACCATCCGGGCAAAGCCAACGTAGTGGCGGATGCCCTCAGCCGAAAAGAGAGGCCCGAACCAATTCGGGTGAAGGCTTACCAATTGATTTTGACCTCTGATGTGATGAAGAAGGTCAAGGAGTTTCAAGATGAGGCGTTGAAGGAAGATCATCTTAACTCTGAAAGGATGAGAGGTCTAGTCGCGGAATTGGGTGAAAACACTCTCGGTGTTAGAACCCGATTCGGACGAATGTGGATTCCTCGTTATGGGGATCTACATGGGAAGATTATGGACGAAGCTCATAAGACTCGATACTCCATTCATCCCGGTGCCACGAAGATGTATCAAGATATGAAGAAAGATTATTGGTGGCCGGGTATGAAGCGTGATGTAGTGGAGTACGTGAGTAAGTGCCTTACTTGCTTGCAAGTGAAGGCGGAGCATCAGAAGCCATACGGTAAGATCCAACCTTTGGATATACCCGAGTGGAAGTGGGAGCATATCACCATGGACTTTATCACGAAGCTACCGCGTACCGTGAAGGATACGATGCCATATGGGTGGTAGTCGACCGTTGACGAAGAGTGCTCACTTCCTACCGATCCGAGAGACGTATTCATCTGAGAAGTTAGCGGATCTATTCATCAAAGAGATTGTAACTCATCATGGTGTACCGGTGTCTACTGTTTCTGATCGTGACACTCGGTTTACATCTAAGTTCTGGAAGAGATTTCATGATGCAATGGGGACGAGGTTACACATCAGCACGGCTTATCATCCACAGACGGATGGTCAGTCGGAGAGAACCATTCAGACGCTTGAGGATATGCTTCGGCATGCGTCATTGATTTTGGAGGTAGTTGGGATGACCACTTACCGTTAGCGGAGTTCTCATACAATAACAGTTATCATGCCAGCATTGGTATGCCCCCTTATGAGATGCTATACGGTAGGAGATGTAGAACACCCGTTTGTTGGGGTGATGTTGGTCAGAGAGAGTTGGGAAGTATTGAGGTGATCGAGGCTACGACTGAGAAGCTTGAAAGGATCAAAGCCTATATAAAGACAGCTAAGGATAGACAGAAGTCATATGCTGACAAGAGACGTAGACCAATTGAGTTCAAGGTGGGAGATAGAGTTATGTTGAAAGTCTCGCCGTGGAAAGGGATCATTCGGTTTAGAAAGCGGGGAAAGTTGAGCCCGAGATATATAGGGCCTTTCCGAATCATTGCTTGAGTAGGAGAGGTGGCCTACAGGTTGGAGTTACCCGATGAGTTAAGTGGAATTCACCCTACATTCCATGTATCTCATCTGTGGAAGTGTTTAGCTAGCGAAGATATGGTTGTACCACTGGAAGACATTGAAGTTGATGAAAGGCTCAATTATGTGGAGCAACCAGTGGCAATCATTGATCACAAGGAGAAGAGGTTAAGGAATAAAGTGGTTCCCCTGGTGCGTGTACAGTGGAAGCACAGGAAGGGATCCGAGTCTACATGGGAGACTGAAGAAGAGATGAGGCAGTATTACCCACATCTGTTCGAGGAACAACAGGTTTCGGGGACGAAACCTATATAAGGGGGGTGGACTTGTAACACCCAGAAAATTTTAAAAGACGAGAAAGAAGAAATAAACGGGTATAAAAGAAAGAAAACACAATTTAACCCAGGTTGAGGGGCTAAATGTGTCAAAAGGACAAAAAAGTATAAAAAGTGGGTGCAAAAGGAGATGGCCGTCCACACCTTTCTGCATATTTTCTTTTCACCGGATTGTAGAGAGAGAAAGCAGAGAAGAGCTTCGGTTTTAGAGAGAAGGAAGAAGAAGAATTTGAATTCAAGGTAAGAATTCTTGGTTTTAAGTTGTTCTTGGCCGGCCTATGCCTCGGTTGTGTGCTTATGTGTGTTTTGTCATGTTCGGGTGTGTGTTTTCTTGTGGGTTTCTAGGTGGTTGAACTCATTGTGCAAACGGGTTTGAAGGAAGTCATACTCGAAGGCTGCTAAGGTGAGTTCTAGATCCCCGTTTCTATGTTTTAAACCTGTTTGGGGCTGGAATTGCATGTAACTAACTTTTAATATGTCCAGTATGTTGTACCGTAAGTTTGGCCCTGTTCTTTTAGTGGGTGTGTTAGGGCCTGCATGTTTTGCTCGGTTTATGTGGTTGTATGCTTGTTCTAAGAGATTAGCATGCTAGATCGGTGCGATGAATGTATAAGGATGAGGATTGGGAACTGATTATAGTGTAAGATGCGGTTCAGGTTAGTTGATCATCCGCATTAAGTTTGCATATTTGCATAAGTGTTGTTCATCCTCATTAGTTAAGTCTTCATCCGCATTTGGTGAACACATCGACTATTTTGTTCACCCGCATTTGCTAAGTGTTCATCCGCAATTGTTGTATGTTCATCTTCATCGGTTTTGTCCATGCGCATTTGCTTTAGTCATCCGCATTTGGTTCATGCGCATTACTTTGGGACACTTGGAATATTTTCTGAGATGTTCATCCGCATTTGTTTATTCATCCGCATTTGTTTGCTCATCCGCATTTCTTTAAGGAGACAAAATTTTCTAAGATTTTGGGGTGTAGAGCTTAAGTGTTAAGAAAGGAGGTTTTATGGGGGACTGTGCTTGTTTACAATTTGCATGCTTTGTATGCTGTTGTGATGATGTTGTTCCATGTTATGTTTATGTCGTGTCCTTACGTGGCGTGACGTATGAATATGCTTATGTAAAGTAGTATTTAACGAAAGCGGAAGATAACTAATGTGATGTAAGAAAGAATGAATGCATGCATTAATGAACGATCGGAAGTAAGAAAAGTCTTGCAAGCACTGTAAGGAGGTTCACACCCAATGAAGGGTGTTAGCTCAACGGTGTGCGGGTTAGCTACCCCAGAAGGATGCACACTGGGGTCTAGTCTTTGTGACTGACCATACGTACGGGACCATTGTCGCTTACCCGGTGCTGGGCCCGCCTCGGGCATGATGTTTGAAGTCTATTATAGTCTTGGTCCAGTACCCCTTGTGCATGATGTTTGGGGTATAGCACATGGCATGGTCCAAATGATGATACCCCGGTGCTGGGCCCGCCTCGGGCATGATGTTTGAAGTCTATTTATAGTCTTTGGTCCAGTACCCGCCTTGTGCATGATGTTTGGGGTATAGCTCGAGGCATTAGCCTGGAGCATAGAGAAGTGAAAGTAATAATGATCGAATGAAATGTACGATAAGAAAGAGAATGAATGAATGTAAGTTGTCGATGATGAAAGATAATAATGAGATTATCTATTTGTACGTATGATGTATGATCGCCTACGAAAGAAAAGTACGGTTTTAATCAAAAGGAAAGTATTTTATTTATAAAACTAGAACTTACTCAGTAACGCTGACTTTTATGTAATTTCCAGTTGGCAGGTAATGTTGCTGAGGATGGCACGGGGCAGCTACTTGGCATTTTTGGATGGCATCCGTTGTTTGAATTATAATGTTTTTGTGATGTAATGCAACGAGTGATATTTTGTAACAGTTAACTGAAATGTATTATTTTGCAAAAGCAATTATAATGAAATGGTTTGTTTAAAAGAATTCCGCTGCAATATTTTGGTAAAGTTAATGTTTGTTTTATTTTTTGTGTGCAATGATTGACCAGCTGTAAGCGTTCCGGGAACGGGGCCTTACACTGTTACACATGGATTTATTTGCTCCTGTTAGTGTTTTGAGTTTGGGATGTAGGGCATATTGTTTAGTTATTACTAATGATTTTTCTAGATTTATATGGTTTTTCTTTTTAGCAACCAAAGATGAGACACCTCATTTGCTGATAAAATTCATAACACTTGTGGAAAATCAGACGGACAAAACAATCAAGTGCATTCGAAGTGATAATGGAACAGAATTTTGCAATGGTACATTAAATGAGTTTTGTGATTCAAAGGGGATAGCAAGGCAATTTAGTTCTTCAGGAGCTCCATAGCAAAATAGAGTTGCTGGAGACGAAACAGAACTTTAATTGAAGCTGCCAGTACAATGTTATCAGCAGCCAAATTACTGTCATTCTTTTGGGGCTGAAGCTGTTAACACTACGTGTTATGTTTAGTATCGTGTGTTAATCAACAAACAACAAGATATGACTCCTTATGAAATATTTTTCAAACATAAACCCAAAGTCAAATATTTCAAAACGTTTGGATGTTGTTGTACTTTGTTAAACACATCTGATTCTAAAACAAAATTTGATGAAAAAGCTGATGAATGTTATTTTGTTGGATATTCAGCTAACAAAGTAGCATATCAGGTTTATAATAAAAGAACTAAACAAATAATTGAGTCGTTTGATATTGATTGGCATGAATCTAACAAAATAGATGCAGGTTCTGCACCTTCATGGGTCTATGATTATGCTTCTTTATTTGAAACATTTAATCGATCATCCGTTGTTTCTACAAAGTAATCTGCCTTTGACATCCTTAATTTAGGATATTTTTGCTGATGATATTGGATCTATTCCTGCTCAAGCGACTAGAATATCTTCAGATATACCTTCTTCTTCAAATGTTGCAGCTGCTCCACATTCTGTTTCTGAATCTGATTTATCTCGTTTAGATCCGGTTGTTAAACAAGCTCCACAGGCTTGTGATCAGAGTTCTTCTTCTACTCAAGTTGATCTAATTGATACAATTCAAGTACCATTTGAAGATCTCTCTGTTGACAATGATAATCAAGACGAAGATATTGTCTATCAACCTGAAGGAGGAAACACTGCTGAAGAATCAGTTGGTCACATGTCTAACTTAGATGAAGTTATTTCTGAAGTTGCTATTCCACAGCTGAGAATTCATAGAAACCATCCAACAGAAGCAATCATTGGTCCATTATCATAGGGAGTCCAAACTCAAAGCCAATCGGGCACAATAAATACTTGTTTTTATTCATGTTTTATTTCTCAAATTGTGCCAAAAAATGTTGAGATGGCATTAAAAGAAAATAGTTGGGTAGAGCCAATGCAAGACTAACTGATGCAATTCAAGAAGCTAAATGTATGGCATTTGTGTGAACTACTAAAGGGTAATTTTCCAATCGGTACAAAATGGATCTTTAAGTACAAAAAGGACAAAAAAGATATGATTGTTTGCAACAAGGCCAGACTTCTTGTTCAAGGATTCTATCAAATTGAAGGGCTTGATTATGAAGAAGTATACGCTCCGGTTGCACGACTAGAAGTTATACGGATCTTTCTGGTATATACTTCTTACAAGAACTTCACAGTATATCAGATGGATGTTAAAACTGCTTTCTTGTATGGTGAAATGAAAGAAGAAACCTATGTTTGTCAACCACCAGGTTTTGAAGATCCAAATCATCCTGAATATGTTTACAAGTTAGACAAAGCACTTTATGGCTTACATCAAGCACCTCGAGCTTGGTATGCCACCCTCACTGAACATTTGCTTGCAAATGGTTATAAGCAGGGTGCAATTGATCAAACTAAATTTGTACGAAAGACCGGTGATGGTCTTATTCTCGTTCAAGTTTATGTATATTATCTTTGTCTCTACCAATGATGATTTGTGCAAGGAATTTGAAGCGGTTATGAAGTAGAAATTTGAGATGAGTTCTCTTGGGGAAATGTCGTTTTTCTTGGGAATCCATGTTAAACAAGATGATAGGGAATACTGATACATCAAGAAAAATATATTCATAGTATCCTAGACAAATACAAATTTCAAGACTCCAAGTTAGCCTCTACTCCTACGTCTTCTCGTCCTACTTTGACTCCTGATCTCATGGGAGAAGATGTTGATCAGCATATGTATCGATCAATGATCGGCTCTTTGATGTATCTCACTGCAAGCAGATCGAACATCATGTTTCCTGTTTGTCAGTGTGCACGTTATCAAAGTAATCCGAATGAATCTCACATGAAAGCTGTCAAGACTTCAACACTCGGCCTTTGGTATCCTAAAAACTCCGATTTCAATTAATATGCTTATACTGATAGTGATTATGCAGGATGTAACTTGGACAGGAAATCTACTACAGGAGGTTGTCAATTTCTTGGAAATAGGTTGATTTCATGGCAGTGTAAGAAGCAGCAGACAGTATCCATATCAACTGCAGAGGCTAAATATGTGGCTGCATCAAGTTGTTGTTCATAGATTGTTTGGATTCAACAACAACTTCTCGCTTATAGCCTTAATTTTTATGACACTAAAATTTTATGTGATAACACTGCAGTTTTAAACATAGTGAAGAATCAAATTCAACATTCAAAGACAAAACACATCGACATCCGCATGCATTTTATCCGTGACTGCTTTGAATGCAAACTTATCCATTTGGAGTCAGTTTCCTCATATGACAACATTGTTGATTTGTTTACTAAGGCGTTTGATCATTCCAGATTTGACTTTTTAGTTCAATCTTTGGGAATGATTAACTTTGGTTAACACTTATTCTTACACCCTTTATAAAATATTTTTTCTTTGTTTTTAGTTAAAATTGTTATTTTCTGTCTAGATAATCACAATTTTAGGGGGAGAAAATTTGAAAATATTTCGAAAAAAATTTTGTTCTTAGGAGGAATAAATAGTCTGAAGAAAAGTACAAAAATATATTGTTCTACAATGATTGAGAAAATTAAGTTTTCTAGATTAAGACAGGAAATGATAGTACATTTCTTGATTTAGATTTGTTGCATCCTAAAGCTTATAAAAAACTGACTTGGATTATGTTTGATATGTTGATAGACTTGACGTTCAAGAATGAAAAGCACTATGTTATGTGATGCACTGAAAGTAACTTTCTATGATTGAAATGGGTAACTCATCAAGGTTTTGTGGTAACTCTCGTTCAGTGCTAAAACAGACTGAGAGTTATAGTCTGGTCATACTCAAGCCAGTTACTTTCTGATCCAGTTTTCTTTCAAATACTGTATATATATGTAAAAATCAAAATATAAAAAATAGATATACAAATGAAAACAAAAATATAAAAGAGAAAAACATACAAAAGGAGCAAAAAGAAGCCAAAAAGCCATATAGGAATAAAAGATGCCAATGAACACAATAATAAAAGATATGTCATAGGCATACATACTATATGATAAATATTTTTCTTTTTAAGAATATGTTCTGACACAGGAGGCAAAATCAAAAGATGGGGCATGTAAGTCCGACTTGGCATATAAGTCCTAAACGTCTTGTGAGGGCCAAACATAATTCCGACTGGCTGTTATTAAGTCCTAATACTTGTTAATATTCTGTGTTCAGAAATGTTTCTCAGGCTAGTTATGCTCTTAATAGATACTATATGAGAGAAAAATAACTTTGAAAATACTGATCAGAAATTAAAGGTTTAAGTCAAATTGGGGTGACTTGAAATCTCAAAAGTGTCTTGAAGTTGGATAAAGTTCTACAGGATTTTTGATTGTGGGACACATATATTTCATATTATTTAATCAAAACATGACAAATATCACAACTTATGTGTCTAAGTAGAACTTGTAGTCTATGTGTAAAATGAACACAATATATTGACAATCAACATAACCAGTCTCATTTATAATAATGCTGGATGATGGTAATGATCGATTTCTAAGAAATATGATATTGTACTTGAAAATTTATCAAAAATAATTAAGTTAATAGTATAATAGTGTGTCAAATTGTTCTTTTTTGTTAAATATGTCTTTTGTTTACTTGTTTCAAATTTACAAAATTTTTCAAAAATTAAGGGTGCTTGAATAATTATAAACACTTAGTTAAACATAATCATTTTTATAACAAATCAAATGGCTTAAAGGATAATTAAATTTGAAAAGTTGAAAAGTTGAAACTTTTTCAAAAATTAAAGAAAAGAAGCAAAACGTTCTAGTTTGTGAAAACTCTGACTTCTCGCGCAAGAAGTCAGAAGACAATAAATTCAACAGTTGAGCGAAAAGTCACTATTCGCATGACAACTTTCGGAAATTTTAAATCATTTTAAATCTGATTCTAGTGTTCACTGAGATCGCATTTTGATTCCCAAGTCACTTTTAAGGTGTATTGATGTTAATGTTTAGTTTTGAATGTGTTTGTTACATGACCGAAAGTCAACAAGGACTTATACATGTTAAATTGGACAAATTAAACATGATTAACCTTAAAAATGACTTAGGAGACACCAAATGAACATGTATTAGTAGTTAAAACACTCTAGAATTGATCAATTGAAAATCTAAAATTGTACAGACTTTTCGCATGGAAAAGTCAGTTGAATTTGAACAGACGCGAGAACTTTCAAATTCGCATAGAACTAATCGCATGAAAAGTAAACTTGTCACGCGAAAAGTTGACTTTTAGAAAAAGTCAGTTTCATGCGAAAACTCATCTTGTCGCGCGAAAACATAATGTCTTCGCTCGACTAGTTGATGTTGTCGCGTTAAAATTTTCAAAAATTTTCTAAGTATGAATTTTTGTTTCAAGTTTGAAATGTTTTGTACTTATCAATTTTGTTCATTGTTTCAGATGGCACAATCAATGGTTTTCAACAAAAACCATAATGCTGTAGCATATCTTGGTGAAGTGCCTGACGACAAGGCGTTATTCAGATCACTCATTGATGGTCGTAAGACATCTCAGATACATCATGCTATCTCAGCCAATCCCACTATATACACTGAATTCGTCGATCAGTTCTGGCTTACCACAGCTAATGAGATAGATGAAGATGGAGAACCATGTATATCTGCCACAGTTAAAGGAAAGAGGATTGTGATTATAGCTGAGGTGATCAACAATGTTTTACTGTTAGAGGATCATCCTAATGCTTCGGTGAAGATAGATGATGCTGTTGCTAAAGACTGTTTAGTCAGGATGGGATACAGTCACCGATATCCCTCGTTGGAGAAGAAATATTTGCCTCCATTCTAGAAATATCTATTTCACATTGTGATTCATTCCCTGAGCAACTTGAAAGCTGGGATGGATAACTTGAGTGCTGTATTCAGATCCCTACTGGTATCTCTTGTTGATGATCTACCTTACAGCATATCCAAGGCCATATTCGCAGAGATGCAGAAGAATATGATTGCTACCGTGGGAAAGAAATTCATCATGTACCCCAGATTTTTACAGATGATAGTGAATGTTGTTCATCTTGATTTAGCAGTGTCTGATTCATCTACCTATACTATTATGGTCATGAAGAAAGACATATTCACTTATTTGATGGGAGCTAGAGGAAATGCTTGGGATGGATCTCATATTGCTAAGCTTGGAAGGTTTGTAGAGGGTTATCAGGGAGAGGCACAAGAGACAGAGGAAGTGGCCACCCAAGCTGAACAAGCTAGCTCTTCAACAACTATGCCTGAAGATGTCCCCGGGAGTTCTCAGCCTACGGGTACATCTATAGATGCAGAGATAGACTCATGGTTTAGTTCTGGGAGCGAAACCGACAGTGATCAGATTGGGAATGTCCCATATGTTCTTCAGGAACGTCCCAGAGTGCGCAAAACACCTGCAAAATGCACTGCTGAGGAATGTGATGCAGACTTTGTTCCTGAGGAGACTGTTGTTAGTAGGGGGAGAAGGAAGAGGATGGCGAGGAGAGCTGGAGATAGTCCACATGGTAGGGGTAGAGGACGTGGTGTGTTGAGGAAACATCGGACCCCAGTGACCACTGTGTCGACAGAAGAAGAAGCTCCTATATCTGAGGCTCCTGCCACAGTTAGCAAGGCTGCTACATTTGTTACATCATCTCCTATGCTTGCTACTAAGGATTGTTGAGTACTCCATCAAGAGAGCAAGAGTTTGAAGAGACAGTTGATATGGAAGATTTTCTTAACACCCCTCCCACGCATAAACATGGTGCTAGTACATCTACTAGTTCACCTACATCTGTTACACTGGAGCAAAGAGTTAACACTTTAGAGAGGGAGATGTTAGAAAAGACACAGATAATTCTTGATTTACAGAGGCAGCCGATTGAAAAAGATGAGAAGATTAAGGGCCTTGAACATCAGCAAATTTTCGTATTCAGTTATGTTCAGATTCTTGAGCAGAACCTAAGAGATCTCACTTCACGTGTGTCTTTTCAGTTTACACAGCTACAGACCACTAAAGTTGCAGAATCTAGCGGACAACAACCTACTGATCCCATAGTTGCTGAGGTTCCTGTTGATACTATAGAGCATGATGTTGATCCTGTTGTTATAGAAAGGACAACAGAGACTGCTAATGTTGATCAAGAGTCACCTATCACTGATATTCCTATGACTACTAAGGATCAACCTGTGGTTTATACTGGAGAGGCATTTGTAGAGCCTGAACATGACTTTCCTATTCCAAACCCAATAGATGATGATGATGGTTTAGACTTGGTTGATTATGCATCAAGTGATGATAATGAGGAGGATGATGATGATGATGATGATGATGGTGATGATGGTGATAAAGGTGATGATAGTAAAAAGGATGATGGTGGTGATAATGATGATAATCAAGGAGGTGATATGGGCTCTGCAGCTGGTGCTCCTGGGTCATTGGGTGCTGATAATGTCTCCGGACCAAGTCCTGATGATACCACTGAGTATACACCTTTAGACCCAGCTGTAGAAGAAGCTTATGAGTGGGAATTTTACACTTTCCAGCAAAAGATCATTGCTGAGGAGACTAAATAAGATTTTGGAGATTATGATGATCTGGATGAAGGTATAAAGCACACAAATATATTTGGAAACAGTCTTAAGGACTGTTTTCAGATATATTGATTGAAGAGGGTGAAATTGTTGCTCCTCCTCCACCAGCTTACATTCATACGCTGAGACATGCCAAACCTTTCACAAGGTATGGGAACTCAGAACCTATCATTAGCTGGGCATATGATTCAGAGAAGAAAATGTATGTAGTTAAAAGAAAGGGTAGAGCTATCTAGTACTTTCAAGACGAACATGATTTCCATACACTCGGAGCATCGGATTTATATGCTATGGGTCATGTTCCATTCATTAACCCTAGAAACTACAGCAAGGCCAATTGGATAAGGAATATGATATGGAGGCACAGTAAAACCAACTTCAAGGACTTCAAAACTACCAATTCTAAAGTCATTGAAGATGAGACCAGGATAGACCCAAACACGAATAAGCCAATGAAGATAAGGGTTTATAAGCATCTGAGATATGTCAGGAAGATCCCTATTCATGCTCCTGTGCCAGTTAACAGCTTGTCCAAGCTAATGTGGTGGAGTTGTGAAAAGGAGACGGGACACGCGTTGATTCATTGTGTAGATAAAGAATACGGTGTCATCGACCCTGTAGATTTGCTAAAGTTTGGAAAGGAAGATTTGATGAAGTTGCAGGCTTGTCCAATTGCAGCTGATGAATCTGTTCACTTCATAGCAGCACAGTTTGGTTGGATGATCACAAAGGCCTTAGCGAACAAGATCTATGCTTACTGAGGCAGTTACAAGGTTGATGATGTGGACTTCTAAACGTATTGATTTACTGAGCCTAGGGGGAGATTGTAAGGGTTGAATCTTGAGGCTCGGAAAATCAAATCAAGATGATGAAGTTCAAGTCAAGCGCCAAGTCAAAGTTACCACGCGATAACTTTGCTCTCACGCGAGAACTTCTAGATTAGTATATATAGAAGTTTTGTAATGTAATTAGGTAGCTTTTGTTATTTCTTGATTTTCACTCTTATTGTAATCATTTCAAAATTAGAGAGCAATACAATTGGAAGTTATTTACATTTGTTTCATCTTCAATCTTTAATTCCATAATGATAATATTCCGCGTTATTGTTGTGAGATCGATCTTATAAATTGTTGATCCTTACAAAATCCTAATTTCCTAAGAAAACATGCATGAAAATATGTCAACTTAAAGTTGGTGAGTTCACATGTTTTAAAGTAATAGTAAATAGTGTAATGGACCAAAAGTCTTTCCATGAGTTGATTGACGATCATACAATACTACAATATTATATAAACACCACAACCAAAACGAGAATGTAACTATAATAGATTGCCCCTACCCATGCCTACCGTAAGCTCAGGGGTGAATACGCTAATAATGCACCTGTTTAGACTTCAGGTCAAGGCTAGGGAAATTAACCCGAGTGAGGGTAGTCAAACCTAATAGCACTATCCATGATTACCTCTCATCGGAAACAAATTAATGGTCCGATAAAATGGGACTTCTTATGATAAGTAAAAAATTTATGTAACATGTGAAATCATTGACAAGTAATTGTGTCCACGAAAATAGTAATTTGCATGTAATCTCCCTCATATTGAAAATAAGAAAAAATAGTGTTGTGGAACTCACCTGACAGTTAGTAATTGGGTATGAAAACTTGATAGTATCCAAAGTGCTCGAGAAATCCGTCTAAGTTCACCCTGAAATAATTAAAGCAATTTATGTTAAAGTAACTGCTCCTATGTGTAATGTGAGCTTGTAAATATTTCATCCACATAACTTGGAAATAAAGTGTTTAACACGACAACTTGTTGGTGATACATGATGAATATTTATGAACTATATATTACTTAGAAAATATTAATAAATATATTTCATTTGAGAGTGTATAAAAACCCTTGTATTTTATAGTTGACATATTGTTTGCGCAATTAAACATTATTTTGACTCGATCTGAGACATGAGTCGAGTGTTTAGTGATTTTGAAATAATCTCTTTTTTCTTAGGTAAAATAATTTTTGTATTATTTTAATCGAAATACAATTTAAAATATTAACATCTAAGGAAAATCACTAGCTTTTAGTTTTTTACAATCCAAGTATATATATATATATATATATATATATATATATATATATATATATATATACTCATAAAATAATTATTTAATTAGGGTTTCTCCAAATTACTAAGTCATTTTATAATATTATAAAGTAAAATCCCTTGAATGACATACTTAGTCACTTTAGTTAATTTACCAACTTGTCTTAACCCATATTTTTAATGACCTATTGATTAATATTATAAGGTGCATAAATTTATATTTTAAGTCTAATGCCAAAATAATTTAATTATCTGTCATCTTTGTCAACTAGTCATGCATCTACTAACCATTTTAACACACCCTTTAAACTAACATAAGATTTACTTATAAAGTTCATAATTTTCCATTTAAAGTCCCATGTTTATGATTTTAACCACACTTGGAAATGTGGTCAACCTATCATCTAGTTATAACACATCTTTCATAATATAATATTATAAATCACTAATTAACTATAACTTGTAGAATATATATAAGTATTCATAATAATAGTTGTAAAACATTTAAAATTCCATAACCATAATATAACCCTTTAGGAACTTTTCTTGAGTTTTTAACAAAACTTTATGACTTTTTAAAATAACCAACTAGTAGTTTGGTCGGATTTATGAATATTTACTTTTTAAGAAAAAGATTTATTATTTAGTTCATGTTAAAATATTTTGTGTGAAATATTATTCTTGAAACTCTTTGTTAGGAAAATATCATTTTTAACATGAAGAACTCTTATGGATGAATGTTGTTATATATGAACTAGTAGATAGATAAACATGGCAAAATGATACCTATATATATATATATATATATATATATATATATATATATACACACACACACACACACACACACACACACACAAGTAGAGAAAGTGTTCACGTAAATCAAACAAGAAAAGATGTAAGGATTGTTGTAGGATGTTTGGAAGCTTCAAAAATTGCTTGATCTTCACCCAAAGGCACTTGAACATACAAGATTTATAGAATTCAAGTTTTAAAATGATGGAGTGGAATGGAGGTGGTTTGGCTGAAAATTGGGAGGAAGAAGGAGAGGGATGAGTGTGATGTCTTAGTATAATTAATATGTAAAGTGCATATCACCACTTATAGTCTTACACACTTTTCGAATTTGAGATTTTGAGGTGTTGATGTTAAATCTTGGTTAAGAGTGGGGGAAATGGAATTTCAAAGTGGTAATAGAGTCATGTCACTTTTATCACTTTAAAAAGAGAATCACTAAAGGGGAAATTCTTAAATTTAGCAAAGTCTTGTAAAGTTTTTTCTTGGAAAGTAGGAGGAATTTATTTTTTTTGGGGGGGGGGTGGTGGTGGACTGCTAGGGGATGGGGGAGGTGAGGTCGATTTTTCAACTTTTATAGTATTGGATATTTAGGTGGTATTTATTGCATTATAGGTATTTTTACATATTTCTATATTTTTACTTTTTTACTTTTCAAAATAAATAAAAATATTATAAGACCTTATATGATATTATAAATTTCAATATTGATGGTATGTTAATGATACATCGTGTATCTAGTAGTCACGTCAAACGTATTCATTCCGATTAAAATACCATTTTACACTTTTAAGTTTATTTATAAATTTAAGCTTTTCCAATGTATTTAATTTGGAATCTAAAATACTTTGAAGCAGTTTAAAGTATTTATTAGTATGTATATATTAATTATCACCGACGTTCGTGTGTGTCGGTTGTACCGCGTGCAAACTGGTAATTACGTCGAATCACCGATGCATGTAATGTTATGCACGAAATCTGTAATGAATGGAATGACTTCAAATAAATAGAATTTAATTGAAATTCATGTATGATATGTGTAATTATAACTATGTCAAGGCCGGGTATTGACCTGAAATTGCTGGTTGTCACATACTCCCCATGTTAGAAAGAGTTTCGTCCCGAAATTTAGTTAGTGTTATCCGCAGTTGATAGGGTTTCAAACAACTAAGGGTATTTGAGTTTCATTTGGTGCTCGCGTTCCCATGTAAATTTGGGTCCTATTCTTGAATTGCACCGAACCTTCACTATAGGAATGCGGCTTTGTTTCATCCTCTTTACCTCTCGGTCCATGATTTCTACAGGTTCCCCAATAAAATGAAGTTGATCATCTATCTGAACCTCATTGAGTGGTATGACTAGCATTTCATTTGACAAGCATTTCATTAGATTTGACACGTGAAAAATGTCATGAACACTACTAAGTTCCTATGGTAGTTTGAGTTTGTAAGCCAAAGTACTAATCCTCGCTAGGATTTCAAAAGGTCCAATGTATCTTGGATTTAGCTTACCACGTCTACCAAAACGAATAACTCCTTTCCAAGGTGAGAATTTAAGTAGAAATTTATATCCCACATGGCATTTCAATTGTTAGCATCTCACGTCGGCGTAGCTTTTCTGACGGTCACACGTAGCTTTGAATCCATTATGAATCTGAGTGATTTTTCAATTGTCTTGTGTATGATCTCGGGACTAGTAAGCTAACTATCTCCTACCTCTATCCAACAGAGTGGCGATCGACACTTCCTACCATATAGTGATTCGAATGGTACAGCTTTGATACTAGTGTGATAAATGTTATTGTAAGAAAACTCGACTAAAGGCGGATGAGTATCCTAAAGGTTTCCGGAATCTATCACACAAGCTCTAAGAATGTCTTCCAATTCTTGGATAGTACTTTTTCTCTGACCATCCGTTTGGCGGTGGTACGCAGTAGTCATATCCAACTGTGTACCCAATACCTTTTGTAGTGATTGCAAGAATCTAGATGTGAATAGACTATCTCAGTCTGAGATGATGGATATTGGCACTCCATGTCTTGAGACAACCTCCTTGAGATAAACCTGGTCAACCTTTCCATTTCATTAGTTTCTTAATTGGTAGGAAATATGCAGACTTTGTTAGTCGATCCATAATTACCCAAATCGTATCATAACCGGTGGATGTCTTGGGTAGTTTTGTGATTAAATCCATGGAAATCTGTTATAATTTCCATGGTTAAATCTTTGGTTGGTGTAGCAATCCTGATGGCTTCTGATATTCCACCTTGACTTTTGAACACATTAGGCATTTGCTAATGTAGGTGGCTATCTCAGCTTTCATGGTAGGCCACTAGTATAACTTCTTAGGTCCTAATACATCTTATCAGAGCCCAGATAGATGATGGAATTAGGTGCCTCGTTCATTACCAGATCCATTAGGTTTCCAAAACTTGGTACAAATTCGGTTCATAAAGTAATGAGCTACATCAGACTTGATATCAAATTGTTTGTGCATGCCATAAAGAGATTCATCTTTCAAATTCTGTTGCTTTAGTGCTTCGGACTAAGCATCATGGATTTGAGTAGTTATACTTGTATAGATCATCATTCCCAAAGCTTGCACTCATAAGTTCTTGGTTCGTTCTTTCATTCTCAAAGTGTCTGCTACAACATTCACCTTTCCAGGATGATAACGAATCTCACATCATAATCATTTAGTAACTCTACCCACCTACGCTGTCTCATGTTCAATTATTTCTAGTCAAAGATATGTTGAAGGATTTTATTGTGACATCCGGTAATTTTCCGTTACCAAACTCCGTTAGTTCCGTTAGGTCTTGCATACATGTGTCATGAGCACACACTAGTTGTCATTGAATGTTGGTAACTTAATAATAATTAACAATGTTTATTGGATAATAACTTGATTAATAATATGATTATTATGTTTTGGTTATGTGCTTATATGATTTTAAATATTATTTGTGAATTTTATCTTGTAACGTGACGATGTGTTATATTTATTGCATGTGTTTTGTAGCTTTTGAAAATTATGCATGATTATCATTTTTAGTTTATAATACTTCTATTTTGTAGTTAAAAATTGTTAAAAAGTGTTTAGAAGGATTAATTTTTACAAAATACAATTAAGGAGGGTTTATTTGGAAGTTTCCATAAAACAAAATATTAACAAAAATAAAACCCTAATCCCCCTACAAACCCCCCCCCCTATCAGCCGTGACCTCCTCTCTCCCTCTCCCTTGCGATTTTCGACCAAGAACAAGCATCAAGTATCAATTTTGATCGAGTTTCAAGCATTACAACACGTTAGCAAGTTCAATTCTTGGCCATTACGTGATTAAAGGTTAGATTTTTAAGAGGTTTAATGATTTCTGGGTGTTGGTCGAACCCTAGTTCGAAACTGATGCTAGAATGTTGAATTTTGGTTGTTTGATGATTGTATGATGTTAGTTAGATTGTATTGATGTTGATTTACATGGTTTATACAAAAAATTCGTGGTTTTGATGCGTTGTTCATACCTTACTAATAATAGTAACTTTTGTGCATGAACTTGATGAATTGTTGATGGATTGATGATATTATGATGTTAATAATGTTGTGAATGTTGGATTAAGATAATTATGCAAGAAATCCATGAATTGATCATGTAGTTCATACCTTGCTATAAGTAGAAACTTTTGATTATGAGATTTGTGAATTATGGTGATTTGATGAATGTGATCATGTGTAGATGACAGCATGGACTTGATTAGGCATGATGTTGATGAATTCATGAATGAATTGGTTGCTAGATTGATTTTGGGATATTACTTTCCCAAAAGGGAAACTTTATTTAGTTAGATCATTGGATATTGTTAATTGAGCATGTCTATGATGTTAGGATCATGTTAGAATGTTTGTTGATGATATCTAAGGTGGTAGATTATGTTGTTTGGGTTGTATGAATACTTGATGCATAACCTTGGAAATTTTGACTCTCATGGAATATACATGATAATGGATGATGTATGATAAGCTTTATAGCACTTAAGGGTTTGTAATATGGCATACGTGAATAACTTATTTGAGAACTATGTATGATGGATTATTGGTTGTTATGTTTGATCAAACAAGAATTTAACTTGACATGTCACCAACGGGTCAAATGGGGTCAACTTGGTCAAATGAGTCTTGTTTTCCAAAACCTTGAGTCAATGTGTTTATTGAGCACTTAGGGTTGCTAAAGATTCTGTGTACACGTACTTATGTACTTGCATGTTCTAGGTAACCTCTGAAGGTTGTCTTTCCGCTCACCATTAGCTTTTCCTAAAGAGCTGAACAAAGTTACAGTAAAAAATTGATATCCCTTACCTCATATAGATGATTTGTTTGATCAACTGCAAGGGTCAAGCTACTACTAGAAGATTGATTTGAGGTCTGGTTATCATCAACTGAGAGTTCGAGAGGAAGACAACTCGAAGACAACATTCCGTGCATGTTTTGGTCATTATGAGTTCTAGGTCATGCCATTTGGGTTGACAAATGCACCAGAAGTATTCATGGATCTCATGAATCATGTGTGCAAACCCTATCTTGATCAATTTGTTATTGTGTTCATCGATGACATATTGATCTATTCAAGGACCAAGGAAGAACATGAAGAGCACCTACGCCTAATCTTGGAATTACTCAAAAAGGAACAACTGTACGCCAAGTTTTCCAAGTGTGAATTCTGGATACGTAAAGTACAATTTTTGGGTCATATTGTTAACGAGAAGGGAATACATGTTGATCCTGCAAAGATTGAAGCAATAAAGAATTGGTCGGTTCCCAAGACGCCTAGTGAGATACGATAGTTTCTTGGACTGGAAGGATATTAATGATGATTTATTGAGGGATTCTCTAACATCGCTCAACCTCTTATAGCCTTGACTCATAAAGGAACAATGTATAAATGGGGTGACAGTCAAGAGTCTGCTTTTCAGTTGTTAAAGAAGAAACTGTGTAGCGCACTGATATTGGCATTACCAGAGAGAAGTGATGACTTCATGGTTTATTGTGATGCTTCTATCCAAGGACTTGGTTGTGTCTTGATGCAACGTGATAAAGTGATAGCCTATGCTTTGAGACAACTAAAAGTACACGAGAAGAACTACACCACTCATGACTTGGAGCTGGGCGCGGTAGTTTTTGCCTTGAAGATCTGGAGACATTACTTGTACTGTACCAAGTGCACTATCTACACCGAACAAAAGAGTCTTCAGCATATCTTTGAGCAAAAGGAGTTGAACATGAGGCAAAGATGCTGGGTGGAATTGTTGAATGATTATGATTGCACTATCAAATATCACCCAAGAAAGGCAAATGTAGTTGCAGACGAGTTGAGTAGAAAAGAGACTGCTAAACCTCGATGAGTACGAGCTTTGCAGCTTACAATTAGCACTCACTTGCCTGAACAAATCCGAGAAGCTTAGACAGAAGCCATGAAAATGGAAAACATTGGGTCTGAATCTTTACGGGGAATGGACAAACAGTTTGAAGTGAAAGCGGATGGAATTTGTTATTTCATGGACAGACTTTGGGTACCTTTGTATGGAAACCTAAGGGACTTGGTTATGAGTGAGGCTCACAAGTCTAAGTACTCTGTACATCCTGGTTCAGACAAGATGTATCACGACTTGAAGGCGCACTATTGGTGGCCTAATATGAAAGCAGACGCAGCTACGTATGTGAGCAAGTGCCTAACCTGTTCGAAAGTTAAAGTGGAATATCAGAAGCCATCTGGGTTACTAAAACAACCTGAGATTCCTATATGGAAGTGGGAACAGATTTCTATGGACTTCATTACTAAATTACCCCGGACTCCAACTGGTTGTGACACGATATGGGTGATCATGGATCGATTAACTAAATCCGCTCATTTCTTGGCAATCAAGGAGATAGATAAAATGGATAAATTAACTCAAATTTATCTGAAGGAGATAGTCTCGAGACATGGTGAACCGGTCTCCATTATTTCTGACCGCGATGCTCGTTTTACATCGCACTTCTTGCAGTCGTTACAGAAATCTCTAGGTACGCGTCTAGATATGAGTACCGCTTATCATCAGCAAACAGATGGGCAAAGCGAACATACTATTCAGACATTAGAGGATATGCTACATGCTTGTGTGATTGATTTCGGGAAAAACTGGGAAGTTCACCTATCATTGGTGGAATTTTCTTACAACAATAGTTATCACACCAGCATCAAGGCAGCACCATTTGAGGCATTGTATGGGCGAAAGTGTAGATCACCAGTTTGCTGGGCGGAAATTGGTGATAGTCAGCTAACTGGCCCCTAGTTGGTGCACGAGACTACTGAGAAGATCGTACAGATAAAGAACCGTATGGCTGTAGTGCGAGACCAACAAAAGAGCTATGCAGACAAGTGACAGAAACCTTTGGAGTTTCAGGTCGGTGACAAAGTTTTACTAAAAGTCTCACCGTGAAAAGGTGTGATTCGATTCGGCTAAAGAGGCAAGCTTAATCCGAGATACGTTGGACCATTTGAGATTCTGGAAAGAATAGGTCCAGTGGCGTATCGATTAGACCTACCTGACTCACTGAGTGGAATTCAAAATGTATTTCATGTCTCAAATTTGAAAAAGTGTTTATTGGACGAGACGATGGTTGTACCACTAGAGGAAGTGAAAGTAGATGAACAACTACGGTTCATTGAAGAACCAGTTGAGGTGATGGACCGAGAGGTCAAAACTCTTAAGCAAAGCAAGATACCCATAGTCAAAGTTCATTGGAACTCAAAACGTTGACCGGAGTTCACGTGGGAACGTGAGGATCAGTTGAAGCTCAAGTATCCTCATTTGTTCGAAACGACGATGCCAGCCGGCGAAGGTATTGATTAAATTTCGAAATGAAATTTCTTTCAACATGGGGATGATGTGACAACCCACCTGAAACTCACTCGATTTCCTTATGCCAATGCAGTAGACCAGTGATGTAACTTAACCATGTAATGCAATTTTTGGGACGAAAATTCTTTCAACATCGGGATAATGTGACATCTGGTAATTTTCCGTTACCAAACTCCGTTAGTTCCATTAGGTCTTGCATACACGTGTCATGAGCACACACTAGTTGTCGTTGAACGTTGGTGACTTAATAATAATTAACAAGGGTTACTGGATAATAACTTGATTAATAATGTGATTATTAAGTTGTGCTTATGTGATTTTAAATATTATTTGTGAATTTTATCTTGTAACGTGACGACGTGTTATATTTATTGCATGTGTTTTGTAGCTATTGAAAATTATGCATGATTATCATTGTTAGTTTATAATACTTGTATTTTGTAGTTAAAACTTGATAAAAAGTGTTTAAAAGGATTAGTTTTTACAAAATACAATTAAGGAGGGTTTATTTAGAAATTTCCATAAAACAAAATATTAACAAAAATTAAACCTTAATCCCCCCACAACCCCCCATCGGCCGCGACCTCCTCTCTCCCTCTCCCTTGCGATTTTTGACCAAGAACAAGCATCAAGCATCAAGTTTGATCAATTTTCAAGCATTACAACATGTTAGAAGTTCAATTCTTGGCCATTACACGATTAAAGTTTAGATTTTTATGAGTTTTTATGGGTTTTGGGTGTGGGTCGAACCCTAGTTTGAAATTGATTCTAGAATGTTGAATTTTGGTTGTTTGATGATTGTATGATGTTAGTTAGATTGTATTGATGTTGGTTTACGTGGATTATACAAGAAATTCGTGGTTTTGATGCGTTGTTCATACCTTACTAATAAGAGTAACCTTTGTGCATGAACTTGATGAATTGTTGATGGATTGATGAGATTATGATGTTAATAATGTTGTAAGAATGTTGGATTATGATAATTATGCAAGAAATCCATGAATTGATCATGTAGTTCATACCTTGCTATAAGTAGAAACTTTTGAATATGAGATTTGTGAATTTTGGTGATTTGATGAATGTGATCATGTCTAGATGATAACATGGACTTGATTAGGCATGATGTTGATGAATTCATGAATGAATTGGGTGCTAGATTGATTTTGAGATATTACTTTCCCAATAGGGAAACTTTATTTAGTTAGATCATTGAATATTGTTAATTGAGCATGTCTATTATGTTAGGATCATGTTAGAATGTTTGTTGATGATATCTAAGGTGGTAGATTATGTTGTTTGGGTTGTATGAATACTTGATGCACAACCTTGGAAATTTTGACTCTCATGGAATATACATGATAATGGATGATGTATGATAAGCCTTATAGCACTTAAGGGTTTGTAATGTGGCATACGTGAATAACTTGTGTGATAACTATGTATGATGGATTATTGGTTGTTATGTTTGATCAAACAAGAATTTAACTTGACATGTCACCAACTAGTCAAACGGGTCAACTTGGTCAAATGAGTCTTGTTTTCCAAAACCTTGAGTCAATGTGTTTATTGAGCACTTAGGGTTGCTAAAGATTCTGTGTACACGTACTTATGTACTTGCGTGTTCTAGGTAACCTCTGAAGGTTGTCTTTCCGCTCACTGTTAGCTTTTATTATCATTCGTTTGCGCACCAAGTGAGTTCAATGCCCCACTTTTACTTACTTCTCTTTTTGGGGGAGAAAGCATACTTGTTTTTAAAGCGCTTTATTGATATAACATGTGTTTGGTAAGACATAGTGGGTTGTACCATAGAAAGTCCTCACAATTTCAGATCGTTAATTAAGGAATCTAACGGGAAATCTTGGTTAATACTACTGGGTCTGACAAGCCCCACCCATGTGACTGGAAGTCAACGGGTGCAATATTGTCCTAAACTACTAACAGCGTCACGACCTGGTATGTCATGGCGGGAGGCAAACACACAAACATAGTCAGCTTCGATCGCGAAATCACTATTGCTCTTTACTAATGAAATTAGACTAGCTATCTATTTCAATGCACTTGTTTATATATATCTTTACTAACGCTACTGCTTATGATTGATTACAAACTCTTGAACTCACCAACCATCGTGTTGACACTTTTAGTATGCTTTTCTCAGGTCGTTTCTAGCAGCTGCCCATAAGAGCACGCACGTGTCAAGCATGTTTTGTTCAAACATTGTTTACTTTTAATTTAGCATTTACTTACGTATTTTGGTTTGGGTACGTGTTTTCCGCAGTTTACTTTTAGTACCTTGTGTTTGGGTTATTTACAAAAATGCTTCAGCAAATATTTTAAAGTTTTAAACTCTAATTTGTTTAAATGTTGCATATAGATTCGTTCTGAGTAACTAATGACTGAGATCCTGGTTTGTTCACTCGCCTCGCGGTAAAACTCCGCACGTGGATTTTGAGGGTGTGACATTTATGGTCAGTGAATATAGTACACTTGGTACCATACAAATAGTGCCTTAAAATCTTAAGTGCTAAAACAAAAGCTCCCAACTCTAGGTCATGAGTAGTGTAATTTTTCTCATGCACTTTCAATTGTTGAGAAGCATAAGCAATAACCTTGTCATTTTGCATCAAGGCATAGCCAAGTCCTTGTTGTGATACATCACAATACACCATAAAACCATTGGTTCCCTCTAGTAGGGACAAAATGTTTGCACAACATACTTTTTTCTTTAACAATTGAAATGCTGCTTCCTATTTATCACCCAAATCATACTTATCGCACCTCGGTTAGGGTCTTAGGTGATTCCCAATTCTTAATGACCTCTATCTTAGATGGGTCAACATGTATTCCCTTCTCGTTTACTACATGCCCGAGAACTTGCACTTCCAGGATCCGGAAGTTGCTTTTTGAGAATTTGGCATATAGTTTCTTATTCTTGAGTAGTTCCAAGATTAATCTCAAATGTTATTCATGCTCATCCTTGGTTCATGAATTTATCAAAGCCCCATCCATGAAAATGATCACAAGTTTATCCAAATATCCATGAATACGGCTGGTGCATTAGTTAACCCTATTGGCAAGACCATGAACTAGTAGTCACCATAATGAGTTTAAAATGCAGTCTTAGGGTCATCCTGTAACACCCGAAACTTTGGTCAAATAAAAAGAAAAGAATGTATCTAGAAGGAAGCAAATAAGGACCAAAGATGAGGGGTGCAATGTGTAAATGGTACACAAAAGTCAAATTTTAATAATAATAAAAGGGCAGGGTCACCTATATTGCTTGCTTGCTGCTACTGTCAACAGAAAAGAAGAAGAAAGAAGCTGAATTTTGTTTTCTCTCGGTTTGTTGAAGAAGAAGAGGCTGAAATCATCTTAGGTAAGTGTTTTTATGCTAATTGGTTCGGTTTTGTGGGTTTTCCTGACCTTATAACCGATTTTTATGTGTATTTGTGCTTGGTGTTGTGTTTTGTGGTGTTCTTAGGTGTTTGAACTCTTGACATCTTCAAGTTTGGAGGAGTTTTACTTGTTGGATGCAATAGGTGTGTTCTAGACCTTGTATTGCTTGTGTTTTAAAAGTATTTGGGGCTAAAAATGCATCAGGATAGGATTTCTTAACTTTACTCTTGTAACCGTGGCTTTATATATGTATATGCTTATGTTTGATGGTTGTTTATGGGTTTTGTATGCTTAGAATGTTATGTTTAAGCTTAGAACAGGTGCAAATGCAGGTCTGGAATGATTTAGTTTCTAAAAATGCGTAACAGGTGGTCATGCGCCCAAATAGGGCTCATGCGCCTGAAAATTTAACTTAGAATTGCCTAAATACAAGTCATGTGCCCAAACAGGGTCCATGCACCAATTTCCTTAGAAAATCCTG
Organism: Flaveria sonorensis; assembly: GCA_025506505.1. Taxonomy (NCBI): domain Eukaryota; kingdom Viridiplantae; phylum Streptophyta; class Magnoliopsida; order Asterales; family Asteraceae; genus Flaveria; species Flaveria sonorensis. The sequence continues at coordinate 19,788,632 of CM046426.1, forward strand.
TGGGGATTCATGCACCCCAATAGTCCCTATGCGCCCAAGACTTTTCTCTGGTGACTGTAGTCCCATGCGCCTGAAAGGCTCATGCGCCCAGGACTGTTGTTGAAATGCCAAAGTATAGAAGCCATGCACCTACATAGTGATGATGCGCCTAAGCAGGGCTCATGCGCCTGTATAGTCCTCATGCACCTACAACACTTGGAATATTTTTCTGGAATTTTGGAGGGAAAGGAATTTTAGGGTTTGACTTTGGGTTGACATGCTGTTATCATTTGATTATTTTATTCATGTTTTTGGTTGTTCTTGTGTTCCCTATTACTATATTATGTGATTTTATGTGGGTTGCTTATGCTCGTAAAGTATTACTACTAATCAAGAGAAAGATTAATATTAATGAAAAGTGGAACATAATGAATAAACGAAAGTCTTGCAAGCAAAGATTGAGGTGAGTGACCGTGTTGTCGCAACAGACTCGTAAGGGGTTTAATCCATGAGATTGACCCGAAAGATGTCGTGATGCTCACCCCGGTATGGTGACGGTCTTTGGACATGAGGCGGGGGTGTTGCAAAAAGAGACGGGGTCCTTGTCGCGTCCCCCGATACTGTATCGGTCTTCGGACATGAGTCGGGGGTATTGCATGAGACAGGATCCAGATAAAAGTAAAAGATAATGATGAATGTACGAAATGAACGATGGTGAAGATAATAATAAATATTATCAATGTGTATGTATGATGTGTGGTCACACACGAAAGAAATGTATAGTATTTTAAAAGGTATTTTCATATATAACTCTTACAAGGCATTTCTTTATTTTAAAACTAGAACTCACTCAGCAACGCTGACTTTTATGCATTTTCAGTTGGCAGGTAAGTTTTGCTGAGGATGGCACACAGGGAGGCTACTCGTTGGGGCTAGACTGGCATCAGTTCACTCTTAATAATATTGTTGTTTTGTAATGCAATTAACTAATCTTTTGTAACTGATAACAAACACAAATGTATTGCTTGGCCACATCTTTAAATAATGAAGTGAATGGTTTTTGATGTTAATTCCGCTGCATTGTTTTAAGAATTATGTAATGTTTCTATTTAATTATGCTGTGATTGACCAACTGTGAGGTCTCCGGGAACGGGGCCTTACAAGTTAGTATCAGAGCCAAAGTTTAAGAGAAATGGGTAAATATTTACAAAAACCTAAAGTTAAACTGAGAATGGGACCGAATAGAGGGATGCCAGCCCGAGTAGCTATGTGCCATCAGGTATTTCTTTTCTTAATGTTAACTGGTATTATGTGCACATGCTATTTGATTTATGTGCTTTAGTAGATTTGAATACTAATGAAGTCAGGATAGGAAATGTTCGGTGGATGAAGAGTAAAGTAAGTGGCTAATCACAACTGGCCACTATAATTAGGGACTTACTATACTTAACATAAACTGAGCTATTACCTTGAATGATCGTGTTGGTGTTTGAATCTTATAGTGTTTAGAGGATGGCGGGCAGTAGATCTTCAAAGGCTTCTAGAGGTGGAGCACGAGGTGGTCGTAGTAGGCTACGTGTCACAAAGAACAAGGCGAGGACTGTGGAGACGGCTCCTGGCGAGCTTGATCTTCATCACCCGGAGGACGGTGACGAGAGTGCAAATCTAAGGGCCTCAGTGAAAGAGGCAGTGGTGGAAGAGGTTCACCAAGTCATGTAGACGATCCTACCGTCTGTAGTGACTAAAGGCAATCAGGCTGTAAGGGAAGATGAAAGGAAGGAGAAGGAGGAAGAAAGGAGAACCATAGCTGGAAGGAGGGAGAATGTGAGGGGTCTCAGTGATGAGGAGGAACTGAATACTAAGGAGGTAGCCTCTAGTGATGAGGAGGAGGTGGAAGTGCGGGAAACCACGAAGGGATGTAGTTATGGAGCTTTCCAACGGTGTAAACCCCCTACTTTTGACGGTAATGGAAATGTAGCCACTGCTCACCGATGGGTGAGAGAGATGGAGGCTGTTCTGGAGATCAGCGAGTGTAGGGAGAACCAAAAGGTGAAGTTCGGCACTCACTCTTTTGTCGACACGACACTGTGTTGGTGGGACAACCTGTCCAGGCCGAGGGCAACCGGGCCATTGGAAGGATGAGGTGGGGAGAACTGAAAAAGTGGGTGATCAAAGAGTTCTGTCCTTATCGGGAGCTTGACAAGATCGAGAGAGAGTTCCTACAGCTGGAAGCAGGAACTATGACCCACCAGCAATACACCGCCAAATTTAACGAAATGGCGAGGCTGGTGCCGGATCAAGTTACGGCAACATCAAGGAAGATTAAACGGTACATCCAGGGGTTGCCAGCTGACATTCGCCGGCACTTGATCGCTGCCCGATCGAGCACTTTCAGGTCAGTAGTGGATTTAGCGGGAAGGTTGTATGACGAACGGGAGGTAGCTGTGGTTGAGATGAAGAGGACTAGTGGTGGTGATAGAAATTGGAACGAGAAGCGATTCGGGCGTGGTGGTTTCACCCCGAACAGCAAGAAGCCAAGGACGGATGACCGGCGAGTGGTAGCTATAGGCCCAGGGATGAAGAGGTGTGCTAAGTGTGGAAGAGAGCATAGTGTGGAGTGCCGTCTGGGATTGAACGTTTGCTTCAAGTGCGGGAAGCCTGGTCACATTGCCAAGGACTGTCGGGTGTTAGATGTTACACTTGTGGGGAAGAGGGGCATGTGAGCAGGGACTGCAAGAAGCCAAGGGCTAATAGTTCTGGAGTGAAGAAGAGGACAGAAGAAGGAGGGCAGAGGGCAAGTGCTAGAGCCTTCACGATGACCCGAGAGGAAGCCCGTAGACCCCGATGTCATGTCAGGTATGTTTCTAGTAAATCAAACTTGTGCCTCTGTATTATTTGATTCTGGTGCTAGTAGGAGTTTCGTTTCTGCTGCTTTCTGTGCTAAGTTTCCTGTTAGTAGTAGAAGTATAGATGAGACTTTTCACGTAGAAACTGCTATCGGTAAGTCTACCAGAATCTCTGATATCATAGAAAACTGCGATGTAGAACTAGAAGGCCATAGGTTTTCTGTTAAACTATACGTGATGCCCCTAGGCGGATTCGATGTAGTACTAGGGATGGACTGGTTAGCAGCCTATGAGGCATACATCATGTGTCGCAAGAAGGTGATTTGGTTAATTGCGCCCGATGGAAGTACGATGACGGTTTATGGTGATCACGTCACTACAGTCCCAAAGGTGATTAAAATGGCTGTGGTAGAGAAGTGCGTGAGACGCGGATGTAATGCCTATCTGGTGTACGTAAAAGATGTGGATGCGTCAATACCACAATTGTCTGAAGTGCCAGTTGTGTGTGACTTTCCGAACGTGTTCCCAGAAGATCTACCAGGTGTGCCACCTGATCGTGAGATTGAGTTTCAGATTGACTTGATACCCGGTGCACAGCCCGTTACCAAAGCACCGTATCGGTTAGCTCTGACCGAGATGAAAGAACTAATGGTTCAACTGCAGGAGTTGATGGACAAAGAATTTATTCGACCGAGTATCTCACTCTGGGGTGCTCCGGTCCTGTTTGTCAAGAAGAAAGGCGGTAGTATGAGGATGTGCATAGACTACCGAGAGCTAAATAAGTTAACGGTGAAGAACCGATATCCTTTACCAAGGATAGATGACTTGTTCGACCAACTCCAAGGTGCCAGTTGGTTCTCAAGGATAGACCTCCAATCTGGTTACCATCAATTAAAGGTGAAGGAGCAAGATATTCCTAAGACAGCGTTTCGCACGCATTATGGACATTACGAGTTCCTCGTTATGTCTTTCGGTTTAACTAACGCGCTAGCTGCCTTTATGGACTTGATGAACTGAGTGTGTCGGCCAATGTTAGATAAGTCAGTGATTGTGTTCATTGATGATATCCTGATTTACTCAAAGAATGAGGAGGAACATACCGGCCACATATGCGAGTTATTGGAGACACTTAGGAGAGAGAAGTTATATGCTAAATTCTTTAAGTGTGCCTTTTGGTTGCGTGAAGTTCAATTTTTGGGTCATGTTGTAAATACCGAAGGAATTATGGTGGACCCGACGAAGGTTGAGGCGGTAATGCAATGGAAGTCTCCAAAGACGCCAACCGAGATTCGCAGTTTCTTGGGTTTGGCGGGTTACTATAGAAGATTCATTCAAGACTTCTCTAAGATAGCCTCACCTTTGACCAAGTTGACTTGCAAGGATGTGAAGTACGTGTGGGGACGAGAACAAGAGGATGCTTTTGAGGAGTTAATGGCAAGATTAACTCAAGCTCCTATTTTGGCATTGCCCGATGGGAGCGAAGATTTGGTGGTCTATTCAGATGCTTCTTATTCGGGACTGGGTTGCGTGCTAATGCAGCGTGGAAGAGTGATAGCTTACGCATCCCAACAATTGAAGCCCCGCGAAGTTAATTACCCCACTCATGACTTAGAGTTAGCAGCGGTGGTCTTTGCGTTGAAGATTTGGAGGCACTATTTATACGGGACAAAGTGCACAATCTTCACGGACCATAAGAGCTTAAAGTACTTCTTTGAGCAGAAGGATCTCAATATGAGGCAGACGAGGTGGTTAGAGCTGATCAAGGATTATGACTGCGAGATCCATTACCACCCGGGCAAGGCCAACGTAGTGGCCGATGCCCTTAGCCAAAAGGAGAGACCCGAGCAGATTCGGGTGAAGGCGTATCAGTTGGTGATGACCTCGGATGTGATGACACAAGTCAAAGAGTTCCAAGATGAGGCGCTGAAAGAAGATCGCCTCAACTCCGAAAGAATGAGAAAATTAGTCGTAGAATTAGGAGAAAACACCCACGGAGTTAAAACCCGCTTCGGGTGGATGTGGATTCCTCAATATGGAGATCTACGTGGGCAGATTATGGACGAAGCTCATAAAGCTCGATACTCCATTCATCCCGGTGCTACCAAGATGTATCGAGATATGAAGAAAGATTACTGGTGGCCGGGAATGAAGCGCGATGTAGTGGAGTATGTGAGTAGGTGCCTTACTTGCTTGCAAGTGAAGGCAGAACACAAAAAGCCATACGGGAAGATCCAACCGTTGGATATACCCGAGTGGAAGTGGGAGCACATCAACACCATGGACTTCATAACGAAGTTACCCCGTACGTCAAGAGGGTATGATGCCATATGGGTAATAGTTGATCGTCTGACCAAGAGTGCTCACTTCCTATCGATCCGCGAGATGTATTCATCCAAAAGACAGGCAAATCTATTCATCAAAGAGATTATAGCTCGTCATGGCGTGCCAGTGTCCATCGTGTCAGATCGTGACACCCTGTTCACATCAAAGTTTTGGAAGAGATTCCATGATGCCATGGGAATGAAGCTACACATTAGCACGGCTTATCATCCTCAGACAGATGGACAGTCTGAGAGAACGATCCAGACACTCGAGGATATGCTTCGAGCATGTGTGATTGACTTTGGGGGAAGCTAGGATGATCATCTACCGTTAGCAGAGTTCTCATACAACAACAGTTATCATGCCAGCTGAATTTTCCTTTCTCTTGGTTTGTTGAAGAAGAAGAGTCTGAAATCATCTAAGGTAAGTGTTTTTATGCTAATTGGTTCGGTTTTGTGGGTTTTCCTGACCTTAGAACCGATTTTTATGTGTATTTGTGCTTGGTGTTGTGTTTAGTGGTGTTCTTAGGTGTTTGAACTCTTGGCAACTTCAAGTTTGGAGGAGGTTTACTTGTTGGATGCAATAGGTGAGTTCTAGACCCAATATTTGTTGTGTTTTAAAAGTATTTGGGGCTAAAAATGCATCAAAATGGGTTTTCTAACTTTACTTTTGTAACCGTGGCTTTATATATGTATATGCTTATGTTTGATGGTTGTTTATGGGTTTTGTATGCTTAGAATGTTATGTTTAAGCTTAGAACAGGTGCAAATGCAGGTCTGGAAAGATTTAGTTTCTGAAAATGCGTAACAGGTGGTCATGCGCCCAAATAGGGCTCATGCGCCTGAAAATTTAACTTAGAATTGCCTAAGTACAGGTCATGCGCCCAAACAGGGTCCATGCGCCTGGAAATTTGCCTTAGAAAATCTTGTGGGGATTCATGTGCTCAAATAGTGCCCATGTGCCCAACACTTTTCTCTGGTGACTGTAGTCCCATGCGCCTGAAAGGCTCATGCGCCCAGGACTGTTGTTGAAATGCCAAAGTATAGAAGCCATGCACCTACATAGTGATGATGCGCCTAAGCAGGGCTCATGCGCCTGTATAGTCCTCATGCACCTACAACACTTGGAATATTTTTCTGGAATTTTGGAGGGAAAGGAATTTTAGGGTTTGACTTTGGGTTGACATGCTGTTATCATTTGATTATTTTATTCATGTTTTTGGTTGTTCTTGTGTTCCCTATTACTATATTATGTGATTTTATGTGGGTTGCTTATGCTCGTAAAGTATTACTACTAATCAAGAGAAAGATTAATATTAATGAAAAGTGGAACATAATGAATAAACGAAAGTCTTGCAAGCAAAGATTGAGGTGAGTGACCGTGTTGTCGCAACAGACTCGTAAGGGGTTTAATCCATGAGATTGACCCGAAAGATGTCGTGATGCTCACCCCGGTATGGTGACGGTCTTTGGACATGAGGCGGGGGTGTTGCAAAAAGAGACGGGGTCCTTGTCGCGTCCCCCGATACTGTATCGGTCTTCGGACATGAGTCGGGGGTATTGCATGAGACAGGATCCAGATAAAAGTAAAAGATAATGATGAATGTACGAAATGAATGATGGTGAAGATAATAATAAATATTATCAATGTGTATGTATGATGTGTGGTCACACACGAAAGAAATGTATAGTATTTTAAAAGGTATTTTCATATATAACTCTTACAAGGCATTTCTTTATTTTAAAACTAGAACTCACTCAGCAACGCTGACTTTTATGCATTTTCAGTTGGCAGGTAAGTTTTGCTGAGGATGGCACACAGGGAGGCTACTCGTTGGGGCTAGACTGGCATCAGTTCACTCTTAATAATATTGTTGTTTTGTAATGCAATTAACTGATCTTTTGTAACTGATAACAAACACAAATGTATTGCTTGGCAACATCTTTAAATAATGAAGTGAATGGTTTTTGATGTTAATTCTGCTGCATTGTTTTAAGAATTATGTAATGTTTCTATTTAATTATGCTGTGATTGACCAACTGTGAGGTCTCCGGGAATGGGGCCTTACAAGTTAGTATCAGAGCCAAAGTTTAAGAGAAATGGGTAAATATTTACAAAAACCTAAAGTTAAACTGAGAATGGGACCGAAAAGAGGGATGCCAGCCCGAGTAGCTATGTGCCATCAGGTATTTCTTTTCTTAATGTTAACTGGTATTATGTGCGCATGCTATTTGATTTATGTGGTTTAGTAGATTTGAATACTAATGAAGTCAGGATAGGAAATGTTCGGTGGATGAAGAGTAAAGTAAGTGGCTAATCACAACTGGCCACTATAATTAGGGACTTACTATACTTAACATAAACTGAGCTATTACCTTGAATGATCGTGTTGGTGTTTGAATCTTATAGTGTTTAGAGGATGGCGGGCAGTAGATCTTCAAAGGCTTCTAGAGGTGGAGCACGGGGTGGTCGTAGTAGGCTACGTGTCACAAAGAACAAGACGAGGACTGCGGAGACGGCTCCTGGCGAGCTTGATCTTCATCACCCGGAGGACGGTGACGAGAGTGCAAATCTGAGGGCCTCAGTGAAAGAGGCAGTGGTGGAAGAGGTTCACCAAGTCATGTAGACGATCCTACCGTCTGTAGTGACTAAAGGCAATCAGGCTGTAAGGGAAGATGAAAGGAAGGAGAAGGAGGAAGAAAGGAGAACCATAGCTGGAAGGAGGGAGAATGTGAGGGGTCTCAGTGATGAGGAGGAACTGAATACTGAGGAGGTAGCCTCTAGTGATGAGGAGGAGGTGGAAGTGCGGGAAACCACGAAGGGATGTAGTTATGGAGTTTTCCAACGGTGTAAACCCCCTACTTTTGACGGTAATGGAAATGTAGCCACTGCTCACCGATGGGTGAGAGAGATGGAGGTTGTTCTGGAGATCAGCGAGTGTAGGGAGAACCAAAAGGTGAAGTTCGGCACTCACTCTTTTGTCGACACGACACTGTGTTGGTGGGACAACCTGTCCAGGCCGAGGGCAACCGGGCCATTGGAAGGATGAGGTGGGGAGAACTGAAAAAGTGGGTGATCAAAGAGTTCTGTCCTTATCGGGAGCTCAACAAGATCGAGAGAGAGTTCCTACAGCTGGAAGCAGGAACTATGACCCACCAGCAATACACCGCCAAATTTAACGAAATGGCGAGGCTGGTGCCGGATCAGGTTACGGCAGCAACAAGGAAGATTAAAAGGTACATCCAGGGGTTGCCAGCTGACATTCGCCGGCACTTGATCGCTGCCCGATCGAGCACTTTCAGGTCAGTAGTGGATTTAGCGGGAAGGTTGTATGACGAACGGGAGGTAGCTGTGGTTGAGATGAAGAGGACTAGTGGTGGTGATAGAAATTGGAACGAGAAGCGATTCGGGCGTGGTGGTTTCACCCCGAACAGCAAGAAGCCAAGGACGGATGACCGGCGAGTGGTAGCTATAGGCCCAGGGATGAAGAGGTGTGCTAAGTGTGGAAGAGAGCATAGTGTGGAGTGCCGTCTGGGATTGAACGTTTGCTTCAAGTGCGGGAAGCCTGGTCACATTGCCAAGGACTGTCGGGTGTGAGATGTTACACTTGTGGGGAAGAGGGGCATGTGAGCAGGGACTGCAAGAAGCCAAGGGCTAATAGTTCTGGGGTGAAGAAGAGGACAGAAGAAGGAGGGCAGAGGGCAAGTGCTAGAGCCTTCACGATGACCCGAGAGGAAGCCCGTAGACCCCGATGTCATGTCAGGTATGTTTCTAGTAAATCAAACTTGTGCCTCTGTATTATTTGATTCTGGTGCTAGTAGGAGTTTTGTTTCTGCTGCTTTCTGTGCTAAGTTTCCTGTTAGTAGTAGAAGTATAGATGAGCCTTTTGACGTAGAAACTGCTATCGATAAGTCTACCAGAATCTCTGATATCATAGAAAACTGCGATGTAGAACTAGAAGGCCATAGGTTTTCTGCTAAACTATACGTGATGCCCCTAGGCGGATTCGATGTAGTACTAGGGATGGACTGGTTAGCAGCCTATGAGGCAAACATCATGTGTCGCAAGAAGGTGATTTGGTTAATTGCGCCCGATGGAAGTACGATGACGGTTTATGGTGATCACGTCACTACAGTCCCAAAGGTGATTAAAATGGTTGTGGTAGAGAAGTGCGTGAGACGCGGATGTAATGCCTATCTGGTGTACGTAAAAGATGTGGATGCGTCAATACCACAATTGTCTGAAGTGCCAGTTGTGTGTGACTTTCCGGACGTGTTCCCAGAAGATCTACCAGGTGTGCCACCTGATCGTGAGATTGAGTTTCAGATTGACTTGATACCCGGTGCACAGCCCGTTACCAAAGCACCGTATCGGTTAGCTCTGACCGAGATGAAAGAACTAATGGTTCAACTGCAGGAGTTGATGGACAAAGAATTTATTCGACCGAGTATCTCTCTCTGGGGTGCTCTGGTCCTGTTTGTCAAGAAGAAAGGCGGTAGTATGAGGATGTGCATAGACTACCGAGAGCTAAACAAGTTAACGGTGAAGAACCGATATCCTTTACCAAGGATAGATGACTTGTTCGACCAGCTCCAAGGTGCCAGTTGGTTCTCAAGGATAGACCTCCAATCTGGTTACCATCAATTAAAGGTGAAGGAGCAAGATATTCCTAAGACAGCGTTTCGCACGCATTATGGACATTACGAGTTCCTCGTTATGTCTTTCGGTTTAACTAACGCGCTAGCTGCCTTTATGGACTTGATGAACTGAGTGTGTCGGCCAATGTTAGATAAGTCAGTGATTGTGTTCATTGATGATATCCTGATTTACTCAAAGAATGAGGAGGAACATACCGGCCACATATGCGAGTTATTGGAGACACTTAGGAGAGAGAAGTTATATGCTAAATTCTTTAAGTGTGCTTTTTGGTTGCGTGAAGTTCAATTTTTGGGTCATGTTGTAAATACCGAAGGAATTATGGTGGACCCGACGAAGGTTGAGGCGGTAATCCAATGGAAGTCTCCAAAGACGCCAACCGAGATTCGCAGTTTCTTGGGTTTGGCGGGCTACTATAGAAGATTCATTCAAGACTTCTCTAAGATAGCCTCACCTTTGACCAAGTTGACTTGCAAGGATGTGAAGTACGTGTGGGGACGAGAACAAGAGGATGCTTTTGAGGAGTTAAAGGCAAGATTAACTCAAGCTCCTATTTTGGCATTGCCCGATGGGAGCGAAGATTTGGTGGTCTATTCAGATGCTTCTTATTCGGGACTGGGTTGCGTGCTAATGCAGCGTGGAAGAGTGATAGCTTACGCATCCCCACAATTGAAGCCCCGCGAAGTTAATTACCCCACTCATGACTTAGAGTTAGCAGTGGTGGTCTTTGCATTGAAGATTTGGAGGCACTATTTATACGGGACAAAGTGCACAATCTTCACGGACCATAAGAGCTTAAAGTACTTCTTTGAGCAGAAGGATCTCAATATGAGGCAGACGAGGTGGTTAGAGCTGATCAAGGATTATGACTGCGAGATCCATTACCACCCGGGCAAGGCCAACGTAGTGGCCGATGCCCTTAGCCAAAAGGAGAGACCCGAGCAGATTCGGGTGAAGGCGTATCAGTTGGTGATGACCTCGGATGTGATGACACAAGTCAAAGAGTTCCAAGATGAGGCGCTGAAAGAAGATCGCCTCAACTCCGAAAGAATGAGAAAATTAGTCGTAGAATTAGGAGAAAACACCCACGGAGTTAAAACCCGCTTCGGGTGGATGTGGATTCCTCAATATGGAGATCTACGTGGGCAGATTATGGACGAAGCTCATAAAGCTCGATACTCCATTCATCCCGGTGCTACCAAGATGTATCGAGATATGAAGAAAGATTACTGGTGGCCGAGAATGAAGCGCGATGTAGTGGAGTATGTGAGTAGGTGCCTTACTTGCTTGCAAGTGAAGGCAGAACACAAAAAGCCATACGGGAAGATCCAACCGTTGGATATACCCGAGTGGAAGTGGGAGCACATCACCATGGACTTCATAACGAAGTTACCCCGTACGTCAAGAGGGTATGATGCCATATGGGTAATAGTTGATCGTCTGACCAAGAGTGCTCACTTCCTATCGATCCGCGAGATGTATTCATCCAAAAGACTGGCAAATCTATTCATCAAAGAGATTATAGCTCATCATGGTGTGCCAGTGTCCATCGTGTCAGATCGTGACACCCGGTTCACATCAAAGTTTTGGAAGAGATTCCATGATGCCATGGGAATGAAGCTACACATTAGCACAGCTTATCATCCTCAGACAGATGGACAGTCTGAGAGAACGATCCAGACACTCGAGGATATGCTTCGAGCATGTGTGATTGACTTTGGGGGAAGCTAGGATGATCATCTACCGTTAGCAGAGTTCTCATACAACAACAGTTATCATGCCAGCTGAATTTTCCTTTCTCTTGGTTTGTTGAAGAAGAAGATGCTAAAATCATCTAAGGTAAGTGTTTTTATGCTAATTGGTTCGGTTTTGTGGGTTTTCCTGACCTTAGAACCGATTTTTATGTGTATTTGTGCTTGGTGTTGTGTTTTGTGGTGTTCTTAGGTGTTTGAACTCTTGGCATCTTCAAGTTTGGAGGAGGTTTACTTGTTGGATGCAATAGGTGAGTTCTAGACCCAATATTTCTTGTGTTTTAAAAGTATTTGGGGCTAAAAATGCATCAAAATGGGTTTTCTAACTTTACTCTTGTAACCGTGGCTTTATATATGTATATGCTTATGTTTGATGGTTGTTTATGGGTTTTGTATGCTTCGAATGTTATGTTTAAGCTTAGAACAGGTGCAAATGCAGGTCTGGAAAGATTTAGTTTCTGAAAATGCGTAACAGGTGGTCATGCGCCCAAATAGGGCTCATGCGCCTGAAAATTTAACTTAGAATTGCCTAAGTACAGGTCATGCGCCCAAAAAGGGTCCATGCGCCTGGAAATTTGCCTTAGAAAATCTTGTGGGGATTCATGTGCTCAAATAGTGCCCATGTGCCCAACACTTTTCTCTGGTGACTGTAGTCCCATGCGCCTGAAAGGCTCATGCGCTCAGGACTGTTGTTGAAATGCCCAAGTATAGAAGCCATGGGCCTATATAGTGATGATGCGCCTAAGCAGGGCTCATGCGCCTGTATAGTCCTCATGCACCTACAACACTTGGAATATTTTTCTAGAATTTTGGAGGGAACGGAATTTTAGGGTTTGACTTTAGGTTGACCTACTGTTATTATTTGATTATTTTATTCATGTTTTGTGGTTGTTCTTGTGTTCCCTATTAATATATTATGTGATTTTTTGTGGGTTGCTTATGCTCGTAAAGTATTACTACTAATCAAGAGAAAGATTAATATTAATGAAAAGTGGAACATAATGAATAAACGAAAGTCTTGCAAGCAAAGATTGAGGTGAGTGACCGTGTTGTCGCAACAGACTCGTAAGGGGTTTAATCCAAGAGATTGACCAGAAAGATGTCGTGATGCTCACCCCGGTACGGTGTCGGTCTTCGGACATGAGGCGGGGGTGTTGGAAAAAGAGACGGGTTCCTTGTCGCGTCCCTCGGTACTGTATCGGTATTCGGACATGAGTCTGGGGTATTGAATGAGACAGGATCCAGATAAAAGTAAAAGATAATGATGAATGTACGAAATGAACGATGGTGAAGATAATAATAAAGATTATCAATGTGTATGTATGATGTGTGGTCACACACGAAAGAAATGTACAGTATTTTAAAAGGTATTTTCATATACAACTCTTACAAGGCATTTCATTATTTTAAAACTAGAACTCACTCAGCAACGTTGACTTTTATGCATTTTCAGTTGGCAGGTAAGTTTTGCTGAAGATGGCACACGGGGAGGCTACTCGCTGGGGCTAGACTGGCATCCGTTCACTCTTAATATTATTGTTGTTTTGTAATGCAATTAACTGATCTTTTGTAACCGATAACAAACACAAATGTATTGCTTGGCAACAACGTTTAATAATGAAGTGAATGGTTTTTGATGTTAATTCCGCTGCATTGTTTTAAGAATTATGTAATGATTCTATTTAATTATGCTGTGATTGACCAACTGTGAGGTCTCCGGGAACGGGGCCTTGCACATCCTCCTCATGGATTCGTAATTGGTGATATCTCAAACGTAAATCAATCTTCAAGTAATAGCTAGATCCTTGAAGTTGGTCGAATAAGTTATCAATTCGTTGAAGTGGATAATGGTTCTTGATAGTGAGCTTGTTTAACTACCGATAGTCAATCCATCCTTCTTCTTGACAAACAATACTAGAGCTCCCCGGGGTGAGAAAATCGATCTTATGAATCCTTTATCTAAGAATTCTTGTATTGATTAGACAACTCTTACATCTCTAATGGCGCTAGTCGGTATGGTGATCGCGCTATTGGAGCATCTTCATGTATAAGCAATTCAAAATTCAACTTCTCTTTGGGGTGGGAGTCTAGGCAAATCCTCAAGAAAGACTTCTAGGTTGTCTCACAAGATGGGTAAGTCCTCGATTGTTTTCTCCTCTACTTGCTTCTGCATCACATTTGCCAAGATTACTTGACAGCCTTTTCGTAAGTACTTTCGGGCCTTCATACATGAAAGGATCCTTAGCACAGTACCACACCTTTCTACTTGAATAAATGTTGTCTCTCCACTAGCAAGTGGAATGCAAACAATCTTCTCACAAAAAACAATTTCCGCTTGATTTTTCCAAAACCAATCCATACCAATAACGATGTCAAAACTCCCAAGTGTTATAGATAGTAAATCTATACCGCATGATTAATCAGCCAAATTCAAAGTGCACCCATGTATTATCTTGTCAGTTTTAATTAATTTACCATATACTCAGAAGTTAAATATGTTGGTGCAATTCCAAGCAGTGGACTAAACTTACTTGACACAAAACTGCTATTAGCACCCGTATCGAATAAAATAGAGCATAGTGAATGTTTATGACGAACGTAACCGTGACAATGTTCGCATCCTATTGAGCTTCTCCACCTCGAATCACAAAAGCTCAGTTGCGCATGTTGTTTCCACCAGTCTGCTTCATATTCAGACAATTCTTGTGAAAGTTCCTGAAAATGTCACATTCAAAACATCCCCGATTGTTTCCTATTTTAGGGGTACGATTGGCCTTTCAACAATCCTTAGTTGCATGACCAAAACACTTGCACTTCTGGCACATGAAGTCTAGACGTGCATGCAAATGATGAAAGTTACACTTGTTACAGTTAGGTAGGGTTCCAACATACCCATCTTTTGCTTTCTCCTCAGATGGGCCAGCGGTGAAAGTCCTAACCACTACTTGTTTGTATTGTTAAATGCGGAGTATTCCTACCATGATTGTTGTCCCACTTCCTCTTGTTGTCATAACTCCTCTCTGCCACCGTCTTTTTCACAAACACACCCTGACGCACATCTTGATCAGTCAAATCATGAGCTATTTTGATAGCTTCTTGGATAGTAACTAGCTTGGATGAAATCACCATACTCTGGATTTGGGGTGCAAGGCCCCAAATGAGCCTTTGCACCTGCTTAATTCTGGGTTAACCATATGGGGCCATAAGCGAGCAAGATCATGAAATCGAGTGGCGTAGCTTGCCATATCAGTGCCTTTCATGGTGTGGTTCTAGAATTATAACTAAAGCTTATGTATTCATTTCAAGGGCAATACTCATCAGTCAGCATTGTTTTAGCTCATCCCATGTGATTTGATAAGCATCATCAATACGCAAGGTCTCGGCATGAGCATTCCACCAAGTGAGTGCTTGACCCTTAAAAGTACACATGGTGAATTTTGTCTTGTTCCTTGGCATATTTACTAATTCGTTGAACTGATTCCATCTTCTCAATCCAACAGACCAAGCCTACAACTCCTCTATTACCACAGAAGTTAAGCGGCATGCAATTCAAAAAAGTTTCGTAAGAGCATCCCTTGGCATTGGCATCAGATCCTGGTTGTAGGTTTAATCACATTAGTAATAATTAGACATTTGTAATGACCCTTGTATCTCAGGTCTTTAATCATGCCAAATATTATGATACCTCTATTGCCTCTGTTCACCTTAGATCCTCATGCACTACAGTTCACCTCATGATGTGCAATGACATCTTCTACTTATTGTCCCACTAGCTTCTTAATGATTGTTGTTGTCATGGGAGTGTTGTTTCCCATGTTGGTTTGGACGTTTCTCCTTCGTGGTGGCATGTTTCTTTAAATCATAACAATAATCAAGTAAAGACAATATGTAACAATGTCAAACACATGTGCACCAAAAGTAAACAATCATAACAACCAAGCAACCACGCAATATAAAAGATAATACAAATTCATAATAAATTGTACGAATTAAAAAATATTTTAAGAGTACATACCCCTGCAACAAGTTCACATCCAAATATTACATGAGCACAGGCAGCTCAGGATAGGCGGTGAATGAAATAAGCAAGTAAATGCACCTATTTGCACCGCTACCATAGCCATCAACATGCACACGACTGTTAATGCGGTGGAGGATTCCACACGCTCCTCCATCACAGTCACTCTCTTATCCGCTACCATCACAAGCTGCTCAACCATCGTATCCCTCTACTCTAAAGCATCCACCCACTGAGTCAGGGCCTGGTCATCAAGATATCTGCTCTCCTCGATAGCCAACAGTCCACCCTCTAAACCCTCCATATCAGTGGCCTCCTGGAGCCCAGCAAACTCAACCTATATCTCATGAAACTTTTGATTGTGTCACGTAGTACGTGCTATGAATAGAGGTATGGTTAGCTCCACTACTCTCGAGTGAGGGGTATCAGGCGTAGTGCATGTGGCGACTCACATACCTCAAATGTAGAGGGAACTCCCTCAATATCCCTCTATTCATCCAGACGGCACGACATCCAGTCCCATTGGTCGATATCAATAGTGCCTTTTAGGATTGAGCTCGGGTGTATGGTCACGGGCAGGTGTGGAAGGGTGAATCAGGATACGAACTCGCTTCCTAGGTGTGTGTGCTCGAAGCAGAACCCTACGACGAGTCCAATAGCGTTAGAATGAAGATGGTGGTAATGCCGGATTGATGTCACGGTGGGTATCTACAGCCACTAGCTCAGGGCTATCAGCTACATGGGCAGGGTCAACAGGCTCAGGGGTGAGATCGAGAGGGTCAATGTCAGCTAACTGGGGAGTATGGTTAGTAAGCAGGGAGACTAGGTCATTAGGCTGACGAACAGGGTCAACAGGTTGGGAAATTGTAGGGATTGAATCTCGAGGCTCGAAAAATCAAATCAAGATTATGAAGATCAAGTCACGCGAGAACCTGAAGTTACCACGCGAAAACTTACATCTCACGCGAGAACTTGCAAGTCACGTGAGAACTATGCGAGAACTTCCTAGTTTAGTATAACTATATGTTTTGTAATGTAACTTAGAGTGCTTTTTGTAATTTCTTGATTTCATACTCACTTGTAAACATTCAAATTCAGTAATAGAATCAAGAAGTTTATTTACATTCATGTTCTTCATTTACTATTCAATCTTATTTTGTGATGTTAACATTCCGCATTCTCGTCATGAGATCGATCTTATTTGTAATGTGTTGATCCTTAAAATTAGTATCAGAGCTTGGTATGCTCTAGATCGATTGTTTTTGAAGATTGAAGAGTGTTTTTGAAGTGATCTTGAGCTCTGATTTGTTTTTGTTGAATATCTACTTGAATTCTACTGTTTTTGATTCATTTTTGAAGATGATGAAGGCTGTTATGAAGTTGATTGAAGATTTGGTGAAGTTCATTTAATTAATTAAGCTTAATTCAATCAGTTAAAGACAATTAGGATCAAAACTGAACCTAAACCACTAATTGGAAACGTAATCAATTAATTTTGAACAAATTGGTGATTGTTTGAAGTTGGAATCATCGATGTTAAGAAATTTTGATTAGGCGAAAACTTGAGTTTTGCAAGCGAAAAGTATCTATTCGCGCAAAAAGACAGAGTTTCACAACAATTTGTTGGAAAATCTGTTACAGAAGATTCCTTTCACGCGAAAAGTTGATCATTACGCAAAATTCGGTTACAAAAGTATCCGAGAAGCTTGTGCGAATTAGTTTTGTTCAAAAATATTCGCGCGAGAACCCTATCTTTCACATGAGAACTTCAAGTTTGAAGAATTTTTGAAAACTTTGAATCCAAAGATTCCAAGTGGCAAATTTAAAGCACATCACTGCTACTCTTAATCTCAAAAATGAGATTGGTACAAGCACAAAACCTCCTAGACTTCTCAGCGAAGAAGATTATCCCGATTGGGTTTATCGCTTTGAAAATCATGTTATTTACTCCGAACCCTGGATGATGCGGTTATTCAAACAAGACCCGTATATCCCGGTGTATACCAATAAGAAAGGAGACTTGGTGCCAAAACCTGAACACTTCTAGGATGAGGAAGACATGAAGAAGATGGATCGTGATGATAAAGTATATGTTTCCATCACTATGGTACTTACTACTAAAATTGCTCAGAAGTTCAAGGATTTTAGGAAGGCAAAAGAGTTATGGCATGCAATGGAGGAGCAGATTATGGGAAATAAGGATATGAGGGAAAGTAGAAAGCACATGTTGAACCAAGAGTTTAATATGTTTAATCACATATTTGGTGATACCTTGGAGGCTCAAATGTCAAGGTTTGTAAAGCTGATAATGAATATGAAAAGGGCAGGAATTACATCGGAGAACATCTCAGTAAACAAGAAGCTGTTAAACTCACTACCTTACAGCTAGAATAACAATTACACTACCATCAAGAGAACCAAGGATTTCTTCACCTTGTCCCTCAGTGATCTAATCTCAACCATAAAATCTTATGAAATGGATGACAAGCAGAGAGTTGCTAACTACATCAACATAATGGGAGCTGAAGCATGAGCATTATATGCTAAAATGGCTAGTAATCCAAATTATTATGTCAGCTACTCCCAGTTGTGCAAACAATAACAATCAGCCACTCCTGTTCATCCAAATATCAAAGATCCATCCTTGCCTCAATTTCAAGCTTCTCTTCAGAACCTTTACAATCCAGCTCAATCTTAACCACAACCCCAGATTTACCCACAAAGTCAATCCACTCAACCTTCACAACAAGCATTTATTGTAAACTCCCACCCTAACAAGCAAACCATTCAAATAGCTGAAGAGCAACTGGCTCTATTTACCACTTTCATGAATAGTTATGAAGCATTCACTGCTGGAAGACTCAGTCCACCCAACATCTTAGTTGATGACTTGCAACAGGTTAATCCTGATGATGTTGAAGAAAATGATATCAAGTATCTGATGGCTATGGTGGTATACCGTGCTAAAAATTTTGCAAGAAGAACTGGTAGAAAGATGTTTGGTCTAAACAACTCAAGCAAGATTGGGTTTGACAAGTCAAGTTTGAGATGTTATAACTCTAACAAGCCTAGTCACTTTGCAATGGAATGCATTGAAGGAAGGTCTAATCAAGCAGATAATAGAAAGAAGATGGTGATTGTAGAGGTGGAATCAAAGGGAGACAAAGCAAGTTCATCAAATAACAAAGACCTAGTTTCTCAGATAATGAATAGTATGATTGGTCTGATCAGATGGAGATTCTAGATATAAAATTGTCTACAACTTTGTTAGCAGAAATTCAAACTGTCAAAGAACATGTTGATGAAAATGTACTAGCTGAGTTTGTATCTGATGATCTAATGAATGGAGTGTTTGATGAAGAGAAGAAGGTTGAAGACAAGAAAGTTGAAAAGGTGCTTAATGAAAAAGCTGTTGAGATTACTCCATCTAATTTAAAGATGAATGTTGAAGGAAAGGAAGAAGTGAAAGAAAAGGTTGTTGAGTTCACTCCGGCCAAGATTGAAAAGTCTATGCATGCTATTGAGGAAACTCTGGCATATGCTTGTGATAAAATTGACAATGCTGTTAAGATATCTCCTGAATCTAAAGCAGAAAGAAACTCAATCTTGAAAGCCTTTATGGTAAATGTCATACCTGAAGAGAAGAAAAAGAAAGAAGAGACCAATGAGGTACATTCTAATCTTTGTTCAAGTACTTATATAGAAAAGGTAGAAAGATACAGAGATCACAACAAATGCTTTATTTTAGAAGTTGAAAAACTTCAATATCAAGCTCATAAATATAAAACTGATGAGAAAATTCTTAAAGAAAAGATAGAAGGTTAAACAAATCGATTTATCAATCTAAATTGAATCATCACGATAAAGATTGGAATATAAAAGATTTGACAACCGTAACAATGAACTATCTTTAGAAATAAACAAACTTAACAGTGAACTCTTATCTGCAAAATTAACTATTGAAAATTTTGAGCTGTCCTCAAATATGATTGAAGGTATAATCAAGTCTCAAATAACTCAGAAAATTAATGGTGGAAAAGGTGACGTTGGTTATTCTAACATTGCACCACCTATTAATCATGATTATACATGTTTACCTTCATCAATTATAACTCCACATGAAGAGACCTATGGATTAGGTTTTCAACCGAAGTCGGACTTAATACCTCTAGTCAATGTTTCACTAACTGTTGACCTGTCATAAAAACTGAAATTAAAATTAATCTTGATAAGTCTTTTGCAGAAACTATGAAGCAGGAAGGGTTGGTTGAAGAATGGGAAAGTGATGATGAAATAGATTTTCAAGAAAATAAAATTTGTAATGAAAAATCTTTATGTAATTCACCATCGGTTATCAATGAAATTTCAGATGTTCTTATTTCTACAAATGATTGTTCAAAAATGTCTAACAAGCAAAAGAAACTGAAATCAAAAATAGATTTTAAGGACAATGAAAGAAAATGTGTTACAACATCAGTATCTGACTTGAAAACTTATTTCAAGAACAGATTTGTTTCAAAAGGCAACATAGATAAGGAAGATCATATTCTTAAAGAAACAAATTCTTGTTGCTTTAAGAATAAGTCTCCTACTACTGCTAATTCTGTGAAACAAGATGTTTGTAGATCAGGTATCAAAGACACTGGTCCCATTCCAGTACCTACAATTCAAAAGGTTAAAGCTACAGTTCATGCCTCATCGGCTTCAGATATGAATCAAAAAGCTAGAAAACATGCCTCAATTCTTCCGGAATCATCTAGAACAATTCGTAATGAAAGAGAGAAAAGAGAGGCTGTTAAATAATCGCAAGGCCAAAGAAATACTAAGGACAGATTCTATGATAACTGTGGATGTTATAATAAACAGTTTGTGCAAAATACATAAGTATCAAATACATATCATAAAATATGTTGTTATGTATGTGGCAAGCCAAATCATAAGCCTAGAAATTGTAATCATCAACATCAATTTTCAAGCAAACAAAGATTTCACAATTCAATTTCAAATAATAGAAAACAATTCTTTTTAAATTCGAAACACAAAAGGTATTCAAATCAGTCAAATTCTTTTGTTGATAAATGCAATGATCAAATGAAAACAGATTTGAATAAAGAAAAGTCACATGAGAAATTCTTACATGTTTATGATAGCAATTCTACTTTAATTTAGACCACTTTAAAGAAAATGGTTACGAATTTGATCAAGCCAATTCAAAAGTGTAAAATAAAGAAACAAAATCTGAGCCTGATATTGTTGAATAGGATGTTTTCAATAATAAAAGAGATGTGATATTAAAGTCCGTATCATATTTGGATGAAAACAAAGTGCTCAAGTCAACCATGGCTTGGGTTCCTAAATATGAATAAATTCATTCATATGTGCATGAACAACTAAGGCAAGTTATAAACAGTGTTTGGCATGTTGATAGTGGTTGTTCAAGGCACATGACTGGTAATATATCTCTATTAAACAACATACAACCATATAATAAAGGATATGTTATTTTTGCAGGAGATAAAGGTGGTAGTGTTACAAATAAAGGTACCATGTCTAATGGTGTGTTAAGCTTTGATGATGTTAATTTTGTAGAGGAACTTAAACATAATTTGCTAAGTGTCTCTCAAATTTGTGACAAAAGATATTCAACTCATTTCACTGATAAAGAATGTCTTATTCTAAAACCTCACTTTGTAATTCCCGTTGAATGGATTTTGTTGAGAACACCGTGAGACAAAGACATATATTTACTTTACATGAATGGTTCACATTCATTTGTAACTGCTTCTTGTTTATTGTCTAAAGCCTCAGAAAGTGATTCAATGTTATGACATCGTCGCCATGGTCACGTAAACATTAAAAATATGAACAAGTTGGTTAGAGGAAATCATGTTGTAGGCCTATCATTAAAAGAATTTCAACTTACTGAACATTTTCTGTCATGTTCAAAAGGGAAACAACATAAACTTCCTCATAAATATATTGCTCATACCAAAATTGACTCAATCCTTCAACTGTTGCACATGGATTTGTTTGGTCCTGTTAGCGTTTTGAGTTTAGGACGTTATGCATATTGTTTGGTTATTACTGATGATTTTTCTATATTTACATGGGTTTTCCTTGACATCATCAATTCAAGATATTCTTACTGATGAAGTTGGACCTATGTCGTCTTCAGCTACAGGAAGATCTTTCGACATACCCTCTTCTTCAAGTGTCACAGCAGTTCCATACTTTGTTTCTGAATCTGATTTATCTCATTCTGATCCAGTTGATGAACAAGCTCCATAGGTCTCTGATCAAAGTTCTTCTTCTACTCAAATTGATCCAGTTGATACAATTCAAGTTCCATTCGAAGATTTATCTGTTGATAATGATATTCTTCTAGAGGAAGATTGTGTATCAACCTGAAGGAGAGAACAATACTGAAGAACCAGTTGATCATATGTCTAATTTAGATGAAGTTATTTCTGAAGATATCATTCCTCAGCTGAGAATTCATAAGAATCATCCAACTGAAGCAATCATTGGTCTGTTATCATAAGGTGTCTGCACTCGAAGTCAATCGGGAACAATAAATACATGCTGGTACTCATGCTTTATCTCTCAAATTATGCCAACGAACATTAAGATGGCATTAAAAGAAAACAGTTAGGTTTAGGCTATGCAAGATGAATTGATGCAATTCAAGAAGCTAAATGTGTGGCATCTGTATGAACTACCACAGGGTAAGTTGCCTATTGGTACAAATGGATATTCAAAACAAAACGGATGAAAAAGATGTGATTGTTCGCAATAAGGCTAGACTTGTTATTCAAGGATTCTATCAAGTTAAAGGTCTTGATTCTGAAGAAGTATATGCTCCTGTTGCAAGACTAGAAGCTATACGCATCTTTCTGGCTTATGCTTCGTACAAGAACTTCAAGGTGTATCAAATGGATGTCAAAACTGCATTTTTGTATGGCGAGATGAAAGAAGAAACCTATGTGTGTCAACCACCTGGTTTTGAAGATCCAGATCATCTAGAGTTTTTTTATAAGTTAGACAAAGCACTCTATGGCTTACATCAAGTACCTCGAGTTTGGTACCCTCACTAAACATTTGCTTGCAAATGGTTATACACGGGGTGCTATTGATCAAACTTTATTCTTACAAAAGACTGGTGATGATTTGATTCTTGTTCAAGTATATGTCGATGACATTATCTTTGGATCTACCAATGATGATTTGTGCAAGGAATTTGAAGCTGTTATGAAAAAGAAATTTGAGATGAGTTCTCTTGGGGAAATGTCATTTTTCTTGGGTATCCAAGTTAAATAAGATGATAAGGGAACATTGATACATCAAGAAAAATATGTTCACAGTATCCTCGATAAATATAAATTTCAAGACTCCAGTACCAGTTTAGTGCGCAATATCAGGGGCATAGAACATTGGTCCAGATTAAGTGAAAGATTAAAATAAAAGTTAGGATGAACGATGATGAAAATGGTAAAAGAAGATAATGGATGTTATCTTAACTGTACGTATGATGTGTGATCACGTATACATGAAAAGTATATTATTTTAAAGGGTATTTTCGTATACAAAACTTTTAAGGTATTTTAATAGTTTAAAACTAGAACTCACTCAGCAACGCTGACTTTTATGCATTTTCAGTTGGCAGGTAATTTTTGCTGAGGATGGCACTTGGGGAGGCTACTCGTCAGGGCTAGACTGGCATCCATTCACGCATACTAATATTGTTGTTTTGTAATGCAATTAATATGATCTTTTGTAACTATTAACAATTAACAATGTATTGCTTAGCAACATTATTTATTAATGAAGTGAATGGCTTTTGATATTAATTCCGCTGCATTGGTTTATTAACTATGAAATGTTTTATGCTATGATTGACCAACTGTGAGGTCTCCGGGAACGGGGCCTTACAATCTGCCACAGTTAAGGGCAAGAGGGTTGTTATCACTGCTTAACTGATCAACAGTGTTTTACTATTGGAAGACCAACCAACTGCACCAGTCAAGATAGATGATGACGTGGCAAGAGATTGTTTGAAGAAAATGGGATATGATCACCGGTATCATTCTTTAGAGAAGAAATATTTACCTCCATTTTGGAGGTATCTATTTCATGTGGTGATCCATTTCTTGAGCAACTTGAAGGCGAGAATGGATAGTCTCAGTGTAGTATTCGGATCCCTGCTGATATCCCTAGTTGGTGATCTACCATACAGCATATCCAAAGCTATCTTCTTAGAGATGTAGAAGAATATTATAGCTATTGTGGGGAAGAAGTTCATTATGTATGCCCGATTCATACAGCTGATAATGAATGCTGCTCATCTTGAGCTAGCCTTATCTGATTCATCTACCTGTATCGTTATGGTGATGAAGAAAGATATATTCACTTGCGTATTGGAAGCAAGGGGGAATGCGTGGAATGGAACTTATTTTTCCAAACTTGGGTGATTTATTAAGGGTTATCAAGGAGGAGCTCAATTTGCTGAAGAAGTTGCTCCTCAAGCTAAGCAAGTTGGTCCTTCGACTAGTGTTCCTGAAGATGCTCCTAGTAGTTCTCAACCAGCAGGCATGTTGATAGATGCTGAGATCAATTCTTGGTTAATTTCTGGGAGTGAAATGGACAGTGATCAGACTGGGATCGTACCTTATGTTTTGCAAGTACGTCCGAGAGTGCAAGAAACACCTGCCAAACGCACTGATGAGGAACATGATGCTGACTTTGTTCCTGAAGATTCACCGACTACTCGGGGAAGAAAGAAGAGAATGGCTAGGAAAACGGCTTGTGTTGGGAGGGGTAGAGGATGAGTTGTGTTGGGAATTCGTTGGACCCCAGTGAACACTTTGTCGACTGATAAAGAAGTGCCTATGACGGAGACTCCAATCACAGTTAGTGAGGCTACACCTATAGAGACCCTAGTGATTGTTACAGAATCAACTACTGTAACATCATCTACTATGCCCACTACTGATGATGTGTTGAGTACTCATCCCAAAGATCAAGGGTTTGATGAGTCAGTTGGGATGGAATATTTTCTCAGTAATCCTCCTTCACAAAGACAAGGTGCTAGTGCTTCAACTAGTTCACCTACATCTGTTACTCTTGAGCAAAGAGTAAATACTTCAGAGAAGGAGATGTTAGAGAAGACTTAGATTATTGATGATTTTCAGGGATAGATGTTTGAGAAAGATGAGAGGATCAAGAATCTTAAAACATCAACAATAGTTCATTTTCAGCTATGTTTAGATTCTAGAGCAGAACATCAGAGATCTCACTTTCCATGTTCTATTTTCGTCTACTCAACAACGAACCATGGAAGTTGGAGAATCTAGTGGACAGCAAACTGTTGATTTCGAAGTTGCTCAAGATCCTGCGAATACTACAGAGCATGAGGTTGATCCTGTTGTTACGGAAAGGACAACAGAGACTGCTAATGTTGATTAAGAGCCGTCTTCCACCGATCATACTACGACTACTGAGGATCGACCTGTAGGTTTTACTAGAGAGGCGTTTGTGGAGCCTGAACATGATATACCAATCCCTGAGCCTACTAACAATGATGATGATTTAGGGATGATAGAATTTAGTGGTGATAAGGAAGATGGTCTTGATGATGATGATGGTGGAGATGATGGTGATGATAATGAGGGTCATGATAAAGATGTTAAGAAGGATGATAATGATGATCAGGGTGGAGATATGGGTTTAGCTGCTGCTCCTTCTAGTTCGTCGGGTACTGATAATGTCTCTGAACCAAGACACGATGACTCAGTTGACTATACACCTTTGGATCCCGCTACTGAAGAAGCGTGTGAGAGAGAATTCTATACTTTCCAGCAAAAGATTATTGCTGAGGAGACATATGATGACTTTGGTTCATTTGATGATTTAGAAGAAACCATAGACTACACAGACGTGTTTGGGAATAGTCTTAAGGACTTCTTCTCAGATATCTTGGTTGAAGAAGGGGAGATTGTTGGAGAGTCGAGTACTCAAGTAACGACTGATAAGACAGCTGATGTAACGGGTCAAAGTGTTGTACGTCAGATCGGAAACCTTACAGCTGCTGCTCCTCCTCCTCCGCTAGCTTATGTTCACATGCTGAGAATTCCAAACCTTTCACAAGGTACGAAAACTTTGAACCTATTATTAGTTGGGCGTACGATGCAGAAAAGAAGATGTATGTGATAAAGAGAAGGGGTGGAGCTATAGAATATTATCAGGACGAGCATGATTTCCATACACTTAGAGCATCAGATTTATATGCTATGGGTCGTGTACCGTTTATTAACCCAAGTAATTATGGAAAGGGAAACTCGATAAGAAATATGACTTGGAGGCAGAATAAGACTAACTTCAAAGATTTGAAGACTTTCAAATCCATAGTGACAGAAGATGAAATGCAAATAGATCCTAATACTAACAAGCCAATAAAGATAAAGGTCTATAAGCATCCAAAATATGCGAGGAAGATCCCTATACACGTTATTGTTCTAGTTAACAGCTAGTCTAAGCTAATGTAGTGGAGTTGTGAGAAGGAGAGGAGACACGCTTTGATACACTGTGTTGACAAAGAATAACGTATCATCGACCCTATGGATTTGCTCAAGTTTAGAAGAGAAGATTTGATGAGATTGCAGGATTCTTTGATTGAAGTTGATGAATCTATTCATTTCATAGCAGCACAGTTCGGTTGGTTGATTATGAAGGCCCTGGACAACAAGATGTATGCTTGTGGGGGCAGTTACAAGGTTGCAGATGTGGACTTCTAAAAGACATTGATTCTCAGAGCCTAGGGGGAGATTATAGGGATTGAAACTAGAGGCTCGGAAAATCAAATCAAGATTATGAAGATCAAGTCACGCGAGAACCTGAAGTTGTCGCACAAAAACTTGCGTCTCACGCGAGAACTTGGAAGTCGCGAGAGAACTATGAGAGAACTTCCTAGTTTTGTATAAATAGATGTTTTGTAATGTAACTTAGAGAGCTTTATGTAGTTTCCTGATTTCATACTCACTTGTAAACATTCAAAGTCAGAGAGCAATAGAATCGAGAAGTTTATTTGCATTCATGTTCTTTATTTACTATTCAACCTTATTCCTTGATGTTAACACTCCACATTCTCATCACGAGATCAATCTTATTTGTATTGTGTTGATCCTTATAGAAATAGAGTCAACAAACTAGGGAATTACCTCAGTAGGCTCCAAGAGGGAATCTACTAGGTTAGTGTCGGGCTTCTGAAAGACAAAATTAGTAGACTCAGAATCGAGGTCGACTACCTCAGTGTTAGCTGGTTGAGGGTGGAAGTAGTAGGCTTGGGATTGGTGTCAACTAGCTCAAGGATAGGGTGAGCTGGCTGAGTATCAGTAGCCGCGTGGCTAGACTAAATTGGTGGCTAGATGACAAGGTGCGACATGGTCACTGGAATGGCCATCAGCATCATAGGTCTGATAATATGTGTGAATCCTGGAAGGATTTCCTCTGGAAGGCTAGCATGAATCGATGGTGTAACTTAGAATATCGGTCATGGGTAAAGTCTCAGTAGTACTAGGGGTAGGGTCTAGAGTAGAAGTGGGGACAGGGGCAGATGCAAGAGTAGGGGTCTGTGCCTCGGTGGGCCCAGTCGGCTAAAGCATGTCATCAGGCAAAGAGATCAGAAGGGAAGGTGTAAATCGTGTAGATGATGTCGGTGATGTGGACTCATACTCCTCGTTCGAGTCATAGATGTAGATAGGCCTAGATGCGAAAGACATTTTAATGACAAGACAAGACACAAGTATAATTAATATAAGTTACGTTAATTTATAATGTGCTAAAGTGATGCAATGAGCTACGGTTATAGTAGGTCCACTAAATGCAACCTAGTTCCTATAACCAACGGCTCTTATATAAATTTGTCACACCCCCAACCACAGTGGTTTCCCACGGGGCATGAACGTCATGGAATCACAGTCACTGATCGACCACTACATCATTTGGTAAAACATACATTGCAAATAAGTTTAAAAGTACATAACTGTTTCCAGTGTTAAATAGTAGAAATAATAGAATTAATGTAAATTGTTTTGGAAACATGACAAATTAGAAAAAGTGTCCCAATAGCATGAATTTTCTAAATGTAATGAGTTCTATTGGATCGGCTTATGGATCAACAAGACTTCTGTATTTGATTAGAAGTTAATAGATACAGAATCTAAGTTAACAACTTACTAAAAAACAAAAATACTTTGAGTAAATATAAGTACACAAGTTGTTTATTTAAAGTATTCACTTGATTAATCAAAACTGAGTACACAAAGTAATATTCAGCAGATACACAAGTGGTTCATAAAGCTTACCTCTACTATACAAGTATGAGGGTTTGATACTATAAAATCTAAATAATAAGAATTACCTATTCTATGTTCAGAATGTACAACAAGAGAGACAATCGGAAAATAGGTTAAACAGCTTTAGTACTATGTTGTCTCCAAAAGTTAGAACACATTACCCGTCGGTACAGAAAGTCTTGTCTTGTGTAACAATTGATTAGCAGCTCATGGGGTTTAGTGCTTATTAGCAGCAGTAGATTAGCAGCTCATCTGTTAAGTGTTGATCAACAGTGGTTCAACATATGCTGATTAGTAGTCATTCAGCATACGGTAATCGGCAGTGGATGAGCAGTTGGCATAATTTGCTAGTTAAAGGCCAAGTATTGAATACTAAGTTATCAGTAGCTTTATCATCTTCATAGATCAACAAATTCCACATAGGATGATGCTACTAAAACTCTATCTTCATCCCACTATTATCCTGATTAGTAACAGTTCATACATGTATCCTCTTCTACCTCTTATGGGGTTTTCAAGAGGTAGATTTACCAAGTCTTTCATGTTATGTCAAGATAGTCTAAGGAGATCATACTCCCTGACTTTAACTTTGTTGGCACTAGCATAAGTTAAACAAAAAGTGTTAGTTGAGAAATTATAGCTCCTTTTTGTAATTAATTCATGAATGCTCAAAGGAGTCACATACAGAACTTCTTCTTCTTTATCTCTTCCTTGTTCAACCTTGTTTTTAAACTTTATCCTCATAATGGTAGCCATGGATTTGTACTTGTCTAGCATGCCTTCATACTCTAAGATTAGAGTAAACATATTTTTTAAGTCTTCAAGGTTGAGATTTAGAACATCTAGCACACCTTCTGATACTTCCTCTTCCTCAGATTCTAAGAGTTCTTTTTCTTGCTCTAGATTGTCTAAGCAATGTCTTATTCTTTCAATAACACTAGTAATTATCACTTTATTTGTTGAATTATTAGACTGACTTTGGGTAGGAGATTCAGCTATTTCAGGAGCTTATTGGACTGTCGGAGAACCATGCTTATGATTTGAGCAGGTTGAGAAGTGGTAGGAGTTGACTGTGGTTGAGTGCTAGGGGCAGGTTCGGTAGATGAGGTGGTCTCAGCAGCTTTAGACTCTTGCTTCATCCTTCTTTGTTCTGAAGCCTACCTTGATATTTCTAGATGAGATTTGTAAATCCTTTTCAATACCTTTTCCACTTCCCTTACCTCAGAATCTTTACTGGATTTCTTAGTCTCAATCTGGTTAAGTCAGCTATCTCAAACGTATTGAAGCACACAAGTTGGTTTCTTGAGTTAGCCACTCTTCCAGTTGCTGATTTTGTTATGAAGTAGGTATTTTTTTTTATCAAATTCCCACTCCAGTATTAGATCATAAGCTGATAGTGGATTTTTTAGGATCTCTTCACTAGTATCAGCTTTGACTAAAGAAAGTACTTTTTGAAGTAGCACTTTGGACTTCTCATTCTTACATCCAAAGATGTTGAAGTACTCAGCAATTTGCTCTAGAATGTCAAGGGGTAGATCAAGTACTTCATTTTCATGGTCATAGTACATGATCTCTCCATTTCCCCTCTTGAGAGCAAATACCTTCATCTAAGAGATGTACCTAGCAGCCAAAACCTTGGTTCCTTTGATTATCTTCTCCTCCACTTCTGGGTTAACAACCCTTGCCTTTACAACTCTTTTAGGATCTATCTCTTTCTTTACAAGGATTGAGGAGATTGGTTAATTGTCATTAGAGGTTGTTGATTTAGAGTCAGCGGATACTGGAGTCTCAATGTGTAGATAGGAAGACCTTTGAGTAGTTTTCTTTGTTCTTGTTTGCTTTCTTTCCTATTTCTCCTTGGCTTTTTCAAACTTTAGGAGATCTCCAGCTGCAACCTTTTGTTTGATTCCTCTGGTATTCAGATTAGGAGTTGACATACTCGTTAGTCCTACTTGTTTACTAGAGAAACCATAGTATTTGAGGAACATCTTTATTTGTTGCTTATCCTTGAACTCTTATTGAACCTTTTTGTTTGCTTCCTCTTTGACTCAGCTCTCTTTCTTCTAACAATTAAGGTGATATTAAATGGACCCTCAACATTCTCACAAAAACCCTCATAAACAATTCCATCTCACCTCCCATTTGACCTATCTGCTTTGGGTCAGAAGTAGCTGTTGAACACTATCATATCGCAAGCTATTGATCCTTTGTTTGAATTTGTTTAGACCTAGGTTTTGAGTTCATAATTGATTTAAATTAAGACCCATGTTCTTCCTGTTATGTTTTCTATTTTGGTTCCATTCTTATTACTCCCAAATCTCCTCAAAAATAGGGCTTTAGCAATTGTGTTACAGCCACTGATTTCAAGCACCTAAACCCGAAATAACCTTATGATCCAGAACCCTCGTTGGCTGCACACTCTGAGGTAAATATTTTTGTTGCCTATCCTGGTCATCTATTGGTAAACAAGATGAAATATCTTGTTGTTGATGGGTCACTTGCTATTGGCACATGTTAACCTTCTAGTAGTTCTTAATATTAAAAATCAATCAAAAGCTTTAAACTAACTAGTATCCAGGTTTCTTCAGGGCACCTCATGAAATAATATATATATATATGGTATGAATGGTAATAATAGAAAGAATAACTAAATAACTGAGACCATAATACTTCTATTTATACTTTAATAGCACAATTTTAATTAATTTGAATGCTGCCAATTGCTGTTCTTTTTTTCACAGTCGCAACATTTCCTTGACCCATAACATACAAAACTACAAAGTACATAAATTTCTAAGAGTTAGATTATATCAAAGATTAATCTTTAAATATATAAAACAAAAGACCTGATGGCATTATGTTGACTAGTTAATGGTTTACTTCTATTCTTATTAAGATACATAATGGGTCAAAGGATTAATTAAAGTTAAATGGGGTTGGCTTTTGTTGGTCGCTCACCCATCTTGGGTCAAGTCCTATTTATTTTTTTATTATCTAACCCATTCTCTATTCGGTCAACTCCTAAAATTTGATGCTGGTTTCTACTACTTGGTTCCTAATAATCCAGGTTGGGTCAAAATCATGTTCTGCGTTGCTACTGTTTGTTTCATACTGATCAATAAGCTATAGCCACCACTCAAGCACATTTTGTTCAAGACACCCTTAAAAGTGTTTAAATGGGTCAAAGAAATTTCATAATGTCAAATCCAGGGTAGCTTCTATTTCCTGTTCACCTGTTGGGTCGAGCTCGGGTTGGTTCCGAGCATTCTTAATTTTCGCTATTGGGCCATTTTGGGTTGTTTGCTACCTGTTTTTAGCCACCATTTTTACATTGTAAAGACACACCAAACTAAGGTCTCATATTGATCACCAAAGTTGTGTTATGAAATTCAAGCTTCTATTGTTTCTTCTCCATTGGCCTATCATTTGGAATCACCTTTAGTGGATATTTATTTCCTAATGGGTCAAAGAGCTGAAGTTTTTATTATGTAATGATGGGTCTTTGGATTAGTTTAACAACCTTTAAATACCTAAAATCAATGATTATTAACTTACCTTATAATGGGTGATGATACTAACCTATTTATTAAGAAATAAGAGTTAACGATGATAAGAATAATAATATTAATCATGATAATAAAAAATTAACATTAACACCAAAGAATAATAATTATTAGCGGGGTTGGGATTTTAGCGGATGACAAGTAAGATCATATGACTTGATTCTAGTTTAGAGCACGAATTACTCGTTGTAGGTTCGTTGAACACGTCGGTGGAACTTTAAGGCATTAGGAGACTGAATATGGATTTTCTTTGTTATTTTTATGTGCTTTACTATAAATTGTGCTACTTTTGAAATCACTCTACTGATCTATGACTCTCTAGTATGATCTGCTTCCTTCTGTTAAGCTACTTTGATGTGTGTCATGAACTATTATCGAAACCATTGAGAAAAATGCATTTTTATGATATGCTTGTGAACACTACCGTTTGTATGTTGTTACTTACTATTATGATTTATATCGGTATAATTTATTATCTTCTAAACTATAGATATATTAATAGATTATGATTTTTGTTATCTTCTAGACTATAGATATATTAATAGAAATTGGATGCCTTTAAAGACTACAAACCCACACACATAAAACCTAATTAATTTAAAAGACCCAAGTAGTTATACAAATTACATCGATATTATTCAGCAACGCAACTATAATATTTAAAGATCACTTCATCTAAACTAATATAAAGAGCTCAACCACATATGTGATGAGGTTATTATATTGTTAAGCACTGATAATAAGTGTAAAATTAGGATTACATTGTTGAAATTCTACACCTAGGTGTGAACTCTCAACGTTGATATATGGATACTTGTAAGTAAACCCAGGTGAGTTTTCACAACAACTTTTTATTTGCCTTTAGGGTGAAAGCATACTCATTTTTCTATGATGTGCAATTATTTAGGACTTTATTTTGCTATTATGCACATACACCGACTATCGTTTGACATAACCATTAATTCTGGATAGAACCGGCGGATCGTATGGGTAGTATTACATGGAGAATCCCCAACGCAAAGTGTGTCCTATGTTTAGGTAAACAAACACTAAGACATACAGTGCCACTGAGCCTGTAGTGTCTACACGGCATATTATCTGCACATGCTTATTATTTGACAGCTCGGGTGTTGCTATTCGGGAATTCAGTCCATATTAGATGGGAATTGGATAACCGGGTACATGATTGGTTGTAGACTTAATTAATTGGCATCATATGTGATACACTTTGTTTTCATTAAACCTGTAAACCCACCAACTATTTTTAGTTGACACTTTTAGTATGCTTTTTAGGATTCGAAACCCACAGGTAGCCTGATGTCACACCCCGAAAATTGCAGCGGAATGTCACGTGACGTGGTGATAACGGAAGTTGGAATTATTCCAACAATCATAGTCAAACGTTGACAAGTTGACTACTAGTAAATAGGTTTTTATATTTGTAGCTTAAAACAATGTGAGATTCATACTTAGTTACAACAAGCTAGTTTAGTTATAGAAACGACAAGTTTCATTTAAAGTTCTCGAACAGTAGTCAACCAACATGTTTGACCTTCCAAAACATATTTCTATTATTTCCCAACAGAGTGTTCCTACAACCCTGAAAAACATAAAAAATAACTAGTCAACATAAAGTTAGTGAGCATTCGAGTTTTAAGCTTACAAACATTTAGTTTTTGAAACAATATGATGTACACGAGATATAATATAATTAACATAGATTAGCTAGGTACTATATTTAACTTAGGTCATAAGTCCATAATCAAGCCAAGAAACACGTCGTTGCCTGTAACACCCGAAAATTTATTAAGAAAAGAATAAAGAAAAAATGGAGAATTTGCATAAGTGGAGGGGCTAAAGTGTACTAAAGGACAAACATTATTACTTTATGTTTAAAAGGGGTATGGCCTCCCTTACACCACCTCCTCTACACTACTTTCGGCTGAAACAAGAAAGAAGAAAGAAGAATTTTGTATTCATCGGTTTCTAGAGAGAGGAACTAAAGAATTGGTGAAGGTGAGTGTTTACTTGCATTTTTGTTCGGTTTCAGCTGAGTTTTAAGCTTCGGGACTGATTCTTATGTGTTCTTTTGTGTTCGGTTGTGTGTTTTGGTGTGTTTAGGCGTTTGAACTCTTTGTGCCCTAGTTTTGCTTGAAGGCTGCAATAGGTGAGTTCTAGATCCCTGGTTTTTATGTTTTATACTTGTTTTGGGGCTGAAAATGCATGTAACTTTCATTTTACAACTTTCAGCATGTTCTGACCGTATGTTTATACTCTGTTTATACGGGTGAATGTATGTTTGTGTAAGATTTGTTGTGTTTTGTGTTTATATGCTTGTTTAGGTGCTTGGTATGTTAGATTTGGGTTAGGAACATGTTAACATGATGATTGGGCCCGAAAAATAGTGTAAGTTTAAATTTACAACTGCCCGTGCGCCTAACATAGTTCCCATGCGCCTGGAATTTTGTCCATGTGCCTAAGTGCCTGCGTATACGCCCATATAGTGCCCATGCGCCTGGAAAGTTGTCCATGCGCCTAAGTCCTTTCCCATGTGCCCAAGTACCCCATGCGCCTACTGCCCAAATGCCTAAGTATGGTTCATGCGCCCAAGTAGTACTCATACGCCTAGAATTTCTTCATGCGCCTAAGTTTCCCATGCGCCCAACTGCCTGTGCGCCTACATAATACTCATGCGCCTGCATAGTGCTCATGCGCCCAAATGCCTTAGAAAATTTTCTGAAATTTTGGGAAATAGAAATTTATGATTAAGCCCTGGGATGTTTTCGTGGTTATGTTTGTTGGTGTTATGCATGTTTGTGGCCTGTTGCTTATGTTCCCTATTACGTATTACTATGTGACTTTACATGGTTTGTTTATGCTCGTATGTAAGTATTATCATAATGAAGCGAAAGATTAATGATAATGAAAAGTGGAACCTAAAAAATGAATGAAAGTCTTGCTAGCAAAATTTTATAGAGGTTCACAACTCATTGAGAGTTGTTAGCTCAACTGTGTGTTATATAGCGTGCGATTGAGGGTCAGTCTTTGTGACTGACCGAGACATGTGAAAACGGGATCCTTGTCGCTTGACCCCAAAAGGTAGATGCTTCGTGCACGATGATGGGGCATAGCATATGACAGATCTAGATAAAAGTGAAAGATAATAATGAAAGAAAGTGTGAAAATGAACGATTATGAACGATGGTGGAAGATAATAAATGAATATTATCTAGTTGTATGTATGATGTATGATCACGTACAAAAGTAAAGAAAGTGTTTTTCGGTAAAAGTAAAGTATTTTATTTTAAAACTAGAACTCACTCAGCAACGCTGATTTTTATGCATTTTCAGTTGGCAGGTAACTTGTTGCTGGGGATGGCACGCGGGTGAGGCTACTTGGCTGGCAAAGACTGGCATCCATTCATGCATAATGATATTGTTGTTTTGTAATACAACTAAATGATTTTTTTGTAACTTTTAAAACACAATGATGTATTATTTAGCAACATCAAATATTTATTCATGAATGGTTTTTGTTAACTTAATCCGCTACGATGTTTTTATGAAATGTATTTATTTTATATGAAAAATGTTGTGATTGTCCAACTGTGAGATCTCCGGGAACTGGGTCTTACATTGCCCCACAACAGTCCAAACAGATAAACTCCCTCGCTATAACCTGACCAATGCGACTAGTCGCGATAGCGGTCTCTTCTAACCCGATAGATCTACCGATATAAGTTTGTGGCCTCCTGAGGTTAATGATTATGGGGGGAGGGGATTTAGGTGCTCAACAGTATACACATATACCATTGACCCAACTTATACCTTCTTAACCTTATATTTAATCATGTTTACCCATCATACTATAAAATCATGCTTTTCCCTCAAAAACAGTTTAAATAAAACAAAATTTAAAATGGAGCCGAAGAACTCACCTTCGAACACGATCAAACAACAGATCAAGAACGTCTTACACCGATCTATCAAGATCCTAAACGTGAAAGACTTTATTAA
Source organism: Flaveria sonorensis (assembly GCA_025506505.1). NCBI lineage: Eukaryota > Viridiplantae > Streptophyta > Magnoliopsida > Asterales > Asteraceae > Flaveria > Flaveria sonorensis. The sequence continues at coordinate 19,824,134 of CM046426.1, forward strand.
TAATCGAAAAACATGGTCATGAGAATGTTGTTCACCCAACTTATTTAGTTTTAAGGGTAAAACTGTTTTAAAACTATTACACAAAGTTTTAAAGAAACTCAATAGATATTTTTGTAAAAGTTTATTATTTACTAAACATCTTTCTTAAAGGAAATGAGACTTAATATACTTATCTTATGAACTAATATCAACCTTCCACACGTAACTCTTAAGTAACTAGGCATCTAATGATATCACCAGTCCATTCTTAACCCTACGTTTATTTCTCATGAAAACTATTATATATTCTCAATCTAATGATTTATGTTATAAAAACATGAAGTCCTAATTGAACATTTACTGGTTATAGAGATTTACTCAAGACTTTCACCAACTTTTTTATAAATAATTAATTTTTGTCTTTTTATTCCAAAAACTCTTATTTTTCCTTTGTAGAATAAGTTTTAAAAGTTGTCAAAATTATTTGATTAATGGAATGTACATTCCTTTGGTAGAGTCGACACCATCTTACGGTAAACTTTACGCAATATATCGACTAGTTTTTCATACACGTCAACTTGAGTTGTTTAAATATATATTTATTTTGCAAGTCGTAAATTGCCCAGAAAATACATTATTTTTCAGTTTATACAAGTTTATCTTATAAAGGTCTTAGAGTTTTAACGTCATTTTTAATCAAGTTTACTTGTCAAACACCCTGTTTGTCTTAGGTAAGGTCTTAATCATGGTTTCTAGTTTTCTACCTATTTTGTCATCTTAATCTACTTGTTCAATGTAGTGTTTATAATGTGTTTTGGCATTGATCAATCATTTTTCATCCTTTAATCCTATCTGTCTTTCGTGGTTTGTAACCAATGTTACCATCCATCAACTTTCCTACTGCTCATCTTTCTACCGTGGTTATAACCGATGATGTTATTCAT